>OY804592.1:82241373-82841373 GCA_963680895.1 Fragum sueziense | reverse complement strand
CATTCTCAAATGACAAATTACAACCAATGTCATTTATAAAAATATTAAAGAGTAGGGGACTTAAAACATTTCCTTGATGAACTCCTTGATTTATTTGGATACGATCTGATAGGACACTTTTGCATCTAACACGGGAAGTTGTATTTTCGTACATAGATTTTATCAGTTTGTATATATTCCCGGTGATCCCTATCTTTTGAAGTTTGTATAACATACCATCATGCCAGACGGTATCAAATGCCTTTTTAAGGTCAATAAAACATGTAAACAATTTACTATCTTTTCCATTTTTATGTATATACTTGTCTATAATTGTTTTAAGGATTAAGACTTGGTCAGCAGTTCTATGGTTTTTACGGAATCCAGCCTGTTCCTTTCCAATTAAGGATCTTTCTTCAACATAGTTTGAAATTCTTTCATTTAAAATATGCCCAAATAGTTTACCAAAACAACTGTTCAGTGTTATGCCGCGGTAATTATTTGGATCAATCCAACTACCATTTTTATGTAGAGGAACAATAATGCCTTCGGTCCAAGCACGAGGACATTGTCCTGTGCATAGAATTACATTAAATGCTTTGACTATAGTACTCATCGTGAAGGGTAAGGCTGATTTGACCATTTCGTTTTTTAATAAGTCAAACGCACTGGACTTATTATTCCTGAGTTTCGCACAGGCCTTAATCACTTCACTTTCTGTTATATCATAATCTAATTGACTTGGATTCTCCGAGTTTTCCATCTTTTTCAATCCACTTCTTACTTCATCTACCCTATCTAAACTTAATTCATTTGTGTTTTTATTCAATAAATTACTGAAATGTTTAAACCATTTGGCTAGAACTTATTTTATCAGACTTGTCTTCAACTTGTTAGGCGCTCTTTAGTTCATTTATAATGTTCCAAACAGTTTGTGGATCCTCATCAAAAGCTGTAATCAACATTTTAGTTAGTCCATCGTGATAGTTTCTTCTTTTATATTTGATTAACCTTTTGTATTGTTTGTATTTCTTATAATATTGTATTCTGAGTTCATTATTGTGAACATGTTTGTTGAATCTATTTTTTATTGTATTTAATTCTTTTAGAGCTAACCTGCAGTCCGTGCCATACCACTTTTTATTTATTTTTCTCACTTTATTTTTAGATTTTTTTGAACGATTTCCGTATGAGGGTTTTGTCCCCTACCGAAACCATAATGTCGGTTATCAAAGATGTAATGTGTTCGGTGTCAGTGCAACCACTTTCTAGAATTTGATCTATATCCGCAAGACGTTGTTGCACTTCAGCAGTGCCAAATAAATCTTGATATTTTTGTTTTCTACTTTCATCCCATAAAAATTTATCTGGTAAATGGGTAACATTATCTTTCATACTTTGATTTTGAAATGTACAATCACTGTTAAAATTACAAAAGACCTTAATTTTTAAACTAATTATGCAATGGTCAGAAAATAGATTTAAGTTAGAAACATTCATTGATAAAATCTCGTTTGACAAGGTAGTGCTTGAAATAAAGTAATCTACTACACTACTACCTTTTGGCGTGTGACATGTGAACTTTCCATTTAAATCTCCTAGAGTTCTTCCGTTCAAGATATATAATTGATTGTCGTTACATATTTCAATAAGCGATTTTCCAATCGTATTTGATATTTTGCAATCATGAGTAACACGGGGTAGAATGAACTCATGCACATTATCTTCTGGCATTTTTATATAAGGCTCCTCATCATTCCTTATATAATCTTCTAACTTACCAATTCTAGCATTAAAATCTCCACACAATATCACTTTGCCGCGACATGAAAAATGATTAATCTGATGTTCAAGTTTTTGTAAAATGTTATTAGTGTGGATTTTGCCATATGAAGAGTTAAGGGGTGGTAAATAAACAAATCCGAGAAACAAAACACTATTAAGATTCGTGCATTGCTTCTCTACTCGAACCCAAATTACGTCCCCATCACTTAATGGGTCGAATTTACAATTTTTCCCAAGTGATTCTTTTATAAGTACTGCTATACCACCAGACGATTTCCATGCCTTTTTATGTTTTGGTCTATCTTTTCGAAATGTATTATAGCCATTTAAAGAAATATCTGTCGTTGAATCACCATGCGTTTCTACTAAACCTATTATGTCTGTATTACCTAGTCCTGTCAGGTAACTGTTATTCTGTGTAGCAAATCTTAAATTCTTCTAAGTCCCTATTCATGGTAAAGTGAGGCATAAACAATGAAAAATAACTACATTATGTTTATAACCACCTTAAAATTACTGAAATACTGATGTGTCAATCAAATTATGACTGTGAAACGTGTTTTTACTACAATTGGCAAGCCTGTCGGCCATCTTGCTTTTGTATAGGGTTGTTGGAAATTTGGTTGGATTTTTCATAAAACAAGGTAATTTTTTACTTCAAAATTATACTGAAGTGAAAAACAATTGATTTATCTTTCAATTCATACCATTTTTAGATCGAAATTTTGATTTCAAATGTAGTAGTTTGAGGGCTAAACCTCCGAAGTTTTCCGCACGGCGGAATTGCTATAGACAAAATGGCGGAAATGATAAGACCTGGCATCACTTCAAAGATAAAATATGCCAGGACTTATAGATAGGACTATGTATTACCAAGCATATTAATAACCTCCTGATCATGAAGTTTATTTGTCTTATTGCCGTTAGCCCTATACTCCAAACCGGTAAATTTTCCGGGAAAAGTTGACACTTGCTGTCAATACACTGCTGTCAACAGGCTCTTTCGATTTCTTATTATTTTTACGTTATTCCACCAAGATATGTCAAGTACAGACCAGTTTCGGGTAAATATCTTTATTTTATATCTGTAAATTATGATTTCATTAGGGTTACATATAGTTAACATCGATTAAAATCATCCAGTAAAGACCGTCTGCGTCATCCTCACTTATGAAGGTATCCGATCCTGAGCTGAACAATTCACTCTAAACAACTCAATTTCGAAGTATTCGTATAAAATATTACACAAATTAGTCTTGACTGTTTGTGATTAAATATTTTGGTAAGGATTTTATTTTTCAGGGGCGTAATGTTGAAATTTCTTTGTTTGACAGCTCTTTGTTTATAAATGCTCTGCCCTTGTTGTTAGGGATACGTCTTGTGAAATAATCTCCCTTGTTTCGCAGTTGTGACGTAATTACAATAATATTACGTAATTTACCTTTTACATCAGATTTTTAAAGTGGCGTAGTGGATGCCGTGTTGGCTTAGTAGTCGCGGGAACACGAGATCAAATCCCGGCGTCGGCTACTTTTTTTTATTTTTTAACAAAATTCAAAACTGTTAGCAACAAAAAATGCAACATATTTATATTATGGAAACAATAATTATGATAATAATAATGATAATAATAATAATAATAATGACAATTATAATTATAATGGAACTAATAATAATGAAAAAAAACTCACAAAAGTATCAATAATGAAAACAAGAACAAAACAATTAAGATTTATTATTCTACTATTTCAGGAACTTGATAATCTATACGGGGAATTTGGTTTTGCTGCAGAACCTGATGTTGCTGAGGCCACTGACCGCCTGCAACCAGATGAGTTAATTGAGCAGGGCTGGGGAGATGATGATATTCATTTAAATGATGGAGCGACCGTGGACGCACATGTGAGGCATAGCATAGGTGTTTATTTAGGGAATGCAGCGGATGATGGTTCTGTTCATTCTGGTGGGTCCGAAACCGACACCGAGGACCAGACGGTGGATGGAAATGCAGAAGCCTAAGTAGTGACATGTACTTGTAAAGACAACTGCATAAGTAAATTGAACAAAGATCAAATTAATGAACATATTCTGTCCATTCGAGAAATGGACAAAGACAATAGGGAAATGTTTATCATGGGAGCCCTGCAAAAAATCGGATCAGAAGAAACACGCTCCGGGAAAAGAAAACGAATGCGCTACCGCTTTACATTTATTGGCACAGTCGATTGTAAAACGGTATTTTGCTATGTAAACGATATTGACAAGCGTACCTTAAAGTCGTTGCAGAAACACCTCAGCACAAACGGTGCAGTTCCCAGGGTCCATGGCAACACAGGAAGGAAGCCTCACAACGCCGTCCGTTACACAGAGGTCAGATTCTGTGTTGACTTCCTGATGCTGTATGCGGAAATCCACGGTCTTCCAATGCCTGCTGCACCACGAGGACATGACGAAGCAGTCCCTGTATTTCTACCTGCACATTTAACAAAGGTTAATGTGCACACAGAATACAAAGAAGCGTGCAGGCAGGCAACAACGATGGTCCTGGGTATAACATCATTTAAAGAAATATGGAAGAACTGTGTGCCGCACATTAAGATTATGTCGGCAAAAGAAGATGCCTGCCACAAGTGCGAACTTCTTCGCAAGAAAGTGACCGATGCTCGTTTGGAGAGTGAAAAGCTGAAGGCTGCGACGGATCTTCAAGAACATGTCCAGGTCTGTTGCTTACTTATTTAATTAGGTTATGGAAAATTCAAAACTTTAAAAAAGAAAAATAAATCAAGCTACTCACATATACAGTGTGTTATAAAAAAGTTAAACGTAAATACTGGAAATATACCGGCTCTTAATCGTTTACTGCACAGTGACGCCTTTTGACTCCTTCACAGGAAAAGGCTTGGGAAATAATTATGGAAAATGAAGAAATTTCTTGTAATAAGCGATTTCTTCATTCTCCACAATGTTTTTTCGCTTAGAATGATTAGATTTATAAACTTTCATCAATTTGAAATTGTCGTCTGCAATACCTAACAAATTGGAACAGTCCTAAATTTTGCAGTCTGGTAATCGGTTAAAAAGTTGAATCATTTTTTACGTATTATTGCAGGATGCACAGACAGAGCGACAGGTCTACAGAACAACTATTGAGGAGGCTGTAGCCGAGATGTCTGGTCATGTGCGCAAGCCGGTCCCGTTACACCCCTTTTAGTCACCTAAGAAAAGTACATTATACTTTTGATTATTCTCAAAATGTGACAATTCCACACCATGCCAGACAAATGGGCCCGATGTACTTCCTGACAGGCAGAAAAATCCAGTTGTTTGGAGTGCGAGTCGATTCGGTGTCGGAACAGTACAATTATCTCATCGACGAAGATGAGTCTATAGGTGTGCTTGCTTTCTTTATTTTTGAATTGTTATTTTTCATACGTAGCATTCCTAGGATAGGACTCTCTTCGGCTCAATGATTGGCGCAATGCCTGCATTGTGACCTCAGGTGACTGGAAATCATGGGTTCAATCCTCATCGTAACCGCTTCGTATAGAGGGGGGGGGGCTGTATTTGGGCAGTGCACCAAGCTTAGCCTAGTACTAATAGACAGGAAGCATGAACCAGTAAACTGTTGTCGTGTTATAACTGAAAATTATTAACACAATTAAATGATTGAGCCGGGATCTGGAAAAACGTCCCTTATAGCATTTTAAAATTTGAGTTTGAAGATCAGCCTGTTGTCAAATGCAGTCCAATATGCATCCATGCTGCTCTTTTTAAGTTACTAAAGGTCACGAAGAAGCTATTAGAAAACAACGTGGATCCTGATCAGACTTTGCGTATGCTCATAAGCCTTAATGGACGTTTTTCCAGATATATATAGAGAGAGATAAACCGTGTATACGTTTTCGAAAGTAGCTATATATATATTCAATATATGCCTGTTTCTAACAATTCAACAGTGTACATATCTTTTTCATGAAGGACAAGATGGCACTGGAACCCATGGACCCAACGCAGTAATTAGCATGGTTCATCATTGCCTGGAGAAGAGGGGATTTGGGGAGCGAGCCTGTGTTCTTCACGCCGATAATTGTGGTGGTAAGGTTATAATACCTGGTATTTTATTATCTTCATATACATGTGGACGCAAGTGATACCCGGTAATAATTTCAAAACTTGGAAGTATGTGTTACAGTACAAAATATATTTCTATTTGTCAAATTCCCTGATTGATAGCATTTTTTAACAATTCTAATCAATTTTAACTAGATTATTGGATTTCATGACATAATGACAGTGTTATCATTTCAATTTTCAGCGCAGAATAAAAACCGTTTTATGGTTGCATATTTATGTTGGAGAATTCATCTCGGACTACTCTCCTCATGGGAATTCCCGGTCATACAAAGTAATTGATTTTCAAATACATGTATAATATAAGCACATTTGAAGAAAGTGTGCCGATGAAAACAGTTGCATCTTCTTACGCTCTACTATCTGAGTTTACCCGACAGGGATTATGAATTTTGGAAGACGCAAACGCGTCTTTGGAGAATTGAATCTTTCGAGCAATCATTATATTTGAAGCATTGCATTTAAATAGATAGCAATATGTCTTCATTGAAAATCAAACGAATACACCTTTTGATATTAAGTTATGTAGTAAATGCAAACCAATGTTCTTCTCTGTAAAACGAATTAATTTATTATTAGTAACAAGCTTACGAAGAAAACTCATAATTGCTTTCCTTGAATGCTTAGCGGAATGATTATTACTCAAAGCAGTCACTATATACAAATTCAACATTTAGGTGTCTGGTGGATGGTGGCTTTGGTCACATCAAGAGGCTGTTTCGTCGGAGCGACAGCGACAGTTTGGCACAGGTCGCAACTCTTGTCGAAAAATCATCGACTAACAACTACACAGTGCTGTTTCGTGATGAAGCTGGCAGTCAAAATTGGAATTGGTATTTCATTTCTTTTTCTTATTAAAAGAAGACGTCTTAACCTAACGCTTTTGTTAAGAGGTAATACATACTTACCGAAATGATAAGTACCGGCAAAAATAATACTTCATGTTCATTTTTCTTCTTTAAACAGCATATCGAATAATAAAGATAAGCAATCGCCAATTTGAAATAAAATTGATATTGTCATAGTAATCTGTGATAATTACCGCATGTAATTTGATTTATTGTTTAGGTACGACTGAAAATCTTCTTTGCCGAACTTTTTTCTACCACTACGTGGGATTCAAAAAATGCATTCATTTCGATTCACGGCAGCAGACAAGAACACCGTCTTCGTAAAGGAACGTTCCACAGGAAACGAGATTCGTGTACCAATTGTGAAGCGGAACGTAGACGTCCCCAGGGATTTCCCGGATATCCTACCACCTGCTGGTTTGAGCCGGACAAGGCAGCAGTATCTGTATAGGCATGTCAGACCATTTCAAGACAGTACGTGTCCGGGACTGCCAGAAGAGTAATGAATAGATGCTTCACAATACACCTCATTTTTGACGGTTGTCTAAATATATCGAGGGTTGCCCGCAAAAGGGACGTAACTCACATTGTTTTTAGAATAAGATATATCCCTTTTGCGGAAAACCCTCGTTATGTTGCTTCATTGTTTTAATTTTTATAATCCCGACTTACAGTGTAAAGGCATAAATCTATATCGTATTGTTGACTGATGTATTGTTAAAAATTAAGGTTATTTATTTATTGGGTCGGTCTATTCAAAAAAGCGTTTCTCCATCATCTAATATATTGTAAAAAGTTAAGATTCTGAATAATATGTGTTGAATATTTGTCATCATTCGTGTTTTAACTCTTTCCCACACAGCAACATTTTAGACTTGTCAAAGTTCAAAGATGCTGCAGACGACAATTACAAGTTGATGAAATTTAAAAAAAAAACACTTTTCATTTTGGGTTAGAAAACATCGTGGAAAATGAAGAAATCGCTTGTCACAAGCAATTTCTTCATTTCCAACAATGTTTTCCAAGGCCATTATCTTGAAGGGTGTCGAAAGGCGTCACTGTTTGGGAATGGCTTAAAGTTATCATATTTGCTTGTTGTCTTAGCAATGTTGCTGTGTGTAATTAATAAGCATAATAAAAAACGGAAATTTTGGCTTTTGTGCTGTATTTACATCAAGAATGAATTTAGAGTTTTGCTATGGTTAACCACGATTAAATTGTTAAATTTGTTTATGAAATACTGTTGTTGGTGACATTTTGTGTATTGTTGTTATTTTCCCCTTATCTTAAAGACAATATTGCATTCACGTTTAATGACGTTCTCGAAGACTTTAAAACTCGCAATACGGTGACTCCGACGTCAAAACAACAGAATTGGGTCCATCTATTCAGATTGGTGTATCTCCGTCATTTTTCAAGATATCCTCCTCAAATAAAGACGAAAGTGTGGAGAAATGAACGTTCTGTATGAAAGTGATATAATCTAAAATTCGATAAAAAATGTCCGAAGGGCCATTTTCGCACGGCGGCGGTCATATAATAACCGAACTGAGTCAAATTCACTAGTTCAATATTCTGACTGGATGAGTTACATACTTTGACGGAGTTGAATAAGCTTGTAACATAACCAAGCTGAGTCGAATTTGCTACCTCAGTATTCTGCCTACATGCCTAGATGAGTTACGTACTCTGATGGAGTCGAATATGCTTGTAATATAACCTGAATGAGTCGAATACGCTTGTTCAATATTCTGACTGGGTGAGTTACATACTTTGACGGAGTCGAATAAGCTTGTAACATAACCGAACTGAGTTGAATTCGTTAGTTCAATATTCTGCCTTGGTGAGAAACATACTCTGGCGGATTCGAGTAAGCTTGAAATATAACCGGACTGAGTCGAATCCGCCAGTTCAATATTCTGAATGGGTGAGTTACGTACTCTGACGGAGTCGAATAAGCTTGTAACATAACCAGACGGAGTCGAATTTACTAGTTCAATATTCTGAATGGGTGAGTTACGTACTCTGATGGAGTCGAATAAGCATGTAACATAACAGGACTGAGTACAGTTCGCTAGTTCAATATTCTGATTGGGTGAGTTACGTACTCTGACAAGAGTCGAATATGCTTGCAACATAACCGGACTTAGTCAAATTGCAAGTTAAATATTCTGACTGGGTGAGTTACGTACTCTGGTGCAGTCGAACATGCTTGTAACATATTCTGACGGAGTCGAACAAGATTGTAACATAACCGGACTGAGTCGAATACACTAGTTCACTATTCTGACTAGGTGAATTACTCTAACAGAGTCGAATAAGCTTGTAAAATAACTGGACTATTCTAAAGCACTAGTTCAATATTCTGAATGGGTGATTTACGTACAATGACAGTATCGAACAAGCTTGTAACATATCCGAACTGAGTCAAATTCGGCAGTTCAATTTTCTGACTGGGTAAGTTACGTACTCTGACGGAGTTGTATAAGCTTGTAACATTACTGGACTGAGTTGAGTTCGCTGGTTCAAGTTCTAACTGGGTGAGTGATGTACTCTGACGGAGTCAAATAAGCTTGTAACATAACCGGACTGAGTCGAAGTTGCTATTACAATATTCTTAATAATGATCATACTTCATTTACATAAGAGTGTAGATCTTTTTAATAGGTGAAAGGTTTCGTTATACATGTACAACTTGTTTACTTTCAAGGAACTATTTTTCAAAATGTCAACTTAGTCAACTTAAAATTCCTATTGACCTTCTTAGATGAATTCCAGCTTATTTTAAGCATTTTCACATCGGTGGTTATGAAGCTTAAACCAATAGATATAATCGTAGTTCAAAAACAATATACTGCAAAAATATTACGAAATGGAATAGTACGAATTCTTTAATGCTTTTCGGTGGATTATCGAGAAATAACGGTAGATTATCATTTGATAAACTCGCCGCCTATCTAGTGAAATTATCAAAAACTTGTGCCCCGCTTTCGTTCATTTCACCCTATCTGACCTTATCTAAGCAGGGCCAATAAGTGACGTCATCATAAGCGTTGCATAGCAGTCACGTGAAAAATGACGCGCTTTAGGAAAATTTGTCATAACATTTTAGCACTTTGTCTATTTTTTGCATTAAGGAAATTGAATACTCGTTTGTTTTTCGAGTAAGATCGATTTCATTTCGTAAACAACGAAAGCTACATTTTCACTCTTACACTGAAACAAACGATTATTTATCTATTTACTGCAACCTTTTCGAAAATAATTAATCAGAATTGAGTAACCATATCACCGTTATGATAATATTGTCTATAAATTGGAATATATGCATTGTTTTGTAAATGCAAACGAACGAGTAAAATTTAGCCTTAAAGGTATGAAATTTCTAGGGTACGAATCATTTCCGGTATACCGGAAATTGTAAGAATTGAATTTTCGGTTCGGCTCAAAATTCGGCTGTTCGGTACCGAATAGGTATTCAAATAAAAAACAGCCTAATATGATTTGCTTTGTGTTTTATTAAGTTTCCTCTCCAAAAATAATGTGTTTAAGATGGGTTCGGCATTGAGAGTACGCCGTTCTACCTCAAAATAACAATATTTGTAAACGCTATATTACACAGTTTCAAAACTGCGCAAAATAAGTTCCGTATCATTTGTCCAGTTTGAAAACTGTTGAGTTCCAAAATTGTTTACGACATATATTCTTCAAAGAACAACGTTAAATACTAAACAATTTGATTCTGATTTAACCACAACCTCACTAATTGTCTATTCTACGTGATTTTGTCATCCAATCGTTAGCCAATTTTCAAACGCTTTGTGGATGAACCCTGCCTTACTGTGCTTTTTCCTCTGATGTTAGAGTAACTTGAAACCTTTTTGTACTTGTTGCAAAAATTGATCCCAACCGACCAGAAAAACGACAAATATTTATATCGTTATTCTGGTGGGTTGGTATCATTTTTTTTTTTTTTTTTTTGAAAAGTATGAGGAGTTTTCAAATAAGTCATACATCTGAGGAAAGAACTCACTAAGGCGGGGTACATGCAACAAAGCGTGGCTAATTTGGCCGTAATTGATATCATTTCGTTTCTCGGTCGATTGGAATCAATTTTTGGAAAAAAGTAAAGGGATTCAACAAATATCAGATAATGCTGATTCATGTTTATGGCACCTTGATGACAACAGAATAATCTTTGTGTTATACGAAAACTACGGAGGTAAAATCGGTGGAGTTGTAAGACCGAAAACGAGTATCAAATTGAGTTTTCAACATAAATGTTGTCGATTCTCTTTACCTTTTTCGACAAAACCTGCATTTTTTTTCAATTGCACCTATGCGAACACAAAGATAAGTATTTAACTTTCCACAAATGCAACAAAAAATATGTTTTAGATTTAAACTTCCCACGGGTGACAAAAAATGTTGATTTAGAAGCCATTTTCGCACGACATAACATAAATGATATTGCGGGAAAAAGAGAAAATATGGTCTGCTTATCATTAACATTTTCCTGTTTTGTACTAATGTTTCCAAAGATATTCCTATTTGATACGTCAAAAGCATGTCTTATTTCTTATCACACCAACAACCAAGACAGACTTATTATAACCATGAACAAGTATGCACTTCTGTAGCCTGGTCTGCGAAGTGACGGTGGCGCTGAGTTATCTGTCAAAATACTCGATGATCCAGTTGAAACGTCCGATCCAATGCTTGACATTCCATTTGATTCAGATCCATTGTTCAAAGATTCGGCTGTAGTTTCAGATCCATTGTTCGAGGACTCAGTATTTGCTTCAGATTCCTTGTTTGGGGATTCAGTAGTAGATTCAGATTCGCTGTTTGACGATTCGACCGTAACTTCAGATTCATTGTTCGAGGATTCAATAAAATGTTCAGGTTCATTATTCGAGGATTCAGTACTGACTTCAGATGCATTGTTCGAGGATTCGGCAGTAGCTTCAGATGCATTGTTCGAGGATTCAGTAGTAGTTTCAGATGCTCTGTTTGAGGATTCAGCAGTGGCTTCATATTCATTGTTCAAGGATTCAGTAAAAGCTCCAGGTTCATTGTTCGATGATTCAGTACTGATTTCAGATCCATTGTTCGAGGATTCAGCAGTAGTGTCAGATTCATTGTTCGAGGATTCAGTAAAAGCTCCAGTTTCATTGTTCGAGGATTCAGTACTGACTTCAGATCCATTATTCGGGAATTCAGTAGTAGTTTCAGACGCACTATTGGAGGATTCAACAGTACCTTCAGATTTATTGTTTGGGGATTCAGAAGTAGAACCAGATGCAGTATACGGGGAATCAGCTGTAGCATCAGGTACATTGTTTGAGGATTCTACAGTTGTTTCATATTCATTGTTCGAAGATTCGGCATTAGCTTCCGATGCACTGTTCAAAGATTCGGCAGAAGCCTCAGATGCATTGTTCGAGGATTCAGCAGTACCTTCAGATTCATTGTTCGAAGATTGGGTACTATTATTGAATTGATTATTTGAAGAAACGACGGTAGTTTCAGATGCATTGTTCGATGATTGGGTAGAAGTGTCCGATGCGTTGTCCGAGGAAACAGTAGTAGTGTCAGCTTCATTGTTCGAGGATTCAGCTGTAGCTTCAGATTCATTGTTCGATAGTTCGGTAGTAGTTTCAGACGCGTTGTTCGGGGATTCAGATATAGCCTCAGATTCATTGTTCGATAGTCCGTTAGTAGTTTCAGACGCGTTGTTTGAGGATTCAGTAGTAGTTTCAGAGGCGTTGTTCGAGGATTCAGATATAGCCTCAGATTCATTGTTCGATAGTTGGGTAGTAGTTTCAGACACGTTGTTCGAGGATTCAGTTGTAACTTCAGACGCGTTATTCGGAGATACAGTTGTTACTAGAGTTTCAGACTCATTGTTCGATAGTTTGGTAGTGGTTTCAGACACGTTGTTCGAGGATTCAGTTGTAGCTTCAGACTCATTATTTGAGGATATTACGACCGTGGTGTATTTATGCATATCTGAAATAACAAACCATTTCGATGTTATTATGTTGGTTTCATATGCTACGTGCCTTTCAAACTACCAAGTGGAACGATTGGACCTCACATGCCATTCAGTATATGTCAAATTTTCACCACAAGCACTTTGGAGTCCAGATTTTTTAAAATATGTTCGTCTACAATATCCTTTTTCTGTTCATGCACGACTTACGGGGGTAAGTAGAGTATAATTTTCTAAAATTCTATTTGACCGTCCTTAAATTGTATATTACAAATGAAAAAATACGTTTTATTGTGTTTGCATTGGATAAAGGAAAGTGATTAAATAAACAAGAAACACAACTCATTTATTTCAATTCCTGCTGTTTGTTGTTTGATTATCGCTTGTACCTAACGAAGATAACATTAAACAATTAAAATGAAAAACATTTGGCGGTTCCATTTTTGTTTATGAAAATATTATGTGAGTTCCAAACGGACCGCCAGTTGGTACCAACTGTATATGTTGGTAGTATGATGGTTAAGGAATTTCACCAACAACGTGACCATGGTTAGATTTACCGGAAGTAAACTTTCAAATGATATTGTAAACAATCAACAACTTTACACTCTATATGATAATTGTTGTCGTGAGTTAGCCCGATGTGCTTTTCGTGTTTATATCATTTATTTCTTAGATATACCGGTAGTGACCTGGGTATGATGGCGCGGAAAAGGATTCTCTAATCAAGATATTCTCTCGTTTACCGTTTAACACGATTGTTTGTTTGTTAGCTTTGCAATGCTCATAAACGCATAATATAGTCATAAACTAGAACAATACTCTTGTGCCCAAATTATGTTTCTCTGTCCCTTTGAAAATAAATACTTAGATGTATTCCACTCGTCCTTAGATAAGAACACGTCGTGGAACTTCGGGGTCATTCTTGTCGACGGAGATTGACGAAGATATCCGAATTTTTAAATTCTAATACCCATGACAATTTCCGTTGTCACAGGAAGCGGCGAACTTTGTGAAATTGTTAATTAATTGTACGACATGTTTGGTATCGAATGATGGGAGGAATACCTCAAGGGTATCGTGTAAGATTCGAAATATATTAACCTATATTAACACACGTGTACTCTTTTTTGACTCCTCAAAATATTAAGGTTTGGGATAACAATGTGGAAAATGAAGAAATCGCTTGTAACAAGCAATATCTTCATTTCCCATAATGTTTTCTACCACAGAAGACCCTTATAAATCAAATTACATTCACTTGAAATTGTCACTTGCAACTTCTTTGAAATTTGACCAACCCAAAATTTTGTCGTTTGTAAATATATTAAGATGTTGTTACCCAATCTGAAGCAAGTGTGGCTACAATTCATTACAGATCCACTCTCCTTTGTTCCACCTGGTATACAAACTTCATTACTGCCACAAGGCCGTCTGAAGCAGCCGGGGTCAATCTGGAAGAACGCACAAACATCCATCCCTTGAAAATTAATTTGATGTATACTGCCAAAACTAGTGACAAATGTGTAGCTTTATGCTTGTCAATCTTAGAAACCGAAAACAGATTAAGTTGGGATATGTAAAAAAAAGTTCTTGTAGCATTGGATACAAACAGTGCTCCAGAGATTAGTCTGGCATAATCCGAGTTTTCTCTGATGAAATTCGCTCTTTTTCATCAGAGAAATCTCGGATTAAGTCTGGCCATGATCTTATGCTACGCTTCAAAGATACGAGGGGCGTTCATTAAAGATTTCCCCTGACCTACTTTCAGTTGAGGTAGGACGTTGAAATTGTACACATACATTACCGTGTACCTCTATAGGCCACATGAAAAAAAACAGCTCTGAAATGTAATTTGTTTCTCATTTCCGTGTGCTGAAGTTAAGTAAGGTAGCGTGATGGAGCAAGCAGTCATCAGATTCCTGTATTTTAAAGGTCGCACTCTAAAGGAGGAATTTGATGACTTGAAAGAAGTTTGTGGGGATAATGTCCCATCATATGACTTTGTCAAACACTGGTATACTCAGTTCAAGTGTGGACGTAAGTCTGTGGAAGCATCTCGAATCCTGGGCCCCCACACTCTGTCATTGATGATGCCACCATAAAGTCAATACAAGGTTTCGGGCACAATCTACGGTGTCCTACAGAACAGATCCCGAAAACTGCATAAAACGATGGCAGAAGTATGTCTCTCTGGCTAGAGGCCATGTAGAGAAAGATTAATATTTGTGCCAAGTTTCAATGCTCTATACTTATTGGAAGTAGGTTAGGGGAAATCTTTAATGAACGCCCCTCGTAGTTTCAGTGCATGAGAAATGTTGAAGACAATATCTCACATCCTGGTCAGACTGCGGAAATGAACAAGATGATCGTGAAACATGTTGGTAAAATGCGTGAAATGTTTTTCTGTCCAGATTGAAATAAACCCCGACGAAGCAAAGCTTAAATCAAACCGCGGTTTTGTTTATTTCCGTTAATATAATACGATAAACCATCTTCAAACAATCCGATGGTCAATCTCATTTGCATATTGAACCACAACGTTCCGTGAACGTTACATTAGTATAAACATTTTTATAATATATTTCCAAAACGAACCAATGAAAACAATTTTATCATGATGCTCATATCAAAATGTTCAGCAAAATATGTCTTGTCAAAAAAGACAGGCATATGTCTGTCATTCCTGAAGAAGACAGTTGACAGAATTTGATAATGAACACCATGGTGAAATACAAACATGTATTTGTACTCCAAACTTCTATAATTTCTATGTGGTGGTTTGAATCTGGTAGGTATCTTAAATCTGCAATTTTAGACAATGTCCAATGAATACAAAAATATAACGCTGCTTTTCAACAAAAAAACCTTCGTAACTGCAGCTTAAAAAGTTGAAAAGCGACGACAATCATCACTAACCTCAGATGACCATGATGACGATACAGAATAAACATAACCCGACAGCTTCTCTTCAAACGTATCGTGTCCGTTCAGCTCACAGATTCTACGTTTAACGTGAAAGTTGATAGACTGACAGTTACGTCGTCTTACACAGCTCCGAGCACACTCTAGC
Organism: Fragum sueziense; assembly: GCA_963680895.1. Taxonomy (NCBI): domain Eukaryota; kingdom Metazoa; phylum Mollusca; class Bivalvia; order Cardiida; family Cardiidae; genus Fragum; species Fragum sueziense. Next base: position 82,825,559 of record OY804592.1, on the reverse strand, counting down.
AGGTCTCGAGTCTTGGACTTCCAGATTGTGCGCCCTGCTAACCGTCGACCCTGCACGACGTGCTGGTCTATACTGCATCCATCCACATGTACGGTGTTTAGTAGTGTCATTATCAATACTATACCTATACTCGATGTAGTCATGTCTTCGATATTGTGTTATCCTTTCTCTGTAAAGATGTCATAAAATATCTTGACTGAAAGCACTTTGATTTGAAACTATAATGTTAAAAGAAACCGTATCACAATATATCAATCTTAACCTGATAAAGAGTGATGTGTTTCATTTAAGTAATTAACTGATTTAAATAAAAAGGCAAAATGAAAAAGACTTACTTCAATGAACTGTGTTTTATTTTCAAAAAAGCTCCTTAACTCTTAAATAATGTAATCGAACAAACATTGCATTAAAATTCCCAGAAGCTTCGTGATAATTCATTTCGAATTGTAACATGATATTGCTTGCCAATCCTATCTATGTATTTTCTGCATTTTACGGAATGCCCAATGATGAATTATTACGGAATTAAATATTTAAATGTTGTATTGAATTATACTTCAATTTGATGGTATGCTACAATACATATCTTTGTTTAGTGCATTTGAGGTGTTCTCACCCACCAATGGGTTTGAAATCGTTAACCTAAGTGGGCGAGCAGCTGGAGGCTCGGTAAGGGTGTTGTGGTAGTACTGGTTTGAGAAACAACAGGAATCCATGGGTAGGTGCTCCAGCCGCCGCGATATGACCCTGGTAGTTGAAAACGACGTAAAGCCCAAATAAACTCAAACTCAAAAATGAGATGTGGCTAATACAAGGGGGCAATCACACCGCGATCACGCATTACGCGGGAAGCCTCGTCTGATTAACTCGTGGATTCGAGGGGTTCGGCATAAAAATGTAGATGGCCTCCACGAGTCCATGAAAATCTAGAAGAGGGTAGTGCATCTCTCTTTGCGGTAAAAAGTGGTGTATCCTCCATGCTATAATTGTGACCCGTCATGCTAAAAGGGACCTTATCCGAACTCCAAAAATCCAAATTTTGACAAACGTGTTAGACTCAGCACAGGCCAACCAGATCCCTTGTGCGAAAAATGAGCATGTAGTAAGAAAGAGAAAATACTCCGAATTTAGAGTAAACAGTGTCGGCCCTAATCTGGCCAGGGTCGATATTTTTCATACTTTCTATAAGGTCCCTTTTAGCGTGACGGGTCACATATATTCGATATCATTTGTTATGACAACACAAAGTCTGCAGTACGGGGTAGAACTGAAATTTATAATTCATGAATCGTGTGAACAAAAGCGAACAAAATGCTTTGTATGCAACACATTTCAAAATCGACTGAACGAATTATAATGGTAAGGTACACCACTCAAAAACATACTTTCAGATAGTTACGAAAAAAGTAATGGTGAAAGTTTCACGTTGTATAATCCACGTGACGTATGGCGTCATGGTCAGGTCTAGGGCGTAGAAAAAAGGGAAACACCGCTCGACCATGTAAGACCTTAACCATTCATTTTCCTTACATTTATTTAATCGATGCAACGAATGGGGTTGACATATGTATTTGACAAAAATCTAATATGGCATTGTTTGGTTCCATTTAAAGGTACTCCACCTGTAATGAGATTCGCGCGACGTAGGATTTATTCGGACGACGTCGAAGACATTCGGCGTAGGAACTTTCCACCACCGAATATTTACGATCGCGCCCGAATAGGTTCGGATACGTAACGATGTCGCTCGAAAATATCCGATGTTTTATGAATCTTAAAATGGCCACATTACGGGTTTTCTACCTTAAATCGTTCCGACTCACATTCAAGATAGTACACTCACTTCAAATACGCGATTGTTTGTTTGCTATGTCGGATTTACGCCAACTAATTGCCAAGCAAGGATGGATCTTGGCGTTGTGTTTTAACGATACAACAAATTGACTTAAACGTAAGGAAAGTTTATGACAGACGTTTGAGTGACCCTTGTTCGAAGAATTTTGATTGGTCCATAAATGTGGGCGGGGCAGGGCGGGGCTTATTAGACTTAGGGAAATCACAAAATAATTCTTTAAAAATCAACCATTTGGCCACTTTTGACCAAACTTGGCAGAAATGTACTTTGAGTAAGTCTGTACTAAAATTGTATGTGAAATTTTGATTGGTCCATAAATTTGGGCGTGGCAGGGCGGGGCTTATCAGACTTCAGAGAAATCACAAAATAATTCTTTAAAAATCTTCTCCTCTCTAACCAGCAGGCCAATTTTGACCAAACTTTGCATGAATGTTCCTTGGGTGACCCTTTACTTTAATTGTTCAAAGAATTTTGATTGGTTTATAAATGTGGGCATGGCAGGGCGGGGCTTATCAGAATTAGAGAAATCACAAAATAATTCTTTAAAAATCTTCTCGTCTCTAACCAGCAGGCCAATTTTGACCAAACTTTGCATGAATGTTCCTTGGGTGACCTTTACTTTAATTGTTCAAAGAATTTTGATTGGTCCATAAATGTGGGCGTGGCAGGGTGGTGCTTATCAGACTTAGAGAAATCACAAAATAATTCTTTAAAAATCAACCATTTGACCAATTTTGACCAAACTTGGCAGAAATTTACCTTGGGTGACTCTATACTTAAAATTGTCTGTGAAATTTTGATTGGTCCATAAATGTGGGCGAGGCAGGGCAGAGCTTATCAGACTTAGAGAAATCACAAAATAATTCTTTAAAAATCCTCTCTTCTCAAACCAGCAGGCCAAACTTTGCATGAATGTTTCTTGGTTGACCTTTTACTTAAATTGTTTAGAGAATTTTGATTGGTCACAAAATAATTAAAATGAATGGGTAGTCTTTTACATACATTGTAAGTGAAATTCTGATTGGTCTATGAATGTGGGTGTTGCAGGACAGGGCTTATCAGAATTGGACAAACCATGAAATAATTCTTTAAAAATATACTAATGTTCCATTTCAGACCAAACTTGGCAGAAATGTACCTTGGGCAACCCTGTACAAGATTTGGCAGAGCGAGGCTTACAATAATCATGAAATATTTCTTTTACTATAACCAGTGGAGCGATTCAGGCCCTCTTGAGCCTCTTGTTTCTCCCCTCCCACCCCGACCGAATCGTGTCGTGTCAAATCACGTGTATACTGCGCAGTGATAGGGCTGTCCGCAGTATCTATACTAGTTGGATTTCTGTATAACTTTTCGGGCTGTTACAAAAGCATGTTCCTACTTCACTGAAATGTGAGGGGCCTTTTTGTTTGAATTGTCACTCTATTATTACTACATGTATTTATATATATATTATTGTTGAAACGGACTATTGGTATAGATAGACAACGACCTGTGAATGATCAAAGATCAACGAGTCTAAATTGACGGTGCAAGAGGGATTTCAAATTATAAAGATATGTGACTCTAACCCGTCTCCCTGTAATAAAAACGACCTAGTACTATCTGGATACAGCTACTGAACTCACACGGCATCGCGGACAACACGCAATACCTGTCATTGTTCGCTTTTATTCAGTTGAAATTAGGCACTCCTCCCTATTTACATGTATTGGAATATACCGTAACTTTTCGTCGAGGCTCACGACTAGATGTCCATTTATATTGCTATTATCTATGTTTTGCTGACTAGTTGTTTTTCAAAATATATTAGGTATCACATTGCTTATGAATAATTCAACTTGTCGCAATTCATCCTCTTATTGTTATTTGACGTAGACATCTATTTACCCTTTCCAATTCTAGACCTCCAAGACAAGGCCGCACGCGAACTGGCTACATTTCCGTAACCAATCCCAATATTTCTTTTCTACTTATTATTATGGTCCCGTCTACACTACGTTGATTAAGTCGGATAAGACATTTCGACATGATATTTAGTGGAACATGCTGATAATCAGCTTTTTTCCCTCGATATTTACCGGAAGAATTCTATCTCAATTACTATCTCAACTAGTTAATCTATTGAACGGATTTGATTGGCTAAATTTAGAGCTGCTGCATAGATCTACTATAAATGATTGTTAATTGCGATAGGTATTCTAGACTAGATTCCTAGTTTAAGTCGAGGTCACGGCTCAGCGACTTGACTTTGAGCGTTTTTCATATTTAAGGAATACGACCCATCATTAGCTCTAAACGATTCGTGTTATGTCGGCTGTTTCCGCAACAACGGAAATAATCGAGCATGTTCGGATTTACAGAGATTTTTTAAAACATTTTTTGTAAAGAGACTTCTACATTAGATTTGAATTTGTACGAATAGTTTCTACAACGAATCCCAGCCGATGAATTTATAAAAACGTCAAATGAAACAACAAAAGACGAAAAAATCAAAATATTTTGGCATTTAGAATGACCTTCCTTTGCAACAACAACATCTACAGCGCACCCAGTGATCTCCCCTGAATCAGAATTACGTACCTCTGACGTAATATGTCACTGTTTGGAGGTTGATTCGCACCATAAATATTTCGTTCCATAACTGGTCACTTTGTTTACCGTAATTTGGGCTATTTCTTTGGGAAAAGGTAAGCTTGACCTTTGCCATTTCTTTCTGTTTAACCCTGTCCTAAACAACTAGACACAAGATAAGACCAACTGATGCTTTCTCTACGCTAGGTTTGTGTGAAAAAAGAAAGCAATGAGAGAAAAGAAGCAAATACTGATACAAGCAGTTGTATTCATTTTCTCTGTAGAATTTCTATTTGATTATATATTTTTGTGTTTCTGTCTCGTCTTTTCTATCTCTGTAGCTACTAATAAGGCAGCAAACATGATTCAAACATGACATCAGAAAACTGATATTCAAAAGTTGCTTGTTCACCTAACCCTTTCCAAAACAAGACCTAGTTTTGTTAGAGACCTATCTTTCTACAACATTCCTGGCTTTATTTTTTTCAAAATGTTTCTTGTATGTTTCTTCAATATGATAATACCGTCCTCAACTCACACTGACTCAGACACACAAATTTCTGGGGCATTTTAACAACTTTCGACATAGACATGTTTGGCTAACGATTTACATGCAGATACTTATACCATTTTTATTTCTACCATTGTTAAAGTATTGAAACTTTGCACACATGCTTGTGGTCAGACATGTATATATTCCTTATTAAGGATTAATACTGGGTAAAGATTCATTACCCTTTCAAATTTCTATTTGGGAAGACATTTTATTCTTTTCATCCTATAAAATTTCACAATCAAACACTTTTTGTTGAGCTATCCTGTCCACTAACAACTCTTGTTTTAAAACATTTTTGTTTATATATATGTTTTTTAATAGTAACATTTACTGTTATATAAATATTCCAATACAAACAATTAAAAAAAACTGTAAATTCGTATGGAACAATTTATTTATGTATAATGAACAAAGAGTGCCATTTTCCTTAAGAAATTGGGCAGTGGTAAAAATGGGGTGTATTAGTCAAAGTATTTTTTTTTTATATTTGTGTACTTTATTTGAAAGAATATACACATAGGAAAATTATGGTCTTCCTTTTGTGCCATGCATTTTGATATATCATTGAAATTAATGTTATTTAAAATTGACTATTGTTTCAGATTCCTCCGAAAAGCCTGTCGAAAGTATGGTAGCCATGTATTACAAAAGCAAAAAAAAATTTTTTTTTTGTTGCTGGTTATTATTCATTTACTTGTTAGTCCATTGTTGGGGATAATATAAGCTATTGATTAGATACAAACACTTGTGTTTATTGCTTTTAATCATGCATTTTTGTGTTTAAAAGCTCACTTGGGGTGTTTGGCATTTCATGATTTTGTATGACCCTGATGCAAGATATAAAATTATCAAAATTTCACTAACGAAACGATCAAAGTTGATAAAAATTGGCAATTAGATGCGGAATACCATGCTGATTTTAAATATACTCAGTTCCAAAAGAAAGTGTGCACTTTTAAATTTTGAATATCTCGAAAAGTATATTGTCTACCGCAAGGAAATTTTGTACGACACGTCTCAAGACTATTGACAAACGATATATTGATGAAGAAATCACATAGCACGCACGAATTTTCGGCTTGATTGCGATTTTGCATTTTTAGTGTTTAAGGTATGCCTCACGTGCTGGATGAGTTATCGATCAGAAATCTCACTCGCTGCACTCCTTTTGGCATATCGTAGCATAAAATCACATTTTCATTACATAAACATAGTGCATTAGCGTGAAACGAATTACAATTAAGGTTGGTGAGCACGACCGAACCTGGTGAAAACAAAAATGACGTACACGTAACGTCTACAAGAAAGTTCAAGCTTTAACGCGGAAATGGCTTGGAAGGCCAGGCCAAACCCAACAACGGCATTTAAGCTTGTAACTACATCCACAGGAAAAACTGTATGGAGTGCAAATCTCAACACCATCAACACCATTATGATCTGACTCTGTGTATGCAATATGAGCAATTCTATCGACATCTGTTTTGATGTCAATTTTCTTTAAGGTCCTATCTGAAGTATGATATCACTTTTACTCCCTAAATTGCCATTGACTTTGTGAAAATTAAGGTAAAGGTAAAACGCAAAAGTGCACACTTTCTTTTGGAACTGAGTATATATATAGTTACTTATGTATCTTTATGATTCTATTGATGGGTCGTATACCTTAAATGAAAAACGCTCACCAGTATTGTTTTTGCGTTTTTTTCTTTTTTCTCAAAAAAAGGAAAAACTCACATGTCACCTTAGTGCCACCGTACTATCCCCGTATTGGCCACTTGTTTTTCGCATAGACTAGGATAACGGTAAAATATCTATTTTAAAGACACATTCCATAGATATTTTTCTTTATTTTTCTATTATCTTTGATCTGAAAGAGATTTTTTTATTAAAATTATGAATATTTCAAGCCAAACTATTGCGCCGTTTAGTTGTAATATATGTTTTTTTCTAAAAAGTTGAATGAATTTATGTAAAATACAGTTCACATGTAAATTGGAATTGTCATTTGCGTATCCTATTTTAAAAGCTTTCTTTGCTTATAAGCAACAATTTCAAAAAAAACTGATAGCATTTAAACGCACCAGAATAAGCAATCTTCGCATCATAACATACTTAAAAATGAAATGGAATGTAATGTCTCTTTAACGAATCTGCTCATTTCGATTTTCAGATATACACACCAAGGTGAATTAAAACATTGATGGATGGTAAAAGCGACGGCAAGCTGCGGGCTTGATGGGTGTGTAGACTGGGATCAGGAAGAGATTTAGACAAAGAACAGAGTTCATTTTCATAGCCAACTTAATAAGGAAAAAGTGAAATAACGTTAACAAGATTATGAATCGTATAAAAATCCATTTGATCGTTTAATCCGTCTACTTCAATTCTCTATGCCGAAATATATACATGTACAATGTATATATAAAATTGTCTGTTTACAAGGGCTTTCCGTGATCGTGCATTTCTTAACAACATCCTGTTTACAAGACTGAGAGTAATGTTGTGTGTGAAGAGAAGACAATTTCCAAGTCAACAATAGCCAGATAAAACCACAGGCCTTCATTTTTCTTGAACAAAGGGAATTCGAATTAGTCTAGGAGGTAGATGAGGTTTAATTGCGGTAAAAGCACCATACAACTTTTAGACTGATTCTTGTAGCAAATTGTCTCAGGAGTTCGGAAATGCGCGTCTGACGCGCATCCGCCTAGATATAAGGGAAGCAAATTGAGGTTAAAGTTGTCTGCCCTTAGATTTTTAAGCCAAAAATGGAAATCTAACTAGTCATTTCTTTTAAGGCATTGAGTTATTACAAATGGTTTAAAATTGGTAAATATATGCATACATCATCTCCATACATATTTTAATGATGTTTAATGAATGGTTTTGGTCCTTAAAAATCCAAGATGGCCGCCAGAATGTCTATTTTTAGTAACAAAAAGGTGTCTTTTTTGAAAATAATAATACGCTGATATGAATTTTTATGCATGTGTTTCATAAATAAAAACTAGGAAATTGTCTCAGGAGTTCGGAAATGCGCGTCTGACTCGCATCTGCTTAGGTATAAGGGGAGAAAATTGAGGTCAAAGTTGTCTACCCTTGGATTTTAAGCCAAAATGGAAATCTTACTGGGCATTACTTTTAAAGCATTGATGTATTACAAATGGCTTTTAATTGGGAAATATATGCACAATTCATCTCCATACATATTTTAAAGATGTTTCATAAAAGTTTTTGAATCATAAAAATCCAAGATGGCCGCCAGAATGTCTATTTTTAGTAACAAAAGGGTCTTTTTTTTGTAACAAGTTTTTTTTTCTGGGATGCAAGTATGTTGGTATGAATTTTTATGCACGTATTTAATAAATATTAACCAATCCAAACTTAGCAAATTAGGAAAAATAAGTTTTGGATAGTTTTGAAACGGATTTGCAAGCTTAAATTGCATTTTTATGTCCTGAGAATTTTGCGAAAAGCATTTCGATGCATTCCTTTTAATGCATTGATTCATTACAACTGGCATTTAATTTGGAAAATATGCATATATCATCCCCATTCATATTTCAATGATGTTTAATGAAAGTTTTTGATCCATAAAAATCCAAGATGGCCGCCATAATATCTATTTTTTAGTAACAAAAAGGTCTTTTTTGAAATAAGATTTTTTTCTGAGACACATATATATGCTAATATGAATTTTTATGAATGTACTTGATAAATATTCACTTATTGTAACATAGAAAAGTAAGGAAAATAAGTTTTGGATAGTAGGAAAATAAGTTTCGGATAGTGTTCTAACCAAAGTTTTAAGCTTAATCTGCATCTACATAATCCTGAGGATTTTGCCAAAAGTTTTTCGAGCCATAGATTAAACTCATTTACAAACAGAGTTATTCTTTTCAATATACATGTGTATTATACATTGTATATGCATTTCACATAATCACTTAGTACGGATACTTATAACCATCAAGAATTATGTAAAGCCAACATAAATGCCAAGATGGCCACCATTTCATGAATTCTGTTGTATAAATGGGCTTACTCACAGGAAGTTTTCCTAATCGTTCAAAATCGCATTTTGTTGATGCAGGTCTGCATGTTATTGCCTCATTATCTGGCTGAATCACAATTACAAACAACAAATTCAAGAAGCAATGAATCCGATAGCATTCTGTATTTGTTACACAGAACCTTGGTATATTACCTAATCCAGGATGTGGCCCTTATGAAGTTTTAAAATGTACACTGTATCCTATAACCTTTATAACATTATTTCTTTCTGTTTCCCAGGTACACACGATAGCTGATATAATGCTGTAAAATTTGAAAGACATAAAAGGAGGTCAACATGTCAAGAATTAAAACCTTACATATTGTCCAAAAATCATGACCTGGGGAAGTGAAATCCTTTGATGAAAATACCTGATTCAAAGCATAAACGTGTGTGTCACCTAGACAGTCCAAAGCTAGTTTATGCCTGTCAACCGAATCCTATTTTCCTCTAAAACTCCTAAATTTTGGGCACAAGTCTTATACTTTCAAGTACCTCGTATACTCCTATATATGCAATTCTCCTATATTTTGAAAATACTTCCTACATTTTTTGGTAAAATTATTGTCAATGAATGATAAGATGCTTTTTGCTACTTTATTTTTAAGGTAAGAGAATTTCTTTCTTCCATTATAGCATTAACATACTGTATAATGTTGTGGTGTTTCCGTCTGTTCATCATCACTGATTCGGTTACCTACAAGGTAATTGAATAGGACACATACCTTTAAGGTACCAATACAGATGATGAGCATCATGCTATGATGTATAATAGCCTACTTTCTGGATTGTGATGCTGCGGAACTTTATTAGCTCACCTTAGCATAAAGTGCTGAGGGTGAGGTATCGTGATCATCCGTCGTCCGCCTGTCTGTTCACAAGTAAAACAAAAACTATCCTCCTCTGGGTTAGGGTTAGGTCTAGAGTTTTGAAATTTTGTAAGTAAAATCTCATTGTATGAAGGTCCTCTACCAAAATGTTTCAAGTGATTGTGGGACCTGTATCAAATTTCATATAGACAAAGAATGAAATCCTGTACAATCTACTACACTTGAATCGTTTGACATAGGGCTTTGAAATTTGGTCTATGGAATTGTCTTATAGCACCCCCTAAAGTACTTCAAATCATTATGTTAAAATGAAGATTGGCCCTGTGTTGTTAGTATTAGATTACATAAAGAGACAAAAAATCTAGGCTTATTTTTACTCCGGCTTTCGAGGGCTTTCAATTTTGGAGTGCTGAATTGTCTTAAAGACCTCTGCCAAAATGCTTTTAATTATTGTGCTATGTACAATTAAATTGGGTCCTATGTTGTTAAATATCTTTTTCTAGATTTAGACGGAGGAGCTAATCCCCGAGAATCTTCTACTCCCTATATGTTTGACCTACAGCTTTGAAATTTGGTTCGTATAATTGTCTTATAGTCTTTAATCAAAATACTTGAAATTTTGGTGGTGCAATGAAAATTGGCCCTTTGTTGTGGGATATTGTATTACATATGGCGGGCAAGAATGAAATCATTTACAATCTTATGACAAATGATTGCCTGAAATGAAAATTGGCTGAAAGTTGTTGGTTTGGGATGTGGCTGAAGGTATCTGATAAATACAATCTCCACTAAACCTCAGTGTTGTTCTCGACTTTCTTGTCTAGGTTAAACACGAATGCATTAACATACATCAAACTACATTGGGTAAGAACTGTTGGTATAACACAAAGCTGTCAGTGGAAATATTGCCATGGCTGTAATATTTCTTTGGCTTATTATATCATATGATATGTTTAATGAGATTTAAAGCTAAAATGGGCCTCTCAGAGCGCATTCAAATTGATTCTAAGGACATTTAGATTGTCAAAATTTTCTTGGGGGAGGACATTCATCCCCCTATGTTCAGAGATGACGTCTCTCATGTGCTCCCCCCACTTGTATTTTTCGCTTGTTTGAATCAGCATTTTCAATGCTGCACCACTTTCAATAATAGCTTTAAAGCCCATGTGAATCCTTGAGACAAAAATACTTTACTTAAACTCCTATATTTAAACTCAAAATGGGCTAAAAGCTCCAGTTTTCTTGAAAAATATTCCTATTACAACTCCCTTTTTTAGAAGACTTGGTTGACAGCCTGTAGTTCCTGTAAGCATGTCTCAATTCTCAATTCCCAGACTTGTTTGATGAGGTATGGGATATCACGTCAATTTCACTGCCATAATGGGTTCTACAGGACAAGCTTATACTGTAGATTAGTCGATATCATACACAATTTGCTCTAATGAACAAGGGAAAGCTGGTCCATAGAGTACATCTGGTATATTCCCTGCAACCTTTGTATTTTGTGACTGTCCTGCGAAATTGAAAGGCCATTTTTAAATGGAATATCCGGGGAAATGTGAAACCGAAGATGCAGCAAATGTCATTACATATGAATTAGGTGTGAAAAAAGATGATAAAAAACTAATAGCAAAAATCAGTGACATTGGCATGATAGCAAAAGAAGTCAAGTACCACCAAAGCTGCAAGGAAACCTGCATCATGGCAAGGGTCTGGTTGAGGAAGCCTACTAGTATCTAATGGACAAATCACCTTTAGCTGATGATCATACTGTTAATTTACTAAAGAATCTCATTCAGGAATATCTAGTAGAGTGCGATGGAGCTGAATTCTTGGCATCTCTGCACAAACTTAACATCAGCTTCTTGGATGATGAAGCTCAACAAATACAGGTTACCAGTCTTGGAGTAAAAATCAGCAACTGTTGCCCTGATTTACTACTTAAGAGGTTTAGTGAAGGATTTAGAGAAAGACCACAAGGACCTATCTGAACCTGTAACAGTGGAAGCCCTTGCCAAATGCCAAGTAGATCCCCCAGGAAATTTAATTAGGTTCTTCAATGTGCTTTACACATGGTCAAAGGGTACCCTTAGAGTTTAAAATTGCTAGAGCCTAACCACCCTACAATTTTGTCATTTAGGAAAGGGTTAAATAATAGGGCTGCTTTAAGACTAAACCTCCTAAGTAGTAGGTTGTTTCAACAATTGAGCTGTGATCAAAATCAAAACTAGAAGGATTAGCTTTCTCTGGCACATCATAGCGCATTGTGAATGATTTCGACTCATCTACAGTGTTAGATTGCCCTGTAGAATCCCTTATGGCAGTGAAGTTGCTGTAGCAACTGATGTGATATACCGTGGTATCATCAAACGAGTCTGGGAGAATGATCGAGGCATAATTGGAGGAACTACCTCTGGACAGTCTAACAGACGCACATGTTTGTGCTTTAGACCAGGTATTTTCGTCAAATGGTTTCACATCCCCAGGCCAGAAGTTTTGGCCTATGTATAAAGTACAATTCCTTGACATGTTGACCTCCTTTTCGTTTTTAAATTTTGCAGCATTATATCAATTATTTTGTGTACCTGGGAAACAGAAAGATATAATATTATAAAGGTTATAGGATACTGTGTACGAAACTCGTACATTTTAAAACTTTACAAGGGCCACATCCTGGATAAAGTAAAACCGGGTATATTTAATTTCTGTGTAACAAAAATAGAATTCCATCAGATTCATTTCTTTCCAAATTTGTAACATGTAATTTATGATAGTGATTCAGCCAGATATGAAGCAATAACATGCAGACTAATGAATCTACAAAAAGCCATTTTGTATGATTAGGAAAACTTCCTATAAGTTAGCCCATTTCTAAAACAGAATTCATCATGTAATTATAAATTAACCAAAATGGTGGCCATCTTGGCATCCATATTGGCTTTAGAAATTTTTCCGATGGTTATAAATATCCATTTACAATAATTGATTATGCGAAATGCATATTCAATGTATAATATACATGCATATTGAAAAGAATAAATCTGTTTGAAAGAAACTTTAATCTACCGATCGAAAAGCTTTTCGCAAAATTCTCGGGATTATATATAATGAAAATACAATTTGAGCTTAGAATGTGTTTAGAATACTATCTGGAACATATTTTCCCTACTTTTCTATGTTCCAATAAGTTAATATTTATTAAATACATGTACATTCTTAAAGATTCATATTAGCATAATATATAAGCGTCCAGAAAAAAATCTTATTAAAAAAACAACACCTTTTTGTTAGTAAAAATAGACATTCTGGTGGCCACTTTGGATTTTTATGGATCAGAAACATTCATTAAACATCATTAAAATATGTATGCAGATAATATGTGCATATATTTTCCAATAAAAAACCATTTGGAATGAATCAATGCCCTAAAAGAAATGCATCGAAACACTTTTCGCAAAATTCTCAGGACGTGAAAATACAATTTAAGCATAAAAAATTGTTTCAAATACTTTCCAAAACTTATTTTTCCTAATTTGCTAAGTTCCAATTGGTTTATATTAATTAAATATGTGCATAGAATTCATATCAACATACATGCGTCCCAGAAAAAAAAACTTATTAAAAAAAAGACCATTTTGTTACTAAAAATAGACATTGTGGCGGCCATCTTGGATTATTAAGGATAAAAAACTTCCATAAAACATCTTTGAAATATGTATGGAGATGAATTGTGCATATATTTCCCAATTAAATACCATTTATAATGAATCGATGTCTTAAAAGTAATGTCTAGTAAGATTTCCATTTTGGCTTAAAATCCAAGGGTAGTCAACTTTGACCTCAATTTTCTCCCCTTATACCTAGGCGGATGCGCGTCAGACGGGCATTTTCGAACTCCTGAGACAATTTCCTAGTTTTTATTTATGAAACACATGCATAAACATTCATATCGGCATATTATGCATCCCAGGAGAAATCTTATTTTCAAAAAAGAAACATTTTTGTTACTAATAATAGACATTCTGGCGGCCATCTTGGATTTTTGTGGATCAAAAACATTCATTAAACATCATTAAAATATGTATGGAGATGATATGTGCATATATTTACCAATTTTAAACCATTTGTAATAACTCAATGCCTTAAAAGAAATGACTAGTAAGATTTCCATTTTTGGCTTAAAAATCCAAGGGCAGACAACTTTAACCTCAATTTGCTCCCCTTATATCTAGGCGGATGCGCGTCAGACGCGCATTTCCGAACTCCTGAGACAATTTGCTACAAGAATCAGTCTAAAAGTTGTATGGTGCTTTTACCGCAATTAAACCTCATCTACCTCCTAGACTAAATTGACTAACCGATGAATTCCCGTCGACAATATACCACATTATAAATAAAAGAAAGGTTATCTTGTCGTTAACTTCGTTGCGTCTATAAATTCTAACATGGGTAGCATCACAGATTACTAGTATATCAATATGCTGATGTCTCATTACATCATCAGAACAAACGTCATCGATTTTACAATTAAGAATGGTAAACAGGGGCTTTCAAGACATCCTAACGAGGAAAAAAGCTGATAACCATTCCTAAAACATTCACATCGAATAATTGCTTGACTCGAATTCGGTCCCATCCTTAGGTAAAACTCAGAAATTGTTAAACCAACTTGTCTTGAAAACAAGAGCAACACTGGGTGTGGCATTATACGCCCGAGGCTCAGAAATAAATGGGTGTGTGATATTTGTTCATGTCCTGTTCTTTTCTAAAAGTCTCTTGCAAGTATCCGATAAAACAAAATTTACCGAGTACTAAAATATTCACGAAGTGTTGCAAGTACCCGAGTACTACTAAACAAGGGCCGCCAGAGACGGACAATGCTCCCCGAATAAGGCATTGTCACAATAAATGTATGCCATGGAGAGCACTTTATTGTCAATGGCATCTAATTTGCTACTCAAATATGAAATTACATCAAATTCTGACCATTAGACTGGGAGAAATTAGAGAAAACTGTATTTTACCTTAAGTCCCCTATTCCCATAATAAGGCCTCAAATCCGAAAACTGGGATAAGAACATCGGCATTATGTCATAGGGAGGTCACATGGTAAGTTTCATTTGATTTGGCCCAAGGGTTATGGAGAATTCGCTTCGGACGGACGGACAGACTGACAGACGGAATGATGGACGGACGAACTTAAAGACAAAGCGGCGACTATATGTTCTCCCTTCGGGGAGCATAAATATTCACAAGTTTAATCAGATTGAGATAATGTAACCAAACGCCCTAGCTATGAGTTCTACCATCTTCGCTAGCCAAGGTTGAACCTACCTACGTTTGTATTCACCCTTGGCGGATTTAGTCCGATTTTCTTGAAATCGCGAAGCGCCGCCTAACGGTTGTTCTGTCGGTTGTTTACGTCCATTATTGATGACGTCATTAACGCGCGTTGTCTTTCGCGTCATACGTTATGCGGATTATGTAAAAGTTAGCTGCTTTTTAGGTCGAATTGTCGAAAATATAATAATTCGTCGATTAAAGTTAGGGAATTCCTGTCTATTGCAGTGAAATTCTTTGGAAAAATCGCCCATCTTCGCGTTGTTGAGTTGCAAATGCAATGCCTTTTCCCGCCCGTTGTCATGATTTGGTTACTCATAACAAATGTATCAGTCGACAATCTGATTGGTTCCAGCGAGACCTCGCTGGAACCAATGAAAACGCTTTCCAGGAGACCAAGAAAATCGGACTAAATCCGCCAAGGGTGAATACAGAAACGACGTTACGTCGTAGATGTCACCCTTGGCTTGCGAAGATGGAGTTCTACACACATGTGAAGTTTCAACATCGTAGGCCTTGTATTTTGAAAGTTATGGACCGGACACAAATTTGCAAACTGAATCAAACAAAGGGCCATAACTCAAAAATTATAAATGGTAGAGTTAGGGTTATTGCGCTCTGCACATCCTAGCTATGAGATCTATACACCTGTGAAATTTCAAGACTATAGACCTTATAGTTTCAAAGTTATGAACCGGACACAAAATTGCTAACTGAATCAAACAAAATCAAACAAAGGGAAATAACACAAAAATTACAAATGGTAGAGTTGTGGTTCTTGCGCTCTGCACACCCTAGCTATGAGATCTATACACCTGTGAAGTTTCAAGACTATACACCTTATAGTTTCAAAGTTATGGACCGGACACGAATTTGCTAACTGAATCAAACAAAATCAAACAAAGGGTAATAACTCAAAAATTATAAATGGTAGAGTTGTGGTTCTTGTACTCTGCTCACCCTAACTATGAGATCTATACACCTGCGCAGTTTCAAGACTATAGGCCCTTTAGTTTCAAAGTTATGGACCGGACACAAATTAGCTAACTGAATCAAACAAAATCAAACAAAGGGCAGTAACTCAAAAATTACAAATGGTAGAGTTGTGGTTCTTGCGCTCTGCACACCCTAGCTATGATATCTATACACCTGTGAAATTTCAAGACTATAGGCCTTACAGTTTCAAAGTTATGGACCAGACACAAATTTGCTAACTGAATCAAACAAAATCAAACAAAGGGCAATTACTCAAACATTACAAATGGTAGAGTTGTGATTCTTGTGCTCTGCACACCCTAGCTATGAGATCTATACACCTGTGAAGTTTCAAGACCATAGGGCTTATGGTTTGAAAGTTATGGACCGGACACGAATTTGCTAACGGACAGACAGACAGACGGGCAGACGGACAGACAGACGATGCAGGCCATAACATAATACGACCCTTCGGGCGTATAAAAATGATGAAAAAAATAATTAAAAAAAAAGCAAATGAGATATACTCCTCGGTTTGGGGAATTTCTTTCCTTTTGTCTGATATTTTTTCAAATGTATGTTATAGTTACTTATAGGGAACAAAACTGGCAAAAATTATTTTAGTCGTAACTGAAGTAGAACTTCTGGTAGTTTGGGGTAATGTCACCTACACAGCGGCACAATGAGTTCAACCCTTTTCCACATAGCATGATGGTGCCTTTTGATACCCTTCAAAGTATTGGCGTTGGAAAACATTGTGGAAAATGGGGACGTTGCTTGAGACCTGCAGTTCCTTCATTTCTAACAGTGTTTTTCACACAATAAGACCATGACATGTAGAATTTCACGCACGTAATTTGTTTTCTACATTTTTGAATTTGGACCAGTCTGTATTTTTACCGCTTGATTATAGGTTTAATTATATTTTATTTCTGCTGACAATTTGCGCATTTAAAGCATGCCGAGTTGAAAAGAGCGACCGATAAAATGGCGTAGCTGCTTTACAATGTGTTCCATCTTTGCTAATATTCAACAAATCCCAGGAGGTGGATACTCATTTGAATCGTCTCGTCGATTCAGTACTCATTACATAGGGTTTCAAATGGGAAAAACAAAATAAAGTTGTCTTTATCCCATCTTATTTGATGATCTGACTGATTTCTGAAAAGTGTGGCCATTAATTACAGAAATAAGTCAACATTGTCTAAATAATAGATAGTATTCCATATTCAAAGCGTTGGCATACGACATAAAGCATGCAACCGAGTGTGAACAACGTGCTAAAAGGTCGTAAATATACAATGCAAATGCTAATACGACCTCTAAGTGCTTGACTTTTGCGATGTCGTATGCATTTTTGAATTGACCCTCTCCTTAACGACAAAATCGTATTTGGTCCTTAACTAAAGGAGCCGTGGACATGACAAAAAAATTGTCACTTCGTGTGTGGAAATTGTATAATAATTATAATAGTTAGAAAACCATAGTGAAGAAATTAGAATGATAGTAAGCAATTAATTCATATCGTTTGTTCATATTTACAAACTTTTCGCTGAATGCCGACGATTCGTTTGCGTTTTAAAAGTGTTGAAAATAAAAAGGGATTGTAGTTATATTTTTATATTCTTTTGCTTTAGAAAGGATAACATTTCATCAACGTAAAAATAAAGGTAAGAGTATTTTTAAGCCATTTTTTGAGATTTAAGGCAACTTGAACTCATTGACAAAAGAAAAGCAATGTCACTTTCAAGAGGACATAGTAATTACCCTCTAACGTTTAATTAAGGGGGAATGTTCCAGTTTTCTTTATTTTTTCCCAATAATAAAATTCATTTATATTTTGTATATTGAAATAACATGTTATTACCAACTTAAAAATAAAATAAAAATGGATGGTCAGCGATCTTGTTTGAATTTTATAAGCATTCGTATCATATATCATATATATGCGCAATTTCTTGCACCTGTCCAAGGTCACTAAAATGCTAATAAAATGTTGTATATTCATCGTTTAGTCCCAAAAACGGGTTTAAAGTAACGTCTTACATTTACTAAGAACAGAAACCTCAAAATATGTGCTATTATAAACGCGTAAATGTATAAAACAGCATGCTCACGGTTAGATCAACTAAGCTGAGGTGTTTTATGTCAAAATTTGAATATTTTGGAAATGTTTCAAGCTCACAAAATAGAATTTGATAAAACTCCCTCATTGTATTAAGCAACATGTCCTGGTAATAATTCTAAAAGAAAATGTATAGATCAGCGCACTTATAAGTAAATTACAGCAATTTTTATCAGCTACACACTAATAAAATGACGCAAAACAGTGGTAACTGCGTACATACTTACAACTGTTTTGCTCTTAGTAATGGACTTCCATCTTGAAGAAATCAGTTTCGCATAATAAATACGCTTTTACCATCGAAAATGGTTAATTGTAATGGAGTGTTATATTATTGAAAATATAGCAGCGAAACATATATGGTACGAAACGTTTATTTTCTACAGTAATGACCGAGTATTCCGAAAAACTTGATCATTCCCCATTTAAAAAAAACTGATAGCATTTCTACGCATTAGAATAATCAATCTTTGCATCAATACATACTTAAAAAATGAAAAGTTATGTCCCTTTTATGTTACAAATATGAGACATTGGTTTATTTTAGTATAGTTTACATTAAGGAGAAATAGAAATGCTGTGGTCAGATATTTTTCTCTTAGCCAATGCTTTAAATTGCTCTATTCTTTAGGAACGTTAAAACTAGTTTTTTTTTTTTTTTTTTTTTTTTTTTTTTTTTTTTTTTTTTTTTTTTTTTTTTTTTTTTTGTTGTTGTTGTTGTTGTTGTTGTTTTTCTCTCTTTTTTTGTATTTTATTAAGAAAGAATAACCATTCAAAAGATTGGATTGAGGGCATCATATAAGACGTTTTCATTATCTTTTCATAATTAGGACTATACCAACAATGGAAATGACCGTCGCAGTTCTCACTTTAATCTTGATGGTAACAGTTGAAAGCACTTTTAATGTTAAAGGATGCAGTATAGACCAGCACGTTGTGCAGGGTCGACGGTTAGCCGGACATATAATCTGGAAGTCCAAGACTCGAGACCTGCTGGAGTGCTCCAGGAGCTGTGTAAGACGAAGTGACTGTCAGTCTATCAACTTTCACACTAAACACAGAATCTGTGAACTGAACGGACACGATACGGTCCCTGTGGAATCGCAAGAGCACGTGTATTCTATGTTTTCATCATGGCCCGTCGAGGTTTGTAAAGCACAATATTATATGAACATCTTTAGTTCTCAGTCTGCCTCTCTTTCCACTGGCTTGGTTGTTTATCTTCTCCATATTCTCTTTTAGCCCTCGTCGGTGTTATTGCAGAACATCGTAACTCCAGCTTTAATCAAGCTGGAGTTACGAGGTTATACAATAACACCGACCGTAAGTGGTTGTCTTCTCTTCTTTCCTCTTCTCTATTCTCCCCGTTCCCAATTATATGTTTGTGTGACTGCATTCTGTCTTTCTTCCCATCTATACATAACTCTGTTTGTCGCCGTTTTTTCTACCCTAAGTATGTTTCTCTCCTACTCTCTTTTTTTCTCATTTCCCTATTCAATGTTTTGCTTCTTCCCAATTAAAGTGACATTTCAGAATATTTTGTCATAAATTGTACTGTTATTTTTATCTGAAAGAGCATATTTCCTTATGAAAATTCTGAAAATTTTAAGCCAAAATATTGCGCCTTTTACGAGAAATTTATATTTTTGTGTTGAAATTGAACAAATTGTTGTGGACAACAGTTCGGATTTATATGCAATATATCGATTATGTCTCAACTTTAAATGCGTGTTTCTCGCTTATTGGCAACAACTTCAAAAAACTAATAGTATTTATACTCATTAGAATAACCAATCTTGGCATCAAGACATACTTTAAAAAATTGAAATTGGAATGAAATGTCCCTTTAAGTTGTAATAATTTTCCTCTTACCTATCGTACTCTTACATCAGTTACCTGCCTATTTTACTGATTTTTACCTCGTTTGTAACTTCGAGAAACACTACAGTCAAGAGACATAATTATTCACCACCCTGCTGATTTTTGCATAAATTTTACGCATAATTTCAGACTAAAACTGATGTTAAATCCTCATTTTCTTACACACCACAAAATATTTGATGTTATTTAAAAGTATAACCAATTGCGAACAAAGCATGCGTAATTTAAACTATTTTTCAAATGGTTCGGAGACATGGTTGCTAGGCAACTTAAGAAAACCGGTGAAAATGTCTGACTAGCCTCCATAACATTGTTGCCATGGTAACATAAGTTTCACTTAAGATATGATTTAATGGAAAATCGATCTACAATAGGTCAACTATTTAGCTTTTATGTTTGCTGCAATATCTATAAAGTTTCCTTTGAGAAACAAATGTTTGAAATTTAATTTTCGTTGAAAAAAAGTACCAAAAAATGAAAAATTAACATAGGTGTGAATGGAGCGTTGCATTTTCTGTGGTAACTTGGTCAAATAAAATTGTAGTACTTTGTAAGTAGCCATCCAATCTCATAAAAAACGTCACTTTTATATCCAGTATGTCGTGCATATTTTCATTTTCTTAGTTATCAAAAAAAGTCTGTTGCCATGGCAACGGGTTTACGGAGGATTGGCGGAAATTTCACTCTTTTTCTTATGTTGCTTAGAAATCGTGTCTTTGAGACGTTCACAAAAACATTCAAGCAGACTTTATCCCGTAATGTTTATACCTTTGAGTAATATTTATGTTTTTCTGCTAAGTGAAAGAATAAAGGTTCTGTGACAGTTCTAGTCCAGAAAATCACTCATTTTTTCAATGAAAATAGGTGGGTGGCGAATAAGCATGTCCCATGAGTTTATGTCGAAAAGAAAATGACGTAATCTTTCCCGTTAAACAGACCCTATATGTGAAGTGTAAAAAGAATAGGGCCTAGTCTGTCTGACTAGAGACAGATTCGAAAATTTGCACTTTATGCTAATATTCTGGATCTAAATGGCTTTCCTATTTACTATTTGTTCTTTATTAAATGCGACATTCGGTTGGCGCCTGCTAAGTCGAATCAGTTTCTCGACGATTTTCTTTGTCCTACAAGAATGTTATTTGTTATATGTGAACTGCATAACTGTATTTTCACATGATGGGTTACAATATTTCAGATGGAGCCAGATTGTTACAGCCGACCATGTGACCGCAAAGAAGTTTGTGTACCTGGTAGAACAATAAAGAATGGATCGACACAGAATTGTAGCTACACATGCTTCAACTTGGGTAAGAT
The DNA here is from genome assembly GCA_963680895.1 of Fragum sueziense. Taxonomy (NCBI): domain Eukaryota; kingdom Metazoa; phylum Mollusca; class Bivalvia; order Cardiida; family Cardiidae; genus Fragum; species Fragum sueziense. The sequence continues at coordinate 82,804,058 of OY804592.1, read as the reverse complement.
ATATAACTTCTGATATAGATATTCAACTTTGAAGTAAATTGTCGATCACGTTTAAAATGTCGTAACTACAGCTCATTCAACGTGGCGAACGAAAAGTTGTCCGAACTGCTCATAGATCTAGTAATTTGACAAAGAATTGTAGTATGCCTGCTTAATTCTTAGCAAGTTATGAGATGGGATTTTATGGCCCAGTCACATATGATTCAGCATCCATATTGCGTCCACATCTCGTCCAAAATTATACTGCATTAACCCTTTGTTCTAGACGTGCTACGGCAGTAATATGGATGCGGAATGGTGTTTGTGACCTGGCCTTTTCATTAGAAAGTATTCAATCAATCTGTTCTTGTAGGATCTATTTGGCTATACCGTTCCCAGCGGCAATTTTTATATTGTTCTCCTTTGAAAGTTATTTCAGGCGTTATAAGAATGTTGCTTATAGATAATGAGATATTAGGACAATACAGAATAGACAAAATTGGAGTAAGGGAAGGAAATGGTGGTTTTTGTTTCAATGTTCAATCTTTTCCCAGGCATATCTACATGCATTAAATTATGCCATCCTTTTGGACATGTTTAAATTGTCGTTTTCCTCGAAAAGCATAGAAACTACAGCTTTAAAAAAGCTATGTTATCAAGGGTGATTCACATGCTTCATAGAACATAGAGGATATAAATAGATAATCTTATATAAAGATGAAATCAGTTAATGGGCCGGTATTTGAAAGAGTTTTGATGGGATTTTGGACCAGCAAAGATCAAGATTAACCCGAGACCACATAATGTCTGAACAAGTTCAACATTGTTCATTAGAATTATCTTCCATTGGGCAAATTAATAAGAGCTGATCACAAACTTGTATAAGCAGAACTGTATCCAAGGTGGACAAACTCATGTAAGAGTCTACATTCAAGGTCCGGAAGAAAACTGAAGACAGTTGAAAAATAATAATGCATGTTTTTTCTTTTCATAGTTATGAGAGTTGAGAATTCAATGATTAATTCATAATTGATTTCAATTGTAGAATCAAGTGCTTCGCAAATCCAAACCACTCCGACAACAAACAGCGATTCAGAATTCTCCTCTACATCAACAAGCAGTGATTCAGAATCATCCTCTACATCAGCAAGTAGTGATTTAGAATCTTCCTCTACATCAACAAGCAGTGATTCAGAATCCTCCTCTACATCATCAAGCAGTGATTCAGAATCTTCCTCTACTTCAACATGCAGTGATTCAGAATCCTCCTCTACATCAACAAGCAGTGATTCAGAATCCTCCTCTACATCAACAAGCAGTGATTCAGAATCCTTCTCTACATCAACAAGCAGTGATTCAGAATCTTCCTCTACATCAACAAGCAGTGATTCAGAATCCTCCTCTACATCAGCAAGTAGTGATTCAGAATCTTCCTCTACATCAGCAAGTAGTGATTCAGAATCTTCCTCTACATCAACAAGCAGTGATACAGAATCTTCCTCTACATCAACAAGTAGTGATTCAGAATCCTCCTCTACATCAACAAGCAGTGATTCAGAATCCTCCTCTACATCAACAAGCAGTGATTCAGAATCTTCCTCTACATCAACAAGCAGTGATTCAGAATCCTCCTCTACATCAACAAGCAGTGATTCAGAATCATCCTCTACATCAACAAGCAGTGATTCAGAATCCTCCTCTACATCAACAAGCAGTGATTCAGAATCCTCCTCTACATCAACAAGTAGTGATTCAGAATCCTCCTCTACATCAACAAGCAGTGATACAGAATCTTCCTCTACATCAACAAGCAGTGATTCAGAATCCTCCTCTACATCAACAAGCAGTGATCCAGAATCCTCCTCTACATCAACAAGCAGTGATTCAGAATCCTCCTCTACATCAACAAGTAGTGATTCAGAATCTTCTTCTACATCAACAAGCAGTGATTCAGAATCCTCCTCTACATCAACAAGCAATGATTCAGAATCTTCCTCTACATCAGTAAGCAGTGATACAGAATTTTCCTCTACATCAACAAGCAGTGATTCAGAATCCTCCTCTACATCAACAAGCAGTGATTCAGAATCCTCCTCTACATAGACAAGCAGTGATACAGAATCCTCCTCTACATCAACAAGCAGTGATACAGAATCTTCCTCTACATCAACAAGCAGTGATTCAGAATCTTCCTCTACATAGACAAGCAGTGATTCAGAATCCTCCTCTACATCAACAAGCAGTGATTCAGCATCTTCCTCTACATCAACAAGCAGTGATTCAGAATCCTCCTCTACATCAACAAGCAGTGATTCAGAATCTTCCTCTACATCAACAAGCAGTGATTCAGAATCCTCCTCTACATCAACAAGCAGTGATTCAGAATCATCCTCTACATCAACAAGCAGTGATTCAGAATCTTCCTCTACATCAACAAGCAGTGATACAGAATCCTCCTCTACATCAACAAGCAGTGATACAGAATCTTCCTCTACATCAACAAGCAGTGATTCAGAATCCTCCTCTACATCAACAAGTAGTGATTCACAATCCTCCTCTACATCAACAAGCAGTGATTCAGAATCTTCCTCTACATCAGTAAGCAGTGATAGAGAATCTTCCTCTACATCAACAAGCAGTGATTCAGAATCTTCCTCTACATCAGCAAGCAGTGATTCAGAATCCTCCTCTACATCAACAAGCAGTGATTCAGACTCTTCCTCTACATCAGCAAGCAGTGATTCAGAATCTTCCTCTACATGAACAAGCAGTGATTCAGAATCCTCCTCTACATCAACAAGTAGTGATTCAGAATCTTCCTCTACATGAACAAGCAGTGATTCAGAATCCTCCTCTACATCAACAAGCAATGATTCAGAATCTTCCTCTACATCAACAAGTAGTGATTCAGAATCCTCCTCTACATCAACAAGTAGTGATTCAGAATCTTCCTCTACATGAACAAGCAGTGATTCAGAATCCTCCTCTACATCAACAAGCAATGATTCAGAATCTTCCTCTACATCAACAAGTAGTGATTCAGAATCCTCCTCTACATCAACAAGCAGTGATTCAGAATCCTCCTCTACATCAACAAGCAGTGATTCAGAATCCTCCTCTACATCATCAAGTAGTGATTCAGAATCTTCCTCTACATCAACAAGTAGTGATTCAGAATCCTCCTCTACATCAACAAGCAGTGATTCAGAATCCTCCTCTACATCAACAAGTAGTGATTCAGAAACCTCCTCTACATCAACAAGCAGTGATTCAGAATCTTCCTCTACATCAGTAAGCAGTGATACAGAATCTTCCTCTACATCAACAAGCAGTGATTCAGAATCTTCCTCTACATCAACAAGTAGTGATTCAGAATCCTCCTCTACATCAACAAGCAGTGATTCAGAATCCTCCTCTACATCAACAAGTAGTGATACAGAATCTTCCTCTACATCAACAAGTAGTGATTCAGAATCCTCCTCTACATCAACAAGCAGTGATTCAGAATCCTCCTCTACATCAACAAGTAGTGATACAGAATCTTCCTCTACATCAACAAGTAGTGATACAGAATCCTCCTCTACATCAACAAGTAGTGATACAGAATCTTCCTCTACATCAACAAGTAGTGATACAGAATCCTCCTCTACATCAACAAGCAGTGATTCAGAATCCTCCTCTACATCAACAAGTAGTGATACAGAATCTTCCTCTACATCAACAAGTAGTGATACAGAATCTTCCTCTACATCAACAAGTAGTGATACAGAATCTTCCTCTACATCAACAAGTAGTGATTCAGAATCCTCCTCTACATCAACAAGCAGTGATTCAGAATCCTCCTCTACATCAACAAGCAGTGATACAGAATCTTCCTCTACATCAACAAGCAGTAATTCAGAATCTTCCTCTACATCAACAAGCAGTGATTCAGAATCCTCCTCTACATCAACAAGCAGTGATTCAGAATCTTCCTCTACATCAACAAGCAGTGATTCAGAATCCTCCTCTACATCAACAAGCAGTGATTCAGAATCCTCCTCTACATCAACAAGCAGTGATACAGAATCTTCCTCTACATCAACAAGCAGTAATTCAGAATCTTCCTCTACATCAACAAGCAGTGATTCAGAATCCTCCTCTACATCAACAAGTAGTGATTCAGAATCCTCCTCTACATCAACAAGCAGTGATACAGAATCTTCCTCTACATCAACAAGCAGTGATCCAGAATCCTCCTCTACATCAACAAGTAGTGATTCAGAATCCTCCTCTACATCAACAAGTAGTGATTCAGAATCCTCCTCTACATCAACAAGTAGTGATTCAGAATCTTCCTCTACATCAACAAGCAGTGATTCAGAATCCTCCTCTACATCAGCAAGCAGTGATTCAGAATCCTCCTCTACATCAACAAGCAGTGATTCAGAATCTTCCTCTACATCAGTAAGCAGTGATACAGAATTTTCCTCTACATCAACAAGTAGTGATTCAGAATCTTCCTCTACATCAACAAGCAGTGATTCAGAATCTTCCTCTACATCAACAAGCAGTGATTCAGAATCATCCTCTACATCAACAAGCAGTGATTCAGAATCTTCCTCTACATCAGTAAGCAGTGATACAGAATTTTCCTCTACATCAACAAGTAGTGATTCAGAATCTTCCTCTACATCAACAAGCAGTGATTCAGAATCTTTCTCTACATCAACAAGCAGTGATTCAGAATCCTCCTCTACATCAACAAGTAGTGATTCAGAATCCTCCTCTACATCAACAAGCAGTGATTCAGAATCCTCCTCTACATCAACAAGCAGTGGCTCAGAATCTTCTTCTACATCAACAAGCAGTGATTCAGAATCATCCTCTACATCAACAAGCAGTGATTCAGAATCCTCGTCTACATCAACAAGTAGTGATTCAGAATCCTCCTCTACATCAACAAGCAGTGATTCAGAATCCTCCTCTACGTCAGTAAGCAGTGATACAGAATCTTCCTCTACATCAACAAGCAGTGATTCAGAATCTTCCTCTACATCAGCAAGCAGTGATTCAGAATCCTCCTCTACACCAACAAGTAGTGATTCAGAATCCTCCTCTACACCAACAAGTAGTGATTCAGAATCCTCCTCTACATCAACAAGCAGTGATTCAGAATCCTCCTCTACATCAACAAGCAGTGATTCAGAATCCTCCTCTACATCAACAAGTAGTGATTCAGAATCTTCCTCTACATCAACAAGCAGTGATTCAGAATCCTCCTCTACATCAACAACCAGTGATTCAGAATCCTCCTCTACATCAACAAGCAGTGATACAGAATCCTCCTCTACATCAACAAGCAGTGATACAGAATCTTCCTCTACATCAACAAGCAGTGATTCAGAATCTTCCTCTACATCAACAAGCAGTGATTCAGAATCCTCCTCTACATCAACAAGTAGTGATTCAGAATTTTCCTCTACATCAACAAGTAGTGATTCAGAATCCTCCTCTACATCAACAAGCAGTGATTCAGAATCCTCCTCTACATCAACAAGTAGTGATTCAGAATCTTCCTCTACATCAACAAGCAGTGATTCAGAATCCTCCTCTACATCAACAACCAGTGATTCAGAATCTTCCTCTACATCAACAAGCAGTGATACAGAATCCTCCTCTACATCAACAAGCAGTGATACAGAATCTTCCTCTACATCAACAAGCAGTGATTCAGAATCTTCCTCTACATCAACAAGCAGTGATTCAGAATCCTCCTCTACATCAACAAGTAGTGATTCAGAATCCTCCTCTACATCAACAAGCAGTGATTCAGAATCCTCCTCTACATCAACAAGCAGTGATTCAGAATCATCCTCTACATCAGCAAGTAGTGATTTAGAATCTTCCTCTACATCATCAAGCAGTGATTCAGAATCCTCCTCTACATCAACAAGCAGTGATTCAGGATCTTCCTCTACATCAACAAGCAGTGATTCAGAATCCTCCTCTACATCAACAAGCAGTGATTCAGAATCCTCCTCTACATCAACAAGCAGTGATTCAGAATCCTCCTCTACATCAACAAGCAGTGATTCAGAATCCTCCTCTACATCAACAAGCAGTGATTCAGAATCCTCCTCTACATCAACAAGCAGTGATTCGGAATCCTCCTCTACATCAACAAGTAGTGATCCAGAATCCTCCTCTACATCAACAAGCAGTGATTCAGAATCTTCCTCTACATCAGCAAGCAGTGATTCAAAATCTTCCTCTACATCAACAAGCAGTGATTCAGAATGGTCCTCTACATCAACAAGCAGTGATTCAGAATCTTCCTCTACATCAACAAGCAATGATTCAGAATCTTCCTCTACATCAACAAGCAGTGATTTAGAATCCTCCTCTACATCAACAAGCAGTGATTCAGAATCTGCCTCTATATCAACAAGCAGTAATTCAGAATCCTCCTCTACATCAACAAGCAATGATTCAGAATCTTCCTCTACATCAACAAGCAGTGATACAGAATCTTCCTCTACATCAACAAGCGGTGATTCAGAATCTTCCTCTACATCAACAAGCAGTGATTCAGAATCCTCCTCTACATCAACAAGCAGTGATTCAGAATCCTCCTCTACATCAACAAGCAGTGATACAGAATCCTCCTCTACATCAACAAGCAGTGATTCAGAATCCTCCTCTACATCAACAAGTAGTGATTCAGAGTCCTCCTCTACATCAACAAGCAGTGATTCAGAATCCTCCTCTACATCAACAAGCAGTGATTCAGAATCCTCCTCTACATCAACAAGTAGTGATTCAGAAACCTCCTCTACATCAACAAGCAGTGATTCAGAATCTTCCTCTACATCAGTAAGCAGTGATACAGAATCTTCCTCTACATCAACAAGCAGTGATTCAGAATCTTCCTCTACATCAACAAGTAGTGATTCAGAATCCTCCTCTACATCAACAAGCAGTGATTCAGAATCCTCCTCTACATCAACAAGTAGTGATACAGAATCTTCCTCTACATCAACAAGTAGTGATTCAGAATCCTCCTCTACATCAACAAGCAGTGATTCAGAATCCTCCTCTACATCAACAAGTAGTGATACAGAATCTTCCTCTACATCAACAAGTAGTGATACAGAATCCTCCTCTACATCAACAAGTAGTGATACAGAATCTTCCTCTACATCAACAAGTAGTGATACAGAATCCTCCTCTACATCAACAAGCAGTGATTCAGAATCCTCCTCTACATCAACAAGTAGTGATACAGAATCTTCCTCTACATCAACAAGTAGTGATACAGAATCTTCCTCTACATCAACAAGTAGTGATACAGAATCTTCCTCTACATCAACAAGTAGTGATTCAGAATCCTCCTCTACATCAAAAAGCAGTGATTCAGAATCCTCCTCTACATCAACAAGCAGTGATACAGAATCTTCCTCTACATCAACAAGCAGTAATTCAGAATCTTCCTCTACATCAACAAGCAGTGATTCAGAATCCTCCTCTACATCAACAAGCAGTGATTCAGAATCCTCCTCTACATCAACAAGTAGTGATTCAGAATCCTCCTCTACATCAACAAGCAGCGATACAGAATCTTCCTCTACATCAACAAGCAGTGATTCAGAATCCTCCTCTACATCAACAAGCAGTGATCCAGAATCCTCCTCTACATCAACAAGTAGTGATTCAGAATCCTCCTCTACATCAACAAGTAGTGATTCAGAATCCTCCTCTACATCAACAAGTAGTGATTCAGAATCTTCCTCTACATCAACAAGCAGTGATTCAGAATCCTCCTCTACATCAGCAAGCAGTGATTCAGAATCCTCCTCTACATCAACAAGCAGTGATTCAGAATCTTCCTCTACATCAGTAAGCAGTGATACAGAATTTTCCTCTACATCAACAAGTAGTGATTCAGAATCTTCCTCTACATCAACAAGCAGTGATTCAGAATCTTCCTCTACATCAACAAGCAGTGATTCAGAATCATCCTCTACATCAACAAGCAGTGATTCAGAATCTTCCTCTACATCAGTAAGCAGTGATACAGAATTTTCCTCTACATCAACAAGTAGTGATTCAGAATCTTCCTCTACATCAACAAGCAGTGATTCAGAATCTTCCTCTACATCAACAAGCAGTGATTCAGAATCCTCCTCTACATCAACAAGTAGTGATTCAGAATCCTCCTCTACATCAACAAGCAGTGATTCAGAATCCTCCTCTACATCAACAAGCAGTGGCTCAGAATCTTCTTCTACATCAACAAGCAGTGATTCAGAATCATCCTCTACATCAACAAGCAGTGATTCAGAATCCTCGTCTACATCAACAAGTAGTGATTCAGAATCCTCCTCTACATCAACAAGCAGTGATTCAGAATCCTCCTCTACGTCAGTAAGCAGTGATACAGAATCTTCCTCTACATCAACAAGCAGTGATTCAGAATCTTCCTCTACATCAGCAAGCAGTGATTCAGAATCCTCCTCTACACCAACAAGTAGTGATTCAGAATCCTCCTCTACACCAACAAGTAGTGATTCAGAATCCTCCTCTACATCAACAAGCAGTGATTCAGAATCCTCCTCTACATCAACAACCAGTGATTCAGAATCCTCCTCTACATCAACAAGCAGTGATTCAGAATCCTCCTCTACATCAACAACCAGTGATTCAGAATCTTCCTCTACATCAACAAGCAGTGATACAGAATCCTCTTCTACATCAACAAGCAGTGATACAGAATCTTCCTCTACATCAACAAGCAGTGATTCAGAATCTTCCTCTACATCAACAAGCAGTGATTCAGAATCCTCCTCTACATCAACAAGTAGTGATTCAGAATCCTCCTCTACATCAACAAGCAGTGATTCAGAATCCTCCTCTACATCAACAAGCAGTGATTCAGAATCATCCTCTACATCAGCAAGTAGTGATTTAGAATCTTCCTCTACATCATCAAGCAGTGATTCAGAATCCTCCTCTACATCAACAAGCAGTGATTCAGGATCTTCCTCTACATCAACAAGCAGTGATTCAGAATCCTCCTCTACATCAACAAGCAGTGATTCAGAATCCTCCTCTACATCAACAAGCAGTGATTCAGAATCCTCCTCTACATCAACAAGCAGTGATTCAGAATCCTCCTCTACATCAACAAGCAGTGATTCAGAATCCTCCTCTACATCAACAAGCAGCGATTCAGAACCTTCCTCTACATCAACAAGCAGTGATTCAGAATCCTCCTCTACATCAACAAGCAGTGATTCAGAATCCTCCTCTACATCAACAAGCAGTGATTCGGAATCCTCCTCTACATCAACAAGTAGTGATCCAGAATCCTCCTCTACATCAACAAGCAGTGATTCAGAATCTTCCTCTACATCAGCAAGCAGTGATTCAAAATCTTCCTCTACATCAACAAGCAGTGATTCAGAATGGTCCTCTACATCAACAAGCAGTGATTCAGAATCTTCCTCTACATCAACAAGCAATGATTCAGAATCTTCCTCTACATCAACAAGCAGTGATTTAGAATCCTCCTCTACATCAACAAGCAGTGATTCAGAATCTGCCTCTACATCAACAAGCAGTAATTCAGAATCCTCCTCTACATCAACAAGCAATGATTCAGAATCTTCCTCTACATCAACAAGCAGTGATACAGAATCTTCCTCTACATCAACAAGCAGTGATTCAGAATCTTCCTCTACATCAACAAGCAGTGATTCAGAATCCTCCTCTACATCAACAAGCAGTGATACAGAATCCTCCTCTACATCAACAAGTAGTGATTCAGAATCTTCCTCTACATCAACAAGCAGTGATTCAGAATCCTCCTCTACATCAACAAGTAGTGATTCAGAGTCCTCCTCTACATCAACAAGCAGTGATTCAGAATCCTCCTCTACATCAACAAGCAGTGATTCAGAATCTTCCTCTACATCAACATGCAGTGATTCAGAATCCTCCTCTACATCATCAAGTAGTGATTCAGAATCCTCCTCTACATCAACAAGTAGTGATTCAGAATCTTCCTCTACATCAACAAGCAGTGATTCAGAATCCTCCTCTACATCAACAAGCAGTGATTCAGAATCCTCCTCTACATCATCAAGTAGTGATTCAGAATCTTCCTCTACATCAACAAGTAGTGATTCAGAATCCTCCTCTACATCAACAAGCAGTGATTCAGAATCCTCCTCTACATCAACAAGTAGTGATTCAGAAACCTCCTCTACATCAACAAGCAGTGATTCAGAATCTTCCTCTACATCAGTAAGCAGTGATACAGAATCTTCCTCTACATCAACAAGCAGTGATTCAGAATCTTCCTCTACATCAGCAAGCAGTGATTCAGAATCCTCCTCTACACCAACAAGCAGTGATTCAGACTCTTCCTCTACATCAGCAAGCAGTGATTCATAATCTTCCTCTACATGAACAAGCAGTGATTCAGAATCCTCCTCTACATCAACAAGCAATGATTCAGAATCTTCCTCTACATCAACAAGTAGTGATTCAGAATCCTCCTCTACATCAACAAGTAGTGATTCAGAATCCTCCTCTACATCAACAAGCAGTGATTCAGAATCCTCCTCTACATCAACAAGCAATGATTCAGAATCCTCCTCTACATCAACAAGTAGTGATTCAGAATCCTCCTCTACATCAACAAGCAGTGATTCAGAATCCTCCTCTACATCAACAAGCAGTGATTCAGAATCCTCCTCTACATCAACAAGTAGTGATTCAGAATCCTCCTCTACATCAACAAGCAGTGATTCAGAATCCTCCTCTACATCAACAAGCAGCGATTCAGAACCTTCCTCTACATCAACAAGCAGTGATTCAGAATCCTCCTCTACATTAACAAGCAGTGATTCAGAATCCTCCTCTACATCATCAAATAGTGATTCAGAATCTTCCTCTACATCAACAAGTAGTGATTCAGAATCCTCCTCTACATCAACAAGCAGTGATTCAGAATCCTCCTCTACATCAACAAGCAGCGATTCAGAATCTTCCTCTACATCAACAAGCAGTGATTCAGAATCCTCCTCTACATCAACAAGCAGTGATTCAGAATCCTCCTCTACATCATCAAGTAGTGATTCAGAATCCTCCTCTACATCAACAAGCAGTGATTCAGAATCCTCCTCTACATCAACAAGCAGTGATTCAGAATCCTCCTCTACATCAACAAGCAGTGATTCAGAATCCTCCTCTACATCAACAAGTAGTGATTCAGAATCTTCCTCTACATCAACAAGTAGTGATTCAGAATCCTCCTCTACATCAACAAGCAGTGATTCAGAATCCTCCTCTACATCAACAACCAGTGATTCAGAATCCTCCTCTACATCAACAAGTAGTGATTCAGAATCCTCCTCTACATCAACAAGCAGTGATTCAGAATCCTCCTCTACATCAACAAGCAGTGATTCAGAATCCTCCTCTACATCAACAAGCAGCGATTCAGAATCTTCCTCTACATCAACAAGCAGTGATTCAGAATCCTCCTCTACATCAACAAGCAGTGATTCAGAATCCTCCTCTACATCATCAAGTAGTGATTCAGAATCTTCCTCTACTTTATTTGCATAATTTACATAATATACATAATTTCTTTTGCAGAATAAGGGTTTGCTATAACTTCTTTCCTTCTTCAGTATGGTTGCAGAAGGATTTTTTTATAATATTACATGCGTATCATACAAATGTATTACAGACCATCTAACTAGAGATTTCTGCATATTTGAAAATGAAGATGAAGATACAGTTTAGTTCTCCTGGATTAATTTTGGCGCACTATACAGTAGAGGCATACAAAGACGTACAATACCACTGGTCTTCATTAAGTCGAAATTGATGTAGAGGAAGATTCTGAATCACTGCATGTGGAAATCGTACAAGTTACGCAGGAGATAATGCTATGTAATTTCATTATCAGAACAAGTCATGCAAAAATGCAAAAATGTCTCAAGTGCAATAGTAATTTCATACTTTTTAAGCCCACTTTCGACGAGCGAAAGGTAGTTGTAGTAATTTCTATTCGACGTTAGTATGAATATAAATGCATTTGTGCGTCTGGGTTCTTTTGTATATGTCATAAACATCGCTTGCACTTTCGAGGAGGCGTGTCCATGGGCAAGACACTTAATTGTCAATATCTCAGTCTACCCAGCTGTATAGAGTAAGTAACAGGGAGGTCAAGCTTACTGCCTTTTTTGTTAAAAAAGAAATAAAGGGCCCATAGAAGCAATAATTAGTTAATGTACTTTATACACCTGGTCTCGAAAGCTGTATGAACTGTATGATTTCCAAACTTCATATCTTACGTATAGACCGTTAAATATTGCCATTCGAAAGAAGCGTAACCTTGATTCCCTTGTTTCTTTCAATCGAGTTATGTGATACTATGAGATTGAAGTTACCTTTGTGATGCTGTTTCTGTTGAATCTTTTCACAATACTGTGCATGTATATTAAATCCGTTTATATTGATGGGTATCCTGGTAGATGTAAGATATCCTAGTTGTTGCATCCTTGTTCGTGCACTGATCAGGATATATGTCCGTTTAGACTTTGGTATAAATAGTCACCGCTAAGATACAATTAGAGAGACGAGGATTTGAGATCTTGGTGAACTTGTCACATTCAATATGTAATTAAACTGACATAACCGAAGCCCCTGTGTTGTTCTCCACCCCTTCGAGCCGAGCTACTGTTGCTGCACATGTAGATTGTGCCACATGTAGCCTTTTTGGTACCGTGACACTAAGATCTGGGTTGGAGCTATTACCTTACAGCTGAAAATCGTAAGTCAATTTATATTCCTTTTTGCTATAGCATGGCAGAACTTTTAGACTTATGTAGATCAGTTGAAGGTCAAATGAAAAATCTTACATCAACAGTTTCGGCCGAGGGGGTCTAAGATATTGTGCAGACGTTTGACGGGTCAGACATAAGACAATTTTAGGGGTGGATTAAAAGTATTGAAAATATGTAACTTTAATTGGCGTGACAGAGGATACAATTAAAAATGTCGCATATCAGGCTAGCACTGGTCCAGTTAGCAATTTCCTCAAAAGATATTTAGATGAAAATCCCACGCATACTTGGGCTCAAATCAAAGCAGAATTAAGACTGCGATTTGGAGAAATCGTAGACCAGCAATTTGCATTATTGCTGCTTCGCAGAGTCAAGCAGAAGTCAAATGAGACTGTGCAAGTGTATGCTGAACGTTTACTTGCTATTGCCGATGGTGCTTTTGGCGGACCTGACCAACTGCAACGCCACCTTATAGATTATTTCATAGATGGCCTTTTTGAAGACTTTATAAAAATGAAAATTATGAAAGAAAATCCTGACAATTTTGATGAAGCTTTGAATATCGCAACAGGTGAACAGAACTTGAGAAAAAGTTATGCACTTAGGTTAGGAACTTTAGATTACGAGTTTTAGAAAAGAAAATTCTATGGAGATGTCATTTAAGACAAAATTTAAATGCCTTTATTATTTATTTTAAGATTGTCGTTTGAGATAGACAAGTATAAATAATGTAGACGGATATTTTCAAGTGCATAGTAGTAAGTCATTAAGTGTTTTGTGTGTTATAAATTAGTTCACATAGCTGAAATGGTCCAAATGAAGGAAATAACAAATAGGGAAGTAAAACTTTTGACAATTTGCGCCACAAGAAAAGGTGTATGTTTTTAGTAAAAATAAATCGGAAAATATAAGTTAGACTTAATCATTGTTAAGAAAATTACCTTGCATATTGATGCGTTGGCCGAGATAAGTTTAATCATGGAGGATTAAACATGAGCCACATTTTAATGTAGAATGTAATCAGACATGTAACCGTAGTATAATTATACGTTTAGATTTGTGCAAGGATGCAGAGTGCGTAAATCATGACCTTGGCTGTATTTAGAGTCGATGATACATATATTCCGCTTGTAGAAGCTATACATGTATTTGTATTATATAAAGGTATATATAAGATTTATAGATATAAGTTTCGCATAGAGCGAAAAGATTCGGATGAAGAATCTGAGGCCGACTAAAGGCGTAGAATAAGGAACAAGGTCACGGAAGAAACGTGATGGCGATTCAGACTTGTTACAGGATAGCGTCCTGTGAAAAGGTATGTTGAACAAAACTACCTTTCGTTGATAATTATCTTTTGTGGATATTTTGTTAGATGTTGAAACAAAATATTGTGTAGATATTAGGAATAAAGATGGCGAAATGAACCTTTATACTAGGCATCTTGGCAGCAATATTATTTATCTGTCATTTAGAGAAGAAATTGTGTGCACCGTTCTTTGCTATAAGGCAGTGTCAGTTAAAGATAATGTTGTCGTCGTATATTCTAAGGCAAATGAGGTATAAATGATACAGGAGCAAAATGGTTAGTAACAGTCATTATAGATTTTGAGCAATTTGATAATACATTGTACATGTATTATACTATGTACAATTGACAATATTAAGTACCTTTTGTAGTTGACACGTGTTTGAAAATATACGTGGTCAAGTGTCATCCCTTTCCTTTATATTCAGAAGAAGAAAGTAAATGTTGTCAAATAGAGTCTTAACTTTTATCAACGAATCCGGAATGTTGATAAGAGTTAATAGACAGTCAAAGATCGAAATTATCAGGAGCAATTTTGAAGCAAGGCTAAGTACCATTTTCTTTTGTGTTTTAAATAAAGCTCACATGTGGTCATGAAAATACATTTAAATTATGTCAAGGACAGGTTTGTTCGTTGCTTTGGTATGGATTGTCATACTAAGGTTCATACAGGCTCACCCATTGACATACTTATGGTAGAATATGTACTTTATCCTTTTTTAACATTTTGTATGTGTACGTGGTAGATCCTTTATTACCAATACAAATACTAGTGTTTCAAATTGAAAGTAAACACTTAACAAATACGATTATTTGGCAACTGTTAAATGGATCGATTTTCAATTGCTTCGAATATCAACATCTTTGTTGACGGATACAAAACACATGTCATAAGACTAGAGTACACTGACTGACTACGACGTAGAAAAAGGGGGATAACGTTTGATACTTTATCGGATCTAGGCTGTTACTGTTGTTGCTGCAAAATGCATAATTTGGTTTGAGTTATTTTTTTTTGCCTTAAGTCTTAAGTTCTGCTAAGTTGCTTGTGTAAAAAGTGTATAAGGAGACAGCCATCTGGGCGGCAGCATTCGGATTTGACGGATGTCGAGCTTCAAACTATGAGGACAGAGGGGACCAACCTTCTACCGATGCTGCGTCGCACGAGTTGGAGAGACAATTTATTGTAAAAATTGTCTTGACACCAGCAACAACTAGTGACAAGGAAGTTTATGAAAACCTCAAGTGTCTTATGGAGAAGAACACTTGCAACCAATCAATTGAAATAAAGTAACGTAAATGCTGAACTTGACACACTATTCTAAATTAAAATTTTAGTTCATTGTAGTTAAACTAAAAGGAGCGATGGAAGCTACCAGCGACGAAAATTACCTTGGCCAAAGAACTTTGGAAACGTGAGATACGACGAGACTTTCCACTTTAAAATATGCTGAATCGAATTTTTGGACATTTGGCAGTAGAAATTGGGCATAAGTTTCAGTGCTCAATTATTGTAAACAAGGGTGAACCAGACGAGACGAGACGAGACATAACAACATGGGCTAGTCACGAGAAAACGGAAGCTAAACCAGGAAGAACCAGACTCGATATCCACTAACGAGACACTACATGCACAGACTGAGGGACATAACGATATTGGGGCGAGATAGGCGAGCGATGGAACAAACGAATCATTGACTCTTTACCTTAAGACTTACTTTAATATCTCAGTATAGATCTAGGACTTTGAAACAATGTGTTTTGTTTGTCAAATCTTTATTTTTGACTTTTAATAATGCATGCATATGATATACATTTTGTTAAACTATATAGTTTAGACTTTTCTACTGAAAGTGGGAACTTTTGAAGAAAGGGAGGTATTTTTGGAATTTTCTACTAGTAGAAAATTTTGGACAAAGGAAGGTATGTGATACTATGAGATTGAAGTTACTTTTGTGATGCCGTTTCTGTTGAATCTTTTCACAATACTATTCATGTATATTAAATCCGTTTATATTGATGGGTATCCTGGTAGATGTAAGATATCCTAGTTGTTGCATCCTTGTTCGTGCACTGATCAGGATATATGTCCGTTTAGACTTGGGTATAAATAGTCACCGCTAAGATACAATTAGAGAGACGAGGATTTGAGATCTTGATGGACTTGTCACATTCAATATGTAATTAAACTGACATAACCGAAGCCCCTGTGTTGTTCTTCACCCCTTCGAGCCGAGCCACTGTTGCTGCACATGTAGATTGTGCTACAGTTATTGCTGTTTTGCTTATCATTTTTACATACCGTTACTGTTTAAAGCACGACTTCAGTTTCCGAATGAGCGCTTAATGATTGATGTCGTATAAGATATGCGTTAAATTGTATAATCATAATGTGTTGAAAATCTAGTTTCTTTTTATTTCAAAGAAAACAATGTATGCAAAGGTTCGTCGTTCGAATTTATGTTGTATCTAATTGTTATAGTACGTGAGACAGGAATGATATGCTTTCTTCCTTTCGGCAAAATCCAAGATCCAAGTCATTCACTATTGTAAATAATGTACTCTTAAAACTTTCTACTTATTGAAAGGGGGTGTCTCACGAATAGGAAAAATAACATGGGAGTCTGCCCACGCTCGGAATTTAATGAAATTTGGCGTGAAGTTAGTACACTAGATAACGGTTCATATTCATGAAATGTTTCTAATCGAACATTCCAGAAAACAATTTTCTCGAAATTTTAAGTTTTCACCATGAAAAAAGGGGGTACCCTGATTAAAACAGTGTGCAAGCGTTCTGGTTGTTAATTTCATCGCGTAATTTATTCTAAAAATAATGCCCAGTAGTCCGTGATCCTGTATGAAACAAACATATATATAATTATGTACAAAAAATGTTTTATATCAACTGTTGTAAGGGGGTAACCCAAAAATTCATTGTTTTTAAATATTTTAAGTAAATTCTGTTCAAAAATTTGCTTTGTTCCAGTTTTTGTCAAGATTTGAAAATTATGTAAAAGTTGCGCACAAATATACTGATGATTATTATGGAAAGGAATCCTTTTAAACCAAACATTGCGCGTTCAATCCGATGATTGAAGGCCCAATGTTTGGCACAGAAAACCCAAGAGTTATTTCATACAATACACTTTTATTTCAAATTATTTGTATCAAGGCTTGCACAAGCGAGCTTTAACTATTCAAAAATTGATATTAAAGTTGTATGGTTTGGCAAAATTCGGGCGTGACTCCAAAAAATTCAACACTAAACTATAGAGGCTTAAGAGTGGGCTGTCGACCAAATTGGCAATAGGACAAGCCCCAATAATCCTACAGTATTAATTTTTTAAGTTTTTAAGCCCCTACAAAAATGCAATCCATATGATCAAAACTTCAAACACCAAAAATTCAAATATCTAGTAATAGCCCAGAAAATCTGCATTCCCTGGGGTTAGCAATGGAAGGCAGATTCACCGAACAATTATACTTCTTTATTCCAGACTAGCTCAATATGATGCCAATGAGGCAAAATAACACATGCTTCTGGGTTCACTGACCGCCTACAATCAAACACAAATTCAATTTTATGGAGTCACACCAGTGTCCTAATTCGTTGTCCCGATAGTCTGTATCACTTGCACCAAATTTCACAGTCTTTATTGATCCACCACTCAAAATTGCTCGTCCACCATTCGGACTGTCCTTGGTCAGAATTCATGCCAGGAGAAGATATAATGACGTAACATGTCACCTGAAAAAACAAAACTCGCACGAGAAAACTGTAATAATTGGGTGGGAGAGGAGGGTTTTCTGGCTTCCTTCAGCGTGGCTTTTGGAAAAGAGGAATTTTACCGGTGCGCTATTATAACCTCACACTGCCGTGAAACTTACTTTCGGATTCCCCCCAAAATAACAGGTGATTATGATTTAAACATAATCACATTTATTATGGAAAGGAATCCTTTTAAACCAAACATTGCGCGTTCAATCCGATGATTGAAGGCCCAATGTTTGGCACAGAAAACCCAAGAGTTATTTCATACAATACACTTTTATTTCAAATTATTTGTATCAAGGCTTGCACAAGCGAGCTTTAACTATTCAAAAATTGATATTAAAGTTGTATGGTTTGGCAAAATTCGGGCGTGACTCCAAAAAATTCAACACTAAACTATAGAGGCTTAAGAGTGGGCTGTCGACCAAATTGGCAATAGGACAAGCCCCAATAATCCTACAGTATTAATTTTTTAAGTTTTTAAGCCCCTACAAAAATGCAATCCATATGATCAAAACTTCAAACACCAAAAATTCAAATATCTAGTAATAGCCCAGAAAATCTGCATTCCCTGGGGTTAGCAATGGAAGGCAGATTCACCGAACAATTATACTTCTTTATTCCAGACTAGCTCAATATGATGCCAATGAGGCAAAATAACACATGCTTCTGGGTTCACTGACCGCCACAAAAGGCCATCACACGGAAATTACAAAGCAATTTCCGGGTGAAGGCCCTTGCCAAATAAAGGGGCAAATACTCATTTAAAATGCCCCGCAAAGTGAACCGAAGAAGAGTCACGCCCGTTATTCTGTAAATCGAGTCCCCTTAATAAAATTGTGAATACCTTTAGATAATTGGTTTAAGAAGATCAAGTTTCCTTTTTTGGTAAGATGAACACCATCACTCATATACAAATTATCATCTACAACTTTTAACATAGGGTGTTTAATGTAACCACCATTCATTTCTAAAGCCAATTTTCCAGCTAAACTATTTAAACGCTTTCTGCAGCGGTCCATGGCCTCAAGATCGGAAGAATAGCGCCAATTCGCCCGAGGCAAAACTTCAGACCACAATATGTGAACTGAAGGATACTGTTCTCTTAGCAGCTCAAAAGTCAACCTTATAATATTTCTAAGTGACTTAAGAGGAGTTAATCCCAAATCATTGCCTCCACAGTGTATAACCACTACATATGGCGTATCACCCACCAAAAACAGTGTTCTCATTTTCTTGCGTATGTTGAATAAAGTTAACCCACCATATCCTTGCCACCAAAGATTCGCTGGCAACTTCAAATTTACACCGAACCCACTTCGAGCGTGCAAGAAACCTCGCTTTACCAGTGAAGATCCAATGATCCAAATAATGGGTAAACCTAAAATGTACTTTGCAGCCAATGTTAATATAGCCACAGTTAAAGAGCTCGACTTACCTTGGAAACAACCTACTTCTTGTCGCCTTGCCTTGGGAAAGCAATGGCAAAGGCTATCTTTTAGTTGAAAATGCTGCTAGACTAAGAAACGTTACACCAAATAGGTATGTCAAATAGCAATTGAAAATTAGGCCAGGCTGGGAATGATGTGTATGGAATTTTCACCTCTTATGTAAGTTCGGTATGCATTCGAACGCCACCTACCTGCCGACTGGATATCCTGTGCAGAAAAACCAAGCTCAGCAGCTGTTGTAGCAGCCCCAATTCTAAAGGAATGTGATTTGTAATGCTTGAACTCTAAATTAACGGCTTGTAATGCCTTTCGTAACACTGCAGAAAATTGGTAACGTGTCAGGGGCCTTCCATCATAATGACAAAACAAAGAACCCTTTATATTCGGACGGACCCTTACCCTTAAATACTCAGTCATATGTCTTACAGGGCACAAATCGTTTCCTGTTTTGCTTACTTTGACAGTAACGCCAGTTCCAATTTGGTCAGTTTTGGAAAATCGCAAGTGGAGAAATATGGCCGAATTTCCTTTTTCAAATGAAACATCCAAAATATTTAGGACCTTGGGGTCATTCATCTTTGAGGCGGTGAACTCGCCAATTCGAAAGAAACCAAAAAAGGCAGTTAAGAAACTAGCCTTAAAAAGAACCGTTTCGTACTCATCTTTGCAAATTGCCTGCATTATTGGGATTATCTTACTTAAAATAGAAATAGTAATCGGGAGTCTTTTAGGTCTACTTCTGCTTTCCCTTCTTAAACCATCCAAGACTTTAGCAACAACATACTGTGTAGTGACGTCTTCCTGCAATTCTGTCTTACATTTGAAACCAATTGCCCTTGTATAAAGCTGCGCTGTATTAAAAGACAAACCTTCTGCTGATAAATTGGCTATAAATAATACTACTTGTTCCACACTAGGTGGCCAAGATTGTATTAACTGGTATTTGTGCCTGAATACCTTAAACTTATTTAACCCTACCGTATAGGATTTCAATGTATTGCTGGACAGGGACGACTTCAAAAGTCTTGCGGCTTCACACTTGAGATCGTGGATAGAAAACACGCTGGCAGCTCCTGAGGCACCAGATCTGCACCGGGGTCCAGTTGGAAGAATCTTTCCCACTGTTTACGAGAAATGGAATCTGCTAAGGCATTTGCTTTTGAGTTAACATGCTGAGCCCTAAAGACAATTTCATGTTTCATAGCTAACAAAACAAATTTTCTGAGCAACAGCATTACGGGCCTTGACCGGGAAGTTTGACGGTTGATTATGGAAACTAATGCTTCATTATCGATCATGAGAATGACATTGCTTTGCTTTAGTTCAATACCCCACAAACATAGAGCCAAAAGAACGGGAATCATCTCCAGAAAAGTAATGTCTACAAGAATTGGGGTGGCACGCCATTCCTTAGGCCAAGGAAAAAATGCCCATTTTCCTTTGAAGTAAGCCCCACAACCTAATTCCGGGGAACCTGCACTATCCGTATAAAGCCTTAAAGTTTCACTGTTTGACCAAGTTGAATCGGGAATGTAACACAACCCATTAAATTCTTGCAAAAAAAGAATCCACATGTCTATATCCTCCTTCATCTCATAAGATAACCTAACCCTATGGTGGGGCTTTTTCAGAGCAGACATGGCATCATAAAATCTTCTAAGAAACGGTCTACTTGACCTGACAGCACGTGAGAAGAAATTCAATTTCCCAGTTAATCTTTGTAATTCCCTGAGGGTGATTCTTTTTTTGCATTTTAAAGACAAAAGAAGCTCTAACAATTCACTAATTTTTTCAAAGGGGACCCTGATAACCATGTTAATAGTGTCTATTTCTAAGCCCAAAAATATCATTATTGGAGAAGGACCCACTGATTTATCTTCTGCAATGGGAATACCCAACTCCTCACAAACTGAGGAGAAAATGCCTACCAAATGATGACAATCCTTTGTATTTTGAGCACCAGCGAAGATAAAGTCATCTAAATAATGATCTAAAGTGTCTATACCAGAGATCCATGAAACTAGCCAATGTAAGAATGTGGCAAAAGATTCAAATAGACTGCATGAGCTTGAGCAGCCCATAGGTAGACATTTATCTATGTAGTATTTGCCATTTGCCTTAATACCTAACAATTGGAAGTCATCCGGGTGAACTGGCAATAACCTGAAAGCCGATTTTATGTCTCTTTTAGCTAAAAGAGTGTTTGGACCTAGACGAAAGATCATGTCTGTGACCTTATCAAAAGATGTATACTTAACTGAGGAAAACTCTACATCAATACCACTGTTCACACCCTCACCCTCTGGGTAAGAAAGATGTGAAATAAGTCGCCAACTGCCATCCGACTTGGGTACCAACCCAACAGGTGACACCCTCAACTGACTGATTGGGGACCTCTCAAATGGACCAATCATCCTTCCCAACCTGACCTCTTTTTCAAGCTTTAACTCTAATTCTTTAGGGTAAATATATGCTGATTTTAAATTTTTAAACACCATACCTTGCCTTGTGCCACTGTAACCCAGCCTAAACCCATTTTCAAAACCTTCGCTCAAAAATTTTGCTTTATCTTTTAAAGGGTAAAATTTTAGATATTGTTTTAAATTTTTTCGTATTATTGGTGAAAACCCAATGTTAGAAAGAAAACTTTTAGTTTGTCCTGAATTGTTTTGGCCTAAAGGCACCTCTGGGTCCTTGTGGTGGAGGGAACCTTCTACCAGCCGGACATTGCCTGGAAGGGTGATTGTTATTGCAATTTAAACAAGCATGACGATAGATACAGGATTGTTTGCGACATTGTCTGAAGTTGTAGTCAAAACATTTTTTAACCGCGAATTTACTAAACTGCTGCAAATTATTACTGTTTGGCATCATTTGACAATTCCTTACAGGAGCGGCCATGACCAAAAGCCAGAGTTCGTCGTCCACATTCCCGAACGAAAAGTTTGAATTTCCAGAGGCCAGGCGCAAACGGAATTGCTGGTCATAAGACCTCCAGCCATGCCCCCCGTATTGTGCTGCCCCAAGCCTTATTGTACTTATATATTGCAATATGTTTTGGATCTGATCAGGATGGGCTGTAAGAAAGATGCTCGCATAGATTAAAAAGGCATCAGTCCAATCAGATATGTTCTCAATTTTCTGGATCGAACCCTGGCTTCTGACTACAATTTCACCCTTTTGGCTCAAACTTAATAATTTTTCTGACTGAGATGAATCATCTAATAATGTATTTAATTCCACATAGGCCCCCTTAGTAATTTTCTCTTTAATAGTGTTAGGCACCCTACATCCCAACTTGCTGTATCTGGTAGGCACTAAAGGTGGACAATTAAAGTTGAAATCAATTCCAACTATATTGGCATTACCTGTACTGTCAGTGAAGGCAACATCACTCTGGGATTGCCTCCCATCAGAAGTGCTCGGGAGAGCCTCCCCTGCTTGTACTGTAACCTCTGAGACAGGAACAGCTTGTTCTGTAACCCCGGAGACAGGTACCTCAACTGGCTCATCACCTTCAATGCCAACAACATTCTGTGTCACCTTGGGTGCCTTCGCCTTCCCCTTTCCCGAACCTGCACGTCTCTTAGGCATGATTTTCTCATGAAAAAGATGAATAAATACCCATGAACAAGTGCCAAATTCAAAGTATAATTAGTCTAGTGCAGTAGTGCATACGACTATATAAAAATTCTTCCTCTTGAAAATCATTGGAAAAATAAAGGACTAATACCTAACACTTTTGACGGCGGGCGTGACATTGCCATAAATTATTTTGTTTATGCAATATTTAGCAAAAATGACTGGCAAACCAACCACTTCTGATATTAATGACAGATCACAGCCTATAAGACAAACAGTACTACAAGTTAGCTGCGATATCTTAGCCACAAACTTGATGCGTCGGTATTTGTTTGAAACCCTGACCTAAATTCAAAAAGGTTACGGTTACATCATTGCAACTATACAAACCTACCAATACACCTATATCTCCATTTCGTATACCGGTTGCTGCTACCTGCTAAACAAAGCATGTTATCACTTTTTTTTTTTTTTTTTTTTTTTTTTTTTTTTTTTTTTTTTTTATTATTATTAGCCCCCCCCCCCTTTGGATCCGAACCTGCAAGTCAAGCGAAATACAAATGAGGTCCAACCCATTTCTTCATGTGTAATGTCTGAACTTATCCTAAGCTCAAACCAAAAATAAAAATTCCATTTAGATCTAGATCTACTGACTCATTTGCTGTTGCATAGCAACGATTACTGTAAAGGGGGGGGGGGGGGGTTCGAATGTACAAAAAATACTTTCTTAGCTGACACAATTTTGATTTGAATGAATCACCGCTTCAAATTCAAACAATCAGGCTTCAAGGTTGAGATCGTAAGGACCCCCCCCCCCCCCGACACTCACTCTGGATACGCCACTGTGGCGGAGAGGGGGGGGGGGTGGCTCTCGATAGAATAAATTCAATTTTCTTTCCAATGCATGACCATATATGATATATAGATCAAAATCGATGCCCAAATTGGCCAACAGAACTGTACTTTCCGACATTTTTCCAATGTCACCTTCCAAAGGATTTTTGATAAAGCCAAAGAAATCCCACTTAATCCGAGGAAATTGATGGTCATCGAAGGACGAAATGCGACGTAAACGTTATAAACATATCTCAGACGTCGCCAGCAATCATTACAATAAAGTATCCCATCAAATTGCCCAATTTTTTTAAGATTGAACGAACCTCGACAGATTTTTCTGGCTTCCTTCAGCGTGGCTTTTGGAAAAGAGGAATTTTACCGGTGCGCTATTATAACCTCACACTGCCGTGAAACTTACTTTCGGATTCCCCCCAAAATAACTGGTGATTATGATTTAAACATAATCACATTTATCGTGAAATATCGAGAAAAAATAAAACCGGTAAAATGTTGCTTTTGGAATTTCCCCCTGAATAGTGCACATTTCCAAGAATGGACAAAATTAAGATTTTTTAAAAATGACTTTTTTCAAATGTTTTGTTTACTTTTTTGGTTATTTTAGTTTACCTGAGGATAATTCAAGATGCAATGCATTTTTTCGGTTATTTCCTGTCATCTGCCCATGTGTCTGTCTGTCTGTTTGCATTTTCTCAAAAATTCTTTTTTCTCCCAATCTGATATGTAAATCTTTTTGAAACTTGATAAAAAGTATCCTCGGGTTAAAGGAGTACAACTCTGTGTATTAGAATTTCTTTTTGTCATAAACTTTTGTTGCTGTGGCAGCATAAAAGGGGAAACATTTCATATAATAAAAATAAGCTCTTTTTGTAAAGCTTTACACAGCCATGAGGTTTCAAATTTTGTATGTAAGTTTGCTTAGGGGTAGACTTCAAAGTTGGTTACAATATTTTTGTCCAGGGGCACATGTATTAGATCTTGTCCCAGGTGTACCTACTTTACAAAAAAGAGAGGAAATTGTCTAAAAAAATCATTTTAAATTATTCAAGTCAGCCGTGATTCATGAAAGCTAATAGCAAGTGTTATTTATAGATCTTTTGAAACATGAGAAAGCAAATAAGAAAAAGCACTGATTTCTCTGATGGCATTTGACAATCGTGCAAAAATGAAAATATTGTTGTGATGCATAAGAAACAGATAATCCAGCTCCCATGTGACTATTAAGGGCTATTGATGGCTAAACAACATGTTAATCATATGACATCATTGAAATGTGTATAAAGTGTGTATCAATACAGGTTAAGCTATGGTCAGAAAAATAATTTGAGGAAATAATTGCACCCTGTTTTATCCCAATAGGGCCACGTTTTGATAAAAACAAGCACATTTGCAACTGTGTAAATGAAAAGATATAATGCTGTAACAGTCTTTTACTGAATCAAAGGGAGCCTTCCATATCATGTTAGTTCATTAGGGGCGCTTAGAGCAAAAGTATTTGGTTATGTATTGGTTACCCGGAAGGGCACCTTTTGATGCTTTACCGTACCGGTTCTAAGCGTCTTTTCAATTTCATAACATTTGGATTGACATTTATTGCATGTCATAGTCTCACTAAAAATGGTGCATAGACAATGTGACCAAATAGTAAAGAAAACTTGCAATGTGTATATGTATGCCTATCTTGGCTTCCATACATGTAATTTTGTAAATATAAGTAATATTTATATTAATTCTATGTTTTTTTCCAATGAGTTTTTTGGGCATGAATATTGCTGTAGGTTTGTACTGTATGCTACAGTTGATTTTACTGAATATAAAAATGTTTTTAGGAGCACAATCAAAGTTTTACTGAATACAAGTTTTGGACCAAAACATCACCTTCATCAATAATATGTATTATATGACATTGTTACCGGTTTTGGATTTCTATATAATTTGGCTCAAAGTAAGAGGAAATTATATGTAGCATGTTTTTGTGATGATATGGAATCTTGACAAAGACTCCAACATACTTAACTTTGGAATTCAATTTTACTCTTTTCCAAAATTTTGCTGAAAAATATGCATTTTTCATGATTAATTCAATAAAAAAAACGTTCATAATAATTTCTTCAAATACCTTTTCTGGTATGAATGTAATGCCTTATGTGTCTCGGATCAAATTCAATTGACAGATCTTGAAAATACACAAAACTAAAGTTTTGCGACATATGAAAAAGGGGCCATGTTTCATGCCATAGTGGGAATAAGTCAAGGTGGCTTTTTGGAATCCAGTTTGGATTATCTAAGAAACCAAATGCATTTTCATAGCTTGTATATGGTCCTCTATCACCATGCAGAATTAAAAGAAAATTCATGCGTGGGCAGATTTGAGACACCCCCTTTGAAATTGGTTGAGACTACCCCAGCCCGTAATCGCGTGTCCGCTTTCAGTATCCGAAAAAAATCGAACATGTCTTTTGTAACAAGGCGCTTGACAACAGTGTCTATTCACCAACATAAATATGCATTATAACCTAACCATGCTTTGAATGAAATGATGAATTATTAAAAGCTTGTGTAATAAATCTTTACAAACAATGCTTGGAATGACGGATTGTTTATGGAAATAAAAGTGAAATTTAATGAATATGGATAGAACTTCTATTGTGTTAAAAGATGAAATAGAAACATTCCGGAAATTTGAGTTTCAGAAATCAAAGAATTACAAATGCTTTTACTAAATTTATAAGTACTGCATCTAGCTAATAACTTTAATATACGATTCATAAAAAAGTAAAAAATTGTCCAGAATAAACTTTCCGGCAATCTCTCTCAATAGTAGCTTTCTTCTAAAGCCTTATTTCTCGAATGAAGAACACAACCAAGTAAACTTTTATGTAACTCTTTCGCATAGTACATGTATATGTAACATTGTGTATTTTCTATGATTAAATACATGTGGAATAATGAGAATAAAGATTATTTAAAAAGGTTATGAATTATTACATGTATAGTAGTTATTCAAAAATGCGCGTTTACTCTTCTTACAAACCCGTGCTGTGTTGGACCAGGGTAGGAACCTTTAACACTTGAGTCTTGTTATCTCGGCATCGAATAGGTCGACTTTTGTTTGATTCAAAGTAAAAATATGGTCCAGGCCGCACCAAAGGAAACCAAAAAAAAAAATAATTGAATAAAATAATTTTGGAACTGATATAGACATTGAAAACTAGTAGGAAACGAAAACAAATTGCTAGTTCCCAACAGTTTCTTTCTATTTCTACAAAAACTTTTTTTTTTCAATTATGAAAGTACTTGAAGAGAAACATCACAGTCCAGTAAATTATTATTCCTTTTTTCTCAAAGCAGAACAAAGATTGGATGAGTCTAATTGTGGCCTTCTTTGGGCGTATCTAATGTAGGGGTCACTGAGACCTTGACAACGAATTAGAGTTTTGCGTCTTACATGGACTTCGAAAAACAACATCGGACGTAGATATTTATAAAGGGCTGTCTCAACCTTTTCCTATAACGGTACATGTACTGGTGCGACTTTTACTAGAACTGTCGCAAAGCGGACAAATACCCCCACTAGCACCTTGTCGCTGAATAAGTGCTCTTTAAATCAAGGACAAGGATCAAGTTCTGTGTAAAGTTTCATGATTCTAGGTCAAACGTTTCTTGACTAAGAGCACGGAAACGGTTTTTTTTTTTCAAAGTCCGATCGTGACCTTTACCTTCGACCTTCATAACCCAAAACAATAGGGTAACTCCTTTGTCAAAGGCAACAACTGTGTAAAGTTTTACGATCCTAGGTCAAACACTTCATGACATAGAGCACGTAAACGGATTGTAAACAAAGTCAAACATTGACTTTACCCTCATCCTCGGAAACCACAGTGGTCATAGCTCACGCTACATTCGTGATCCTAGGTCAAACGGTTCTCGAGCTAGAGCACGATAACGAAAAATTCTATGGATGAAGGGACAGACGGACGGATGGACAGACAGACAGACAGACAGACAAACTAATTGAAACCAATATACAAATCCCCCCCCCCTCTAGGCTACTTCGTAGGTGGGGTTATGACAAAAGTGATATTAATGCAAATATACATGTATTTAGATTCCCTTTTGCTCGAATCTACACCTTGAGATGTTTTGTACTTGTTAAAAATTCTATTCAAATTTTACTGTTTTCCCTTATTAGATCTACAAGTGGTCTTTTTCTGGGCATTCTGTTTCAACAAATTCACATTTATACAATCACACGTTTGGTAACCCACGTGAATTTTGAGAAGCGTCCACACCGTAACTTCAGCCGCTTCAATGATGCTTTGTTTAATTTCTCCACTTATACTCTACGGATTTTGACGAGATAAAGTGCGTCATACTCCCCTTTGCGAGAGGCATTCGCACTTAACTCAATCTGCACATAATCCTTCTTTAAACATTCAGAATTAATCCTTTGGTTTGATTGTTTAAGGAAACCATGGGATTCGGTGCACAGTGGGTTATACTCGAGAATGACCCTCTCAAATTCGCGTAAGGTGACCTTTATCTCGTCAAAATCCGCAGAGTAACAGCTTAGAAGTTAAACAAAACATCCTTGAAACGGGCGATTTTTGGTGTGAAAATTTCTATGTAGATAACTCAAATTAGCCCAGTTTGTTTACCAAAAAATGCAGTGTAACAATCAAAATTACGTCCCAGAAAAAAATGACAATTTGTTGAATATTTTGTTAATTAATGACTCAAATGCAACCAAACTTGATATAAAAATACCATTTTCTCTATTTCTATATAATATATGGAAGAAAATCAGTTAGCATAATAAATGAAACACTTATTATATAAAATGCGTGTGGACAGATATTGTTTCTTGTAGTTGAAAACTCTACTTTTTTACACTTTAGACTTTGAAAAATACAAGTTCTCTTATTCATACAAACATTTAATTTCAATGTGGAAATTACATTTTTTTCTTGTTGATCATATCAAAATTTCGACGCAAAATAACGAAACGTAGATTATAAAAGATATTCAATTTTTTTCTTGTGGACAGAAAATTTATAAACGTAAACTTTTTATTTGACGTAATCTTGAAATTATCTCATTGGCTTATTTCTAAGATGAAAAAAGAACGAATTAAAGTGGCGGAATAGCTTTAGAAATACAAAAGATGGAGCAGTGGAGTATTTCTTAAAACGTGGTCCTGTCTTTATAAATCAGATTAGATTATGTAGAGAATAACCATTAAAAGCACAACACAACCATCTACGCAAAAACTTAAAGTTACGCAATTGGCGTTCGCTAGTTTGACGTTACATTTTAGTGCCGCAATACCGTGCGCGACCCAAAGTCCCGTGGGTAACCCACCGAGGATCAAATTGTTTGAGACGTCTCCTCGACGTCCGATGTCCATTTTGCAATCCACGTAAGACGAAATAGTCTGATAGAAAACTGAACACCACAAATGAGCAAACATGTGTAGGACGGTCATGTAGTGTACCGCGCTACTTATAAAGTCAAATTAAAATGAGAGTGCATAACTCTTCGGTGCTATGTTCTTTTTTTCTTTGATGGACCAATTTTTGCTTTTTAACAAAATGAGTAATCATCAGAGAGTGACGATTTTGCTTTCGTTTCTCTGATATTGGCATTTTAACCCTTTCCCAAACAGCAAAATTTTAGGATGGTCAAATCAAATCTGCCTCAAATGAGAAAAGTGGAAGGAGTTACAGACAAAATTTGTGTAAAATGTGGCATGGAAAATATTGTGTGGGGCGCCGTGGTCTAGTGGTAGGACGCGGGCTTAGGGATCGAGAGGTCCTGGGTTCAAATCCAGCCGAGGTCACGGGAATTTTTCTGAGCAAAAAAGTTACCCCACGTTGCTCCTCTTCACCCAGGTGTATAAATGGGTACACGGGAGAGTTGAAAGCCGATGTGCTGTGGCTGCCGCAGGCGCCGACTGTAAACAGCCGACTTGACGCTCGATGATCGTGGAGTAAAGTGTGAAAGTCGCGCGAATATGGACCCAGTTCGTAAATTTGAGACTATAAACCACCTTTACTTTTTTTTTTTACTTTACTAAATATTGAGACAAAATGAGAAACTGCGGGTTATCAGCAGTTTCTTCTTTTGTTTCAATGTTTTCCCGAGGCTTTCCTATTAGGGGCGTCAAAACAAGGTCTTGTTTGGGAAAGGTTAATACACTAACACACAATAAATACACCGCCAGCATAATATGTAAGTTAATGTGTTCCACCAATCATAAGGCATCACCATTTCGCTAAACTTCGACGTCATCTGTGCCAATGTATGTTGCTCTCGAGAATGTTTAAAATCTGAGTACCGTCACCAATCTTCGTTGTCATGGAAAACAATTGTGGAGATTGTGCATCATGGGATTGGTACCGAATACGGACAAATTCGCCCCCGCTTCAGGTAAGAAATTGTGCAATTACTTTTATATTTGTGCGTCAATTTTCAAGCGGTTTGTTGCAAGTACCCGGCCTAATCAAGATCGTTCCTAAGATACACTGAACAGATGTTCTAAACCGCCACTTTTCAGAACAGATTTTTTGGTGTAAATGAAAAACGAAAAGTTCGTTTGTTACAATATTATGCACATTAAATTTTGTGATCACTAGCTATCGATTTAACGCGGTAAAGTCAAAATCAAAACAATAACTTTTTGTGTGAAGAGGCTTTTATATAATATCGTTTTTGCACGTGGCGCACGATGTGCTGAGATAAATTGCACAACATTTACTTTAGCATTACTTCGTATTGATCCGACATGCCGATTTTGCAAAGAAAAGGCAACTCAATGGCCCGGATGTCCTTCAGTGATATGGGTCGTACTGTGGGGCTTATCAGAAGTGACGTCAATATGAATAAGACATGTACCTTTGTTAGTGACGTATGCATGTTTCAAAAGGTAGCTCGTTATACTGCTAAATGCATTAACTGTTTTCCGATTACCTTCTGTATTGCGAATTTTATGGACACCAAAACGTGTCAAAGTACACCACAGAGCATGGCCTTCAGAGTCTACCGTACAAAACATTATCAGTTCACATATACATTTTCCGACAGATGACATGTCTCTTTCACGAATTTAGCATGTCAGTAATGGATGCTTGGCGTGTGTATGCTAATAGAGAGGATTTAAATTTTTGTTTACAAACTGCATTTTAATGTTCTTTTGGTGCGTATCATGTTCCGTAGAACGCCATAAAGCATTCAAAAGTGATGATATGCCGACATTGTTGTAAAATGCATTGGTTGTTTTCATGTTGCTTCTTTCTATCGAGTTATATGGCCCCAAAAACCATGTCAAAGTGCACCACAGATCATGACCCGTACAGTGTACCATACAACTTATTGTTATTCCATATGTACCTTTTTTGACGAAAGATATGACTTATGAATCGGTTATGCATATCATTAATAGATCCTTGACGCCTGTATGCTTCGAGGAGGATACAAAGGAGGATGTGGGTTGTTGAATAAGATGTTATTTGTCGTAATTAGTGGACCGACTGTTGTCGTAGGACCGGGCGTAGTGGATGTTGGATTTGTCGTAGCTTGACTGGTCGTCGTGGTCGTAGTTCCCAGCATCACTCGAGGCACTGTTAAAGAAAGGGGATAATTCATACGTGGATAATCGGTTTGGCACTTTTTATCAAATCTTTATCCTGTTAAAATTAATGAAAATGGCTGTTTAGAAAACAATCAAAATTACGTCCCAGAAAAAAATGACAATTTGTTGAATATTTTGTTAATTAATGACTCAAATGCAACCAAACTTGATATAAAAATACCATTTTCTCTATTTCTATATAATATATGGAAGAAAATCAGTTAGCATAATAAATGAAACACTTATTATATAAAATGCGTGTGGACAGATATTGTTTCTTGTAGTTGAAAACTCTACTTTTTTACACTTTAGACTTTGAAAAATACAAGTTCTCTTATTCATACAAACATTTAATTTCAATGTGGAAAT
The DNA here is from genome assembly GCA_963680895.1 of Fragum sueziense. Lineage (NCBI taxonomy): Eukaryota > Metazoa > Mollusca > Bivalvia > Cardiida > Cardiidae > Fragum > Fragum sueziense. The sequence goes on along the minus strand of OY804592.1, from coordinate 82,772,269 downwards.
TACATTTTTTTCTTGTTGATCATATCAAAATTTCGACGCAAAATAACGAAACGTAGATTATAAAAGATATTCAATTTTTTTCTTGTGGACAGAAAATTTATAAACGTAAACTTTTTATTTGACGTAATCTTGAAATTATCTCATTGGCTTATTTCTAAGATGAAAAAAGAACGAATTAAAGTGGCGGAATAGCTTTAGAAATACAAAAGATGGAGCAGTGGAGTATTTCTTAAAACGTGGTCCTGTCTTTATAAATCAGATTAGATTATGTAGAGAATAACCATTAAAAGCACAACACAACCATCTACGCAAAAACTTAAAGTTACGCAATTGGCGTTCGCTAGTTTGACGTTACATTTTAGTGCCGCAATACCGTGCGCGACCCAAAGTCCCGTGGGTAACCCACCGAGGATCAAATTGTTTGAGACGTCTCCTCGACGTCCGATGTCCATTTTGCAATCCACGTAAGACGAAATAGTCTGATAGAAAACTGAACACCACAAATGAGCAAACATGTGTAGGACGGTCATGTAGTGTACCGCGCTACTTATAAAGTCAAATTAAAATGAGAGTGCATAACTCTTCGGTGCTATGTTCTTTTTTTCTTTGATGGACCAATTTTTGCTTTTTAACAAAATGAGTAATCATCAGAGAGTGACGATTTTGCTTTCGTTTCTCTGATATTGGCATTTTAACCCTTTCCCAAACAGCAAAATTTTAGGATGGTCAAATCAAATCTGCCTCAAATGAGAAAAGTGGAAGGAGTTACAGACAAAATTTGTGTAAAATGTGGCATGGAAAATATTGTGTGGGGCGCCGTGGTCTAGTGGTAGGACGCGGGCTTAGGGATCGAGAGGTCCTGGGTTCAAATCCAGCCGAGGTCACGGGAATTTTTCTGAGCAAAAAAGTTACCCCACGTTGCTCCTCTTCACCCAGGTGTATAAATGGGTACACGGGAGAGTTGAAAGCCGATGTGCTGTGGCTGCCGCAGGCGCCGACTGTAAACAGCCGACTTGACGCTCGATGATCGTGGAGTAAAGTGTGAAAGTCGCGCGAATATGGACCCAGTTCGTAAATTTGAGACTATAAACCACCTTTACTTTTTTTTTTTTACTTTACTAAATATTGAGACAAAATGAGAAACTGCGGGTTATCAGCAGTTTCTTCTTTTGTTTCAATGTTTTCCCGAGGCTTTCCTATTAGGGGCGTCAAAACAAGGTCTTGTTTGGGAAAGGTTAATACACTAACACACAATAAATACACCGCCAGCATAATATGTAAGTTAATGTGTTCCACCAATCATAAGGCATCACCATTTCGCTAAACTTCGACGTCATCTGTGCCAATGTATGTTGCTCTCGAGAATGTTTAAAATCTGAGTACCGTCACCAATCTTCGTTGTCATGGAAAACAATTGTGGAGATTGTGCATCATGGGATTGGTACCGAATACGGACAAATTCGCCCCCGCTTCAGGTAAGAAATTGTGCAATTACTTTTATATTTGTGCGTCAATTTTCAAGCGGTTTGTTGCAAGTACCCGGCCTAATCAAGATCGTTCCTAAGATACACTGAACAGATGTTCTAAACCGCCACTTTTCAGAACAGATTTTTTGGTGTAAATGAAAAACGAAAAGTTCGTTTGTTACAATATTATGCACATTAAATTTTGTGATCACTAGCTATCGATTTAACGCGGTAAAGTCAAAATCAAAACAATAACTTTTTGTGTGAAGAGGCTTTTATATAATATCGTTTTTGCACGTGGCGCACGATGTGCTGAGATAAATTGCACAACATTTACTTTAGCATTACTTCGTATTGATCCGACATGCCGATTTTGCAAAGAAAAGGCAACTCAATGGCCCGGATGTCCTTCAGTGATATGGGTCGTACTGTGGGGCTTATCAGAAGTGACGTCAATATGAATAAGACATGTACCTTTGTTAGTGACGTATGCATGTTTCAAAAGGTAGCTCGTTATACTGCTAAATGCATTAACTGTTTTCCGATTACCTTCTGTATTGCGAATTTTATGGACACCAAAACGTGTCAAAGTACACCACAGAGCATGGCCTTCAGAGTCTACCGTACAAAACATTATCAGTTCACATATACATTTTCCGACAGATGACATGTCTCTTTCACGAATTTAGCATGTCAGTAATGGATGCTTGGCGTGTGTATGCTAATAGAGAGGATTTAAATTTTTGTTTACAAACTGCATTTTAATGTTCTTTTGGTGCGTATCATGTTCCGTAGAACGCCATAAAGCATTCAAAAGTGATGATATGCCGACATTGTTGTAAAATGCATTGGTTGTTTTCATGTTGCTTCTTTCTATCGAGTTATATGGCCCCAAAAACCATGTCAAAGTGCACCACAGATCATGACCCGTACAGTGTACCATACAACTTATTGTTATTCCATATGTACCTTTTTTGACGAAAGATATGACTTATGAATCGGTTATGCATATCATTAATAGATCCTTGACGCCTGTATGCTTCGAGGAGGATACAAAGTTATGTTTACAAACTGGATTTTTTGTTCTTTTTATAGCACGTATTGTACTCCGTAGAACACCATCAAAGAATTCATAAGCGAGGACTGACCGACATTTTTGTTAACAGTCAACAAACATCACTCAGATTTGATGCGCAGATGAATTCAAATCGGAGAAATGCCCCAATGTAATCAAAAGACGTTACAATAAGTTTTGGCACAAATACCAGGCAACCGGAAGTGTGGCAGACATTCCTAGGCTACTGAAACGTCTGGAATGACACCATAGTACTTCCCAGATAACTGCAACTGAATAAGGGCTCGTTGTCAATCAGAGTTATTGACGCAGAGTGATGTCACATCCCGTACTTACAGTTTACCTTTCTGATGTGAAAATGTAGACGTGAGAGTGACCCTTTTCAATTTGCGATTTAGTCATGTTATCGTCAAAAGCCATCATTAAAAGTTTGACATCTCATGTGAAAATGGTTAATCCTTCTTACTTGAAAATTTCAAATCCCTATCTAAAATATTAATGGAGATATATAAAATTACATGCCATGGCGGTTTAGAAGATCTGTTCAGTGTATATGACGTGTTTGTGGAATCCTTGTACTTTTCCAAAAACTGATCCCAACTGACAAGAAAAACGACAAAAAGTTCAGATAATTTTTGTGGTCGGTTGGGATCAACTTTGGGGGAAAAGAACAAAGGAATGTCCAAATAAGTCATACATCTGGGGAAAGAACTCAAAAAGTAGGGGTACATGCAACAAACCGCTTGAAAATTGACGGAGAATTAAAAAAAAAGTATGGCAAAAAGATTATCAGAAGCGGGGCTAATTTAGCCGTAGTTGTTATCATTTCGCTTTCTGCTCGATTGGGAAAGATTTTGTGAAAAAAACATGAGTTTTCTAATAAGTCGTACATCCGATAAAAGTACTGAATAATGCGGGGTACATGCAACAAAATGCTCGAAATTTGATTCAGAAATAAGACAGATTTTGAAAAAAAAAAATTACAAGAATCGAAATTATTTTGCCTGTACAAGTTGTCTATCTCATGATCTCCACCGTGGAAAACGGAGAAGTTGTGGTCGAAATTACACGTATATTAATATTGGGTTTGCATTTAGACAAAAGTTTGAATTAAAGTTAGTTCATTGAATAACATGCATTTTGCTTTGAAAATAAATGATGATATACACATGTATCCTCGATGGGTGGAAAAAGTCCCATATTTTGCTAAGCAAAGTACTGAAATGTTTAGGTTAACCCATTACAACACAGTGAAGCTTTTAGACGCCCCAAAGAAAACGGTTTGAGAAAACATTGTGAAAAATGAAGGAATTGCTTGCAACAAGTGTAACACGTAATTTCTCCATTTCCCATCCTGTTTTCTACATCAAAAGGTATAAACATTTAATTTTTAATTCCATTTTTTTAAACTGTCGTCTGTTTCATCTTTGAACTTGGACCAGTCGTCTTCAGCAGCACTCGGCGAGTCTGATGCGTTACAAACTGCGCTATGCCTGTGGCTCCCAAGAAGAACAGCAAGGACCATGATTAAACAGCTCCTAAGGTAGAATAACACTCATCGGTAACTTTCGAGCGGCGTCATTACAGATCCAAAACTATTCGGGTGCGGTCGTAAACATTCGGCGGTGGAAAGTTCCACCGCCGAATGTTTTCGACGTCGCCCAAATAATTCCGATGTCGCGCGAATATCATAATGAGTATACTACCTTAAGTACCTAGACTGATCTAGATCCATGAAGGTCACGAATACCATTGATGCGAGTTTTCGAAAACAAGGCTCATATTCTGGAGTAATGACTTTAAGCCAACGAAATAGAAGATGGAACTTTAATTACACGATATACAACACAATATACACCATCCGACAAAATCAATGTGATACCACAAAAATAAAAAAAAGACGTTAAACAGAGCTACAGATAAGTGTGGTGTTAAAAGCATTCTAAATTTATTATTTCAAATTATTTTTCGGCTGACTTCGATTGGGACAGAGTTCAAGCCATTGGGTACCATCACTAGGAACCAGGGCTTTTCTATCTATAAGATTCACCCCGGTTCTGTGTCAGCCAATCAAAGTCTTTGTTTACACCAAAACTGATTGGTCCGCAGTATATCAGAGGTGTTCCGAACGCCGTAATGGCTCAGAAATTGGTGTAACAAGAAACGTGTATCGTCGCTTTACATCAAAAACCTCGCAACTGAAACTTAAAACAAGCTGCAGTTGCGACATTTTTTGAAAAGCGACGATATGCTGGGATCTGGAAAAGTGATTCAAAGAGCGTTTGAGACAAACATGGAGCCAGATCAGCCTGTGATACGTAAAGTCTGATTAAGATCCACATTGTTTTATCTAATGTTCACACTCGATATCTTGTATGTCGAATCTGATTAAGTGGGAGGAACATATGGTACCGTCATAAACGAAACCGTAAAACCAATTATTTTTTTAAAATGAATAAAGCCATTAAAATATAGTCGGAAAAGAAATTGCTCGCTCGAGCAATTTCTTCCACTTTCCTACTATATTTCAATTGTATACCTCACGGTAAATGACCTGGCAGAGCAGCCCATGCTAATCGAATGGAATGCTCTGTCAGGTCAATTCTCGTACGCTATAACAAGTAGTTAGTGTACACAATAATGACCGCGGTAAAACTTCGTTTTCTACGACTTCGACACAACGATCTTCTTCATTACCCGAAGTCCTGAACTACCCTTCCCCAAACAGGACCTTGTTTGGGCACCGCTTATTAAAGATAAGAATTTTGGAATATGTTGGGACAAAAGAAGAAAATATTGATAACCAGCATTTTCCTTTTTTTGTTTTGATTATTTCTGTGCTACATTATAGAGAAATACTATCTTTATCATATTTCATATTATTGTCTGCTGAAGCTTTCAAATAAAAAAATAAAAGGTTAAGGAAAAGGCTGTCTTAATTTGAATTGAGTTTTAAAAAAGATAAACCCTTTTCCAAACGACACAATAATTTTTGGATGGTCCATAATCGAAGCTGCTGCAGACAACAAAAATGGGTGTTGTTCAATGCACACAAACAATTGAGACAACAGGAGAAAATGCTGGTTATCAGCATTTTCTTCTTTTACCTCAAGGTTTTCCCAAACCTTTTCTATTAGGGTCGCGCCTGAACAAGGTCTTCTTTGGGAGAGGGTAAAATGACTTTGAAAGCTTAAAATACAATGTCCTCTACAACTGTACAAATGTAAGAGGGTGTTGTTGCCGTCGTCGGATGTGGGTTGTTGAATAAGATGTTATTTGTCGTAATTAGTGGACCGACTGTTGTCGTAGGACCGGGCGTAGTGGATGTTGGATTTGTCGTAGCTTGACTGGTCGTCGTGGTCGTAGTTCCCAGCATCACTCGAGGCACTGTTAAAGAAAGGGGATAATTCATACGTGGATAATCGGTTTGGCACTTTTTATCAAATCTTTATCCTGTTAAAATTAATGAAAATGGCTGTTTAGAAAACACAAGTTCTGGTAACGGCCATTTCTACTTTACTTGAATGCTAAATATGATATAGCTTACTAACGGAAGAAAGTAACTGTGCATATTTCCTTTCCAAATGTCCTCTAAATTGCATAAGGTAAATGAATCAATTTCCAAATTTTGGCAAACAGATATTTGACCTTTTATTTTCAATAATCGTCAATTTATTACCATACTCGTTATCACCGTGGCCGACTTCGAGTCAGACGATAGCTCGATGATAGCTCCAACCGAACATCGAAAGTGTGAGCTATTCACGTCATTTCCAAAAACAAAGATTTTGATTGGCTGACTCAGAACGGGGAGGATTTCAATAGACAGAACAGCGCTGGTTCCCAATAATGGTTCCAGATCGCGTGAGCCATAGTGCCAATCGAAGTCGGCCCGTAACAAGTCCGGTAAAGAGGTAGGGGTTTAATTCAAGTTCACGAGCCATTTTCAAGTGTGATCGCTAAATGATGTTTCTGTGCCCACAAAAACGCTAGGAGATCTCTTTCTTGGGCATAAGAGGAGCGTACTGTCTGAAGCATGCGTATGACACATAAACGTACATCTTTGGTCAAATGTATCACGTTGTTTCCTGTTCAATCAAAGAATTTGCATGTTCTTCTTAAGAAAAAGGAAGTTATTAACATTTTCGCCTCAAAATACAAATTTCAACCTTCTTTAGGAATAACGCAGTGCACGAAAACACTCAAACGAATAGAGCGTTGACGCCGAACCTACGCGCATGTGCAGTTGGTAGAATTCGTTTTTGTAAACAAGCGTATCTTTAGGACAAATATAACAATTTTTTTCTTGTAAATATGTCGTCTTTTTGAATGATAAATCAGAAAATAAGCATACACATTTACTTTTTTTCGTTGGTATATTTCGTTTCTATGCAATTTTTAATGAATTAAGGCACGAGCATTGGTATTTTGTAATATAAATATTGTGGTATCATTTTTCCACCATGTTTTCTAAAGCCATTTGTTTGGGGGAGTCAAGAAGAGTCAATGTGTTGGATAAGAAATAAGGTTATTTCATCTAAGACCAAATACCAAATTCACGAATTCGCAGCCGTATAATGCCGCCTTTCTCAACTTCTAACCATTCCCAAATAAATCTCGTATTTACAGAATTATTTAAGATTTACTGCACTTGTTGCGACGGTTATTTCCCGTCGTGTTTAAATAAATTCGTGCAGACGGATCTTGGTCAATGTTGGTCTATCGTAAGTATACAACATTTGATATAAACCCGTTCCCAAACAAAAGCTAGCTGTGATGCCTTTAAAGTAGTAAGGAAATGAGAATTGTGTGTGTGTAAACTACATAGTTTACACATTTAAGATAACAATAAAACAATTCCGGTTGTTTTCCGATGCCTAGTTTTGGAGAAATTAAGTCCCAAAGTGGTGATAATTTACCTGTAAATTTTTCCGATATTCAGAATTCCTCTAACAGTCGCTTAACTACGATAGGTATGCGTGACGTCACCAAATGGAGTTAAAACGGCTAATGGCTACCAATGGTCACGGTTTTACATGTTATAAATGACACCGCGTCTAATTATTTTGAAGAAAACATAGAATTTGACACACCATTCAGCTCAAGAATTTTTTGTAAAGATTTGTGAGACGAATAAGAACGAAATAACAGAGGTAGTTTTGGAAAATACACAACTTGTATTAGTATTACCACTCGCAAAAATCGCAAAAGTATAGCGATAAAAATCGTCAAGAGGCAAGCGTTTTTTTAAAGAAAAGAAAATCAACATTCAGCCGATCGTGTGACTGCCACACGTCAATAATCACAATGAGATTAACACATCGACGCATGTCACATGATAATGGCAATTACGCATATTGACAAGTTGTAATAATCCAGTTTAATTGACGATTGGGCGTGTCAGGTGGTTAAGAAAGATTCCGATTGGATATTTGGTATGATATGTGAAAGTAGGCGTGGCAATTTGAATTAACTAGATTCGGCACGACGTATGAAAAGCGATCGATTTGTCTAAAAAGCATAATTTCATTTTGTTTTCTTTGATATTTGATTGGCAGAGATAAGCTATTACGGTTATATGAAATGTTATCTGTCGATGATTGATGTAAATTCCAGTTTTTTTTTTTTTTTTTTTTTTTTTTGTTTTGTTTTGGGGGGGGGGGGGATATTAGACCAGTCGCTGTTTTCGTTTATGCATTCGAAATTTGAAAAATTAAATGAAAAAGATTCGGAAACTCTACATTCATTGGGCTCTATTTAACATTCTATGGAAAATACGGCTAGAAAAGAATTATTTTCTGAGCTATATTGCACATTGCACAAGAAAATCTATTTTGTTGTCAGCGACAGCTTTCAAAGAACAGTCTAAATATTTGCCATTCTTCTTTTCCCGGAATGTTTCTCTCCTGTAACAAGGATCTACGCATATTTTAATTTTGTTTACCGAAACTTGATTATATTCTGCAGATTTCAAATTTTAGAAATCTTACACTCCATTGTTAGGGGAAATGCTTGGTGAAATGGTTTAACCATAAAATCTAAAAATTACTTTTTTGAAAATGATCATGACCTCACTAAGCCAATCCACTGCAAGATGATGAAAATTTGGTTTTGTCCAAATTAAAAAATTTCACGGGCGACAATTTCAAGCAACGAAAATTTACATTTTGAAGTATTTAGGAATAAAAAGATAGTGGGGGATTGAAGAAATTGCATTTCTTAATTTTCCTAAACTTTTTCCTATGCCCACTTGATCACTTTGCCCTTTTCCAAACAAGCCCAAGTTCCGATTTACCTTTTTTGTCATAGATCTCAACTGCTAACAATTTGGACTAGATCTCGTTTTTAAGATTTAATTGTTCCAGAAGAGGCCCCTTTTGCCAACTGTTGATTTTGAATTTGTTGTAAAATTTACCCATGTTCTTAAACTCTGATGGCAATACAATATATGTTTTTAAACCAAGTTTTGATATTTAATTGTTCCCTAAATGGATGGTAGAATTTTAGAAGAAAAGATCAAACTAAGGTTCTTTTCTTACACTTTTTTAATCATTCCTGAAAAAAGTAAATGCATTCTGCATTCAAAAAATCAAACAATAATACAAACATGTAAAAGTGCATAACCATTCACATTTAGAACTATACAAGAAACCAAATGTACGTAATAAAAATTGGATCAGTTGCTAAAGCTACAAACTTGATAAATTAATTATCCAACTTCATTTCTGTAAACAATTGTTATTTGCTGCGAAGGGTCAAACAATTTGACATAATCCACGAAGTGTCGTGCGTGCGCTATCCCTTTGAATCACCGATTCTTATAAAAACACGACTAGATTGGCTGTGATTTATCCCTTTATCTCAGGAATGCAAAAAAGGAACTTAAATTTCTTTGATCCTGTTCGCGGATATTTTGGATACAACAATGTGCGATAGGAAATGAATGAAATACAGAATAAACGCATAGACTTTAAATGGCCACTCCAATTTATGACGTCACAACGCTAATCCCGATAAAAGCTCGCGTTTGATAAAGTAGCACAGGTGAGATAAACGGTTTTTCGTGAATAACTAACTCAATTTTAGGTTTTTATTGGCGAAACTTGCAGTTTTGAATCATTTAAACCTTTGGCCTTTCAGATAATACTATATAAAATGGCATTTCCTATGTACTTTAAGCCTTTCCCAAGCAAGCCCTTGTTTTGACTTTCCTTAGAGTAAAGGCTTGAGAAAACATTCGGGCAAAAGAAGAGAATAGTGATAATCAGCATTTTCTCTTTGTGCCTCAATATTTTCTATGCTATATTATACACAAATCCAATCTTTAGCTACATCCATTTTGTCATCTGCAGAACTTTGCTTTTGAATTAGGTCTTAAATTTGCTTTTTGGGAAAAGGTTGATCAAAATATATATATGAACTTCGTCCAGGCAGAATACGAAAGTGCTAATCATCATAAATTTTATTCTATACACCCAACGTTTCTTCCAAATCTGATATTCTCTTCTATTACTTACTTTTTTATTTAGACTGGTTCAATATTGTATTGTTTAGGAAAGCGTCAAATACTTACGTGGCATGCAGTATTCGTCAACACCACAATGACGTCCATAGCAGTCGTGATCCGTCTGAGGAAAAGGAGAATACAACTAAATTTTCGTCGCTTTTCTGCGAAAACCTTGTATCTGCAGCTTAAAACAAGCTGCAGATACGAGGTTTTCGTAGAAAAGCATCGAAATACTTTGTAATCTAACGAAAACAAAATTGTTGTTTTGACGTCCCTAATATACTACTCAAAGTTTGATAGGGATCACCTTTTTATTGCAAAATAAATAAATGACAGAGAAATATAATTTATCAAAGCTGTTAACATACTAAATGAAAAACATTTCAACATTCGATTAATGAAATTCATTTGGTTAGATTTAATCACATTCAAGCGTAACTTAATCAAACGTAAGGGCACTCCAAATTTTGACGTAACACTGCCATCATAGAGTTAGTGAAGATTCGCCAATTTCAACTTTTTGAGTTAAGGTAAGAAGGGCCTAATTAAAAACTCTACTTTCTAGCCATACGAAACGCACCAAATTACACACACTTGTAAATACACTTCACATAAGTTGATTCACCGTGCCGGATTTCAAGATAATGCTTCAAGAAGAAAGTTATTAACAAATATTATTTTACTCTATATTCATATGCAAGGGAGGTAATTTGGAACATTTTGTCTAATATTTCCGTAAATATGCATTAATTCAAAATTCTAAACCGTACAAAATGCTTATGTTTATATTTGGAATAGAAATGTAACACAGTTTAGGAATTACTAGCACTTTTCAAATTTCGCCACTGGCTCTTTGGTGCTAATTAGTCCCTTTGTACCTTAAAACACTTGCCTAATAACGTGTGTGACGTCCACGAGCATCAATAACAGCACGACATCTCCTGCGCATGCTCAAAATAAGGTTCTGTATCCGGTTTTGAGGAATCAGCCTCCATTCAGCAACTAAGGCTTCCTTGAGCTCTTGTAGAGTCCTGGGTTGCACTGGTCTTGCTGAAACTGCACGCTGAAGAATGTCCCAAACGTGCTCAATCGGATTTAGGTCCGGGGATCGACCTGGCCAGTCCATGCGCTCGATTGTTTCACTTTCTAGATAGGCATTTGTGACATGTGCACGGTGAGGACGGGCGTTATCGTCCATCAGAATGAAGTCCGGACCAACAGCACCAGCATACGGCCTCACAAACTGATCCAGAATCTCATTACAGTACCTCACTGCCGTCAGTGTTCCATTTTCAATCACGTCGGGTCAGTTTTTCCGTTAACGCTTATTCCTGCCCAAACCATAACTTAACCCCTACCATAACGATCGTGTTCAGACACATTCAATGAATCGAACCTCTCATTCGGCATCCTCCACACTAACTGCCGTCTATCAGTGAAGTCTAAACAAAACCTGGACTCATCAGTGAACAACACTGGTGTCCAGTCGCGTATTGTCCACCTTGCGTGTAGTCTGACAAAGTCTAACCTGTCTAGCGCGTGCTGTCGCGTTAATGGAACACGTATAGCTGGTCTCCTAGCATTGAGTCCAAACTCATGGAGCCTTGTTCTCACAGTCTGTGTTGAAATGCGCACTCCAGTTGCGTTTACTAAGTCATTATTCAAGGCTGTATCGTTCTGAAAACGTTGACGTCGGGCCTGAACCAACAGAAATCGGTCCTGACGTTGAGTTGTTGCCCTGTCCCGACCGCTTCCATGTCTGTGTGAAGGATCTCCATGGGTTAGGTGACGATTCCATATCCGCGATACCACACTTTGTGACACATTTAGAACCACGGCAACACGACGTTGGGAGACGCCAGATTCCAACATTCCGATGCCACGGTTCATTTCTGCGACGCTAAGACGATTCCTCAACTGACCCTGAGTCATTTTAAGGTTTCAAGAATACAAAGTTATCTTCTTAACGTGACGAAATTGAAAACTGACATATTTGATATCACACATGGAATGTGCTGTTACGCAGGATTTTGGGGGTGCGTGTATTCATTTGCAAATTGTGAAAAGCGTGCACATTTATGAATACTGTGACCAACTTGAATTACAAGTTAAGACAACAAATGATATACGGAAAGCAAATTCGGTCATGATTATATTTATTGTATATGAAAAAAACGACTTAGTAAAAAGTGATCCTTATTCAACTTTGAGTAGTATATAAAATATAAACAGCATTTTCTCAGTTTGTCTTAATGTCCGGTTCCGTGCTTTCAAGTACACGTGTCTTCTCATTTTCGTCGTCCATTTTTGATATCAATGTACATTTCAACGTTTATAATGTACCGTTCTCATTTAATAGCGAAAATATTAACAGACTAATACAAAGGTCCCGATCAGACTAAGAGAATAGTTCGGACCTATCAGGATCGACTGTTATTGAATCTTCATCACGCATAACCTTATCCGAGAATTTACAATTTTCCAAACCAAAATCTGGTTTTGGTGTCCGTTTTAAGTAAGGTAACAGATGCAAAAGTAGAAAAATACTAATAACAAACATTTTCCGCTTATGTTTCAATATTTTTGTAACTTTTTCTATCTTATAACAATCAAAGTTGTGGTCTGCAACGGCTTTCAAATTGGGTCCTCCTAAGGTGTTGCTGTTGCAAAAGGGTTAAAATAGACAGTAAACTCATAGGCACTTTTATGAGTGGCCGTTCATGGTGGCCGTTTCAACAAGTATCGGTATACTTTCAGCAAGTATCGGTATACTTTGAACAAGTATCGGTATACTTTCAACAAGTATCGACATACTTTCAACAAGTATCGGTATACTTTCAACAAGTTTCGGCATACTTTTAACAAGTATCGGTGTACTTTCAAAAAGTATTGAGATACTAGGAGTATCACAATAATTTATATAAATATGGGGATACATACAAGAAAATTAAAGAAGTATCCCGATACTTCTTCAAATTGACACAGGGTAAAGAACCTATCAAAATTAATGTCTTGTTACAAATTACCAAAATCGCGTTTTTGCTGAAATAGGCGCGTTGTGGACCCGAAGTAAAATTGTTAAACTTAATTCCATAGGTTGGCTAGAATTCGATATGTAGATGTATATACTTCACAGTATCATGATACTTTTAACTTGTATTGTCATACTTTTAATTTGTATCATGATATTTTCAATTCCCTTGCAAACACAAAAATATTTATTTTTTTGGTGTTACAGTTGGCTGTTGGCCGACTATAGACCGTTTAATCACATCATTCGTACAATACAACACGCGAATTACAACAACAATACTCCGAACGTCTCCATATGTTCGCGTTGATACCATGAACGTACCCTCACGTTCAAGAAACATTCCGAACGTACCCTCACGTTCGTTGCAGATGACTACGAACGTACGCTCACGTTCGCTAGCGGCTCACCATGAACGCACCCTCGCGATCAAGAAACATACAACTCCGAACGTGAATCACACGTTCAATAGTAGATAACATCGAACGTACCTGCACGTTCGCTTGCGAATTGCGTAACGCACCCACGCGTTCACTCACGAAAGACTCTGAACCGTACCCACACGTTCACCGCCGCTTCCGAACGCACCCTCGCGTTCGCCTAACCATGAACGTACCCTCACGTTCACGAAACATACCGAACGTACCCTCACGTTCGCATTAACCATGACCGGGCCCTCACGTTCACGAAACATACCGAGCGTACCCACACGTTCGCCGCTACTATGAACGTACCCTCACGTTCAATAAACTTACTTTCTATATACCACCACGTTCTGTTGCAGATGACCTTAAACGTAACATCACATTCATTGAAATGATTACTGACAAAGCAACACACACATTTGTCTTCAGATGACAACTAACATGTACTGACACATTGCCACTCAGATCGAATAATAAATGCAATACCAAACGCTACATAATGCAATTAGACAGAAATACTCGCATACCCGTTCAATAGGGAAAGACTCAAATGTCTCAAAGCGTTATGCAATATCAGTATGTACTGTTACAGTAGTACTAGAAAACTTTTGAAATCAAAGTTTAAAATCTAAAATAGGTCCTTCCTCGGTCAGTTACCAACTCTGAATGACACACCTTATACCCGCACGAAGAATTTTGGCGCTCTTCGTGCGCCTTTCGTGCTCTTCGTGCGCAACATAAACGCCCGCTATCGGAGCTTTGACATAGCAAGGGAAATCAATTTTCGTCTTATTCGATTTCTCAAACGCCGAAAATTATATTTTCTATCATGATACTTTTTATGTATATCATGATACATCTAACTTCTATCATGATACTTCTAATTTCTATCATGATACTTAACACTTATATCATGATACTTCACACTTATATCATGATACTTTACACTTATATTGCAATGCGTTGGTAGATATTTTTTGTATCCCGATACTTCATCAAAGTGTACCGATACTTATTGAAAGTAAACCGATACGTGTAGAAAGTATACTGATATTTTTTTCATCTCGATACTCATTGAAAATATACCGATGCTTATTGAAAGTATACCGATACTTGTTGAAAGTATACTGATACTTGTTGAAAGTATACCGATACTTTTTCAAAGTATACCGATACTTGTTCAAAGTATACCGATACTTGTACACAGTATATTGATACTTGTTCAAAGTAAACCGATACTTGTTCAAAGTATATCGATACTTATTCAAAGTATCCTGATACTTGTTGAAAGTATACCGATACGTGTTCAAAGTATACCGATAATTGTTCAAAGTATACCGAAACTTATTCAAAGTATCCTGATACTTATTGAAAGTATACCGATACTTGTTCAAAGTATACCGATACTTGTTCAAAGTATACCGATACTTGTTCAAAGTATACCGATACTTGTTCAAAGTATACCGAAACTTATTCAAAGTATCCTGATACTTGTTCAAAGTATACCGATACTTGTTCAAAGTATCCTGATACTTGTTGAAAGTATACCGATACTTGTTTAAAGTGTACCGATACTTGTTCAAAGTATCCTGATACTTGTTTAAAGTATACCGATACTTGTTGAAAGTATACCGATACTTATTGAAAGTATCCCGATAGTAAAAGTATCACGATATTTATATCCTGATTTTGACATGAACGGTCACTCATACACTTTGATTCAGGAATTCTAACAACTTTTAAAATTAAAGTCCTATATAATATACATGTAGATATTAAAGAAAAGGTCGGGCAGCGGCCATCTTCTTTGGGAGCGGATATGACGCAATCAGCCTTGGTTTCCTTCGCAGGATGGTTTTCACTCATAAAAAAGTGGAACCAGGGGTAGGCCTACCTGCGTCACTTCCGTTGTTAAAGACAAAAGCCACTGTCCGACCATTTCTTTACTAATATTATACATGGCTACATTTTTGTTAGTTATCAAAATTTCTGAATCCTAGTGCCTAAGAGTAAAATGAGCATATTCAATTATAGGGCAACTCGAGGTATCATGTACGAATTATATGATTATGATTATTATAGTAGAATTTTGTAATCAAACAATATCTTGGGGGAGAGGGGGGTAACAGTTTTCGGTTCGACATAATTTGTTATTTCTGACAAATGATATTGATTTGACGAGAAATGTTATGTCGGTAACGTTTAAAGGGATAATAGCTGTGAAAAAGGAAGATATACCACAAAAAATATTTTTTGTGTTATCGAGGTCTAATCATCTGATATTATGAAAGAAGTCTTTTCCGCCTGTAACAGAAATGTGTATTTGCGTATTTCCCCTCTTTTACAATGTATGTCAGTAGGTAATGTTTACAATTTCAAGTGCGAGTCGGAATTATCCGAGTTCTGAACGGTAAAATACGAAAATCAACGGAATTTATTTTCAAATCGTGTGCACGCATTGGAATGACGTCAGAGAATATAAACAGTAATATTGCAAAATGTGACCTGTCTCGGTAAAAGCCTTAAGGGATCTTCTGGTAATTGTTAAAGTACCAGTTCTTGTCAATCTATGAAGACTTCAAAGACTACCCAGGATCGGAACTTTTTACTCTAAGTTGGTTTTCTGAATCAAGATTGTTCTTCCTATCTACCTATAATATATTAAATATCCGATTTCAAAATTCGAATGAGGTTGGTGTCCGATAGATGTTATCTCAAAATTCGGTTTTCAACTAACTTCATAGAAGCACGCCTTTAGCGTGACGGGACACGTTAATATGGATGAGCACTGACTCTTTCCCAAACATGACCTTGTTTGAATGCCCTTACTAAAAAGAGTTCAAAAAGCATTCGTGCAATCTGAGGAAACGCTGATAACCAACATTTCCCCCTATTGCCTAGATATTTCACCAGCAGTATTTTACTAAACCCTATGTTATTTACTCATTTTGTCGTCTACAAAACATTCAATATTCCAATTTATGAAAAGTTAAAATTATTGCCGCATGGGAAAGGGTTAAGTACAACAATTTACTACAATTTGAGGTTAACCCTTTCCCATACAAAACCTGATTCGGACGCCCCTATTTGCTAAAGCTGAGGAACCACCGTGACAAAAGAAAGGAATGCTTATTATTAGCAGTTTCTCCTTTTGCCTTTATATTGTCTAAGCTATTTCTTAAATATTTTACATTATCAATGCCATTTATTTTGCAGTTTGGATCCGATTTCAATTGGAAATGAAAACAGTTATTTTGTGTCGTTTTGGGAAAGGGTTTAACATTATTCATAAGAAAGCACGCACTGGAATCCCGTGGAAATCGAAATGTTTCAAATCTGTGACCCGTCATGTTAAAAGGGACCGTATGGGAAGCGTGGAAAGTATCGACCTTGGTCAGTCTGATCTGACTGCGCAGACTGACTAGGATCGGAACTTTTGATTCAAAGGTTATTTTCTGAATCTAGAATGGTTTATACATCTTACCTTATTTACATTTTCCAGAAGCAAAAAATGATTGACATCTGTTGAGTCTGGTTCATTTCGCGAAATTTGATTTTATAGACTTCCCATTAGGCCCTTTTCTGCGTGACGGGCAACATTCATGAAATAACGGGAACTCATTTAAATTTGTGACGCACACTTTCCTGTGTATCACATGATCAACCGACTGTATACGGATGTTCACGGCTGTGACAAGTACCCGTTATGCTATATTTAGCCACGAATGTAAACATATTTTGAGCGCCGTGGAAATGTGAGAATACCAACATTTATACGCTTGTTGTGGGTAAACCGCGCATGGTTACTCGCTTGAAATACGGTCTTTCTGCATCTTTTTGTTCATACTTTAAAAAGGTAAACCTTTTTTGAGGCAAATAGACAGTTTTTTCACAGCTATTATCCCTTTAAAAATATCGCCGCTATAGCTTATTCAAGCTGTTGTTACGATGTTTTAGAATGTGACCAATGATATTTCACTTACATGTAATGGCCAGTCTATAATAGCGGAATACAGCCACTTCTGTGCATCAATCAACTTCGTGCCTCCAGTCCATGCGCCTCTATTCAGAACACAGATCCGACCGGTCTGGTCGTAGTTGAAGGAAATACACCGCGTCCTGCGCATACATTGCTGCGCACACTTGAGTAGGTCACGTGTCGTTAGATTGAAGAAATCGTGAGCCGTCAGACGCTTGTTGAAGAGTATGTAGTCGTTCGCATACATAAAATTACATGACGTTACGTGGACAGCTTGTGTCGATAAAACGACGAAAATAAACAACATGAACACCATTATTATAACATGTAACTACTAGTTTCTTCAAGTTTATAAATGTTGAACACAGTTCTACTGATCGGTGAATTTTGTTTTCTCAATCTGCTCTTCTTATAATTTCAGTGTGCCACGATATATAGTTAGATTTTATAAAGTAAAAAGTGACGTTAAGTAGGACAACCACAATGTTTTTCCCTATCTAGACAGGTAAAAATCGATATATTTTTAGCACAAAATCTTTCACTATTGCGTTCACCTCTCTGTTCGTCTTTATTTAACTTTGCTACCTTGTCAAATTCACTACTAGACACTCTGCAGAGTTCACTCTGCCACTCTACGATGTACTCTACTCCGTTGGTTTGAAAAGTTCCGACTTAAACATATATTTTGAATGTTACACAGTTACCATGCAAAATCTAAACAACTCATATAAATGTCCTAATGTTGAATATAAAAGAGAATAGTTAAGCATTCTCATGAAAATCCAGGATGATTTATACAGCATTTCATCGACGAACGTTCTAAAGCGCCGTAACTACAGCTTTTTCAAGCTGTAGTTACGACGTTTTCGAACTTTGCCGATTCTTTATAAAGATAACAAAGGAGGTCTGGCTGATTATTTATGTAATGTTCGTTGCTATGCTTTATTTACAATGTATGTCAATTGATCAATAGATTATTTCAAAAAGCCTTTTGTTTAATAAACTCTGTCACATTAACCATTTCTGTGTTGTGTTATGTTTTGTGCCGTCCAAGATGTTTTAGTGAAGCCCTTCTGATCTTTATCCACGTCCTATTTCGTCCATACTTGAAACAGCTCAATCCATTTATAACAAACAATACAATTACGGTGTTGTTCAATTTTGAAGCTGCTCCAGGCGACAAAATGGGTATTGATAAGATATGATACATGTACAATATAGAACAGAAAATATTCACACAAAAAGGAGAAAATGCTTATAACCAGCATTTTCTTCTTTTGTATTTATTCTTCAAACATTTTCTACCTACCTTCTCTATGGGCATAAAACTATGTCTAGTTTTAGGAACTGGTATAATTGTAAACTGAGCATTCACCAATGTCTGTTTGTTTTACTGGCGACTCTTTTTTGGATGTGTCCTTGATCAGGTTGTGCGTATTCACAGGCCGATCTTGATCCATGTTGATGTGAATGACTCAAGAGCTCCTTTCCAGGTACGGGCACAAATCACCTGTAATTGCATGTGATCGATATAAGTCAAATGAATTAAAATCAGATAAAATAAGGGTTACATAGAAATTATGGAAAAATATTAAATTTCTCTCTATAGAATTTGAAGTAGGTTTATTAAAGGTGTTTAAATTGTCAAAATCTGCGTTATTATCTACTTAAAACGCAGACCTACCGATCTGCGCCTCGTTTTTTATTTGAGATTCATACACATAAAAAGTTTAGTTTTCGGGACATTGTAGTTTAGATTATTCTGTCTGTTTGAGAAGAGAGGAAATTTATCAAATAATGGTATGTAGAGACATAAAATTGCATTGATATTTCCGACGTATGACACGTCATATTTGTATGGAGGATTCATTTTCAAGAAATAATCGAATTTCTACCGTGGTCTATTAACCCTTTCCCAAACAAGACCTGTTTTGACGTCCCTAATAAAAAAGGCTTGGGGAAAACATTGAAACAAAAGAAGAAACTGCTGATAACCAGCAGTTTCTCCTTTTGTTTCAATATTTTCTATGCCATTTTGTACACAAATCTCATTTCTATAAACAACCATTTTTTCGTCTGCAGCAGCTTTCAAATTGGAAGACCCATAAATTTTGTCGTTTGGGAAAGGGTTAAACCACGATTCTGGCTAAGGTGACACATTAGATAATCCCCGAGCGCAACAGTCCGAGTGGAATATTCATTTAAAAGTAGGACTCAGAACCATAACGATAGACCACGATAGATCATTGATATGTCCGGCTCTTACATAGAAACATACTTTTTTTCAATGGCGGATTATTTTCATTAATTTCTTCAACTTCTTAATTTCTTCTTCTTCTTCTTCTTCTTCTTCTTCTTCTTCTTCTTCTTCTTCTTCTTCTTCTTCTTCTTCTTCTTCTTCTTCTTCTTCTTCTTCTTCTTCTTCTTCTTCTTCTTCTTCTTCTTCTTCTTCTTCTTCTTCTTCTTCTTCTTCTTCTTCTTCTTCTTCTTCTTCTTCTTCTTCTTCTTCTTCTTTTAAACGAGACAAATAAGATTATTCGATTCCTAGATAAGCTGCTATCTTGTTGGTAAAAATTACGACTTGCCTACGTAAAGTCGTAAAAATTATTCTTCTTTTCGTTCAGTCTGCGATTTCCGTTGGACAGGAGGAGACTGAGAAAAATTGTCATTTCGACACTTGTGAATAGAAATCGTTCGCATTAACCGATGTTGACATTACATATGTCGACTATATCTAACGCTCACCTCGGTGAAGTGTAGAAAGACAACTACTGCCCAATAACATTTTAGAACAACATCATTATCAAATCGTCGCTTTTCTTTTCATTTTGAAACGAATATAGCAAATGAAATGTGGAGAACAAAAAAATACTTTTTTTCATTTCGATCAATTTCCCTTCTTTTTCCAACTTTATTTCTCTGCCACATTTTAAACGACCAGACGGAAAGAGTTAAATCAAAAGTACGTCTATTCGCTGACGATTGCCTACTTTAACCCTTTCCCAAACGACACATTTTTAGGATGATCCAATTTGAAAGCTGCTGCAGACGACAAAAAGGATGATAATAAAGACGTGATTTGTGTAAGATATGACACAGAAAATATTGAGACAAAAGGAGAAACTGCTGGTTATCAGCAGTTTCTTCTTTTGTTTCAATGTTTTCCCAAGCCTATCGAATTAGGGACGTCAAAACCAGGTCTTGGTTGGGAAAGGGTTAACATCCGGTGGTGGAGAGTACCATTCATCGACGAATGTTTACGACATCACCAGAATAATTTCAACGTCGCGTGAATCCGTTAGAGTGGACTACCTAAATATTATGCCAAGCCGTATCCAACCATGTATACTTTTCAAATATACTCATTCTTAATTGTCGTTATTTTCACGTAAAAATGTATTTATATTGCAGGAGATCGACAAAGAGTTCGGTAAGAACATTTTGTAGTCTTTTCTCATAATTTTCCCAATGTATGTCAGTCTGTATGTCTGCCTTTTTCTCCATGTCATTATCTCTATATGAGTGTGAGCGATTGTTCAAAGACCCAGTCACACGCAACTAAATGTTACAATGATGTACGATGAAACTCAAATGGACGTGGTCGGATGTGATATTTTGGCCAAGTCTAAAATGCAGTCACGATATCATTGCAGATGTTTACGCATTAAGTCTTTACTTGTGTAAATAATACAATATCGAATTCAAAACAACTGTTCTATAAATTTGCATGTGATGGATAGAATCTTGCAGGTGTCTTACACCTGCAAGACTCGAACCAACACATGCAAAATTGTATTGAAAAGCCACGTTTTGTCTTGTTTGCATAAGCTATTAAAAGTTTGTAAATATGTGCCATGTATCTTGACTGGACTATAACTAAGCCGTGTTTTATACGTGGTCTGGGATCTAGAATCATAATTATACCCACATAACATAAATCAAGGTGCTAAATAAGAAAGTACCTCTATGGATAAGGCGAGAAATCTCCCTAAAAGGCTCAGTGCGATGGGTAAATTTCAAAAACTTATAAATTGAGAAACCAAAATAAGCTGTACGGTTAGGTAGGTAACTAAATGAAATGAATACAGATTTTTTTGCCATTAAATATACTTAACCAAACTTATAAGTACTCCGTTTTATATTATGCGCAAATTTTTCCCCGGTAAAGGAATATCAAAAGTCGATATTGTTTTCAATTCCCTAACTTCATTGCTTGACCTATAGCATTTTTATTTTGCAAAAAAAATGTGCAAAATGGTAACTTCCGGTCGACTAAAGAAAATTTAAATACACCTCCTGTGTTTCACACATGAATCCCACGTGTTTAATTTACAATTCATTCTTTTATGGATTGACGTGCCAAACATAAAAACATAAAATGCGTCGGAAATCTTTACAACAACAACCAATAATAATGGGTGTTTGACAAGGTGGTGCAATTAAAGCGTAGGTAATATTCTCATACCCACATTTCCAGTCGTTCTATACAAATTTAGTTCAAAATATCGTTCGTAACTGTCAAACACCAACATTTTTGTTACATTTGTGCCATTTTTCTAAAGAAATGCCATCCGTATCATAAATGTACATGCAACTGCTGTCAGCCATTTTGTGGCCAAGTACATACGAACCGGAAGTGCTGCCAACCTACCAAGACAACCATGTGATATGAAATCAAGCCGTAATTAGGACCGTAACATTGTTTTGTCTCGCCTACGTGAGTAGAAGAGTTCAGTGACTGTCACAGAAAGGGATACATTATGCCTTCAAGGGAGACCATTCAGTGTCCAAACTATCCGATAACGGCTAAATTAATCATGACAAGATGTACAAGATGCATAAAGCATGACCTGACCAATGTTCAGTTGCCAAGGATGCATTAAATTTGCTAATTGTGAAAAAGCGATTTACAGACTAACGATTTACTGTCCAGTATGATGATGATCTGGCACATGCTTAAGCAAGCATAGAGATTCTTATACCGACTTCTAAATTATTAAAAAGATATCCCTACAGCATAATTCAGGAATTACAAAATGTTTTTTGCGTTCCTGGTACCATGCTATTGTGTGAGCGAACAAGGAACTCACAAAATCTTGACTTTGTGACTTTTGCTACCTACAGTGGCCTCCGTTAGCTGCTTCTTGTTCAATTAATGTTCATGTGAAATTTATGAAAATTCAATAGATGATGGTAATATGGTTAAAGTTAAGTTGTGTCAAATTTGGTTAAGATATGTTAAGCCTGTCCAGAGATATGCTTTATGATATAGTCGGAGTACTTATAAGTTTTGAGTAGTGTAGTTGTATAGGTGCAGATAACTTTTGATTTTTGTGCCCACCTAATGGTTTCATTTTCTTATACTACCGGTATTCATAGACGTAAAATGAAGTTTCTTTTTGTTTTATTTCAAATCTATTTTCTACAGATACAATGATAAATGGTGTTGACATCATATGGCAGCTTTGGTTTTGTCTGTATTGCGCATGCGCATCATTGAAACAACTTTAAATCTTATTTTTCAGGCAAAACCGAGCAATACCTACTTTCCCTGGGCCGGTGAACATCGTTCCACCCCTTGACCCAGCTTCCCATTGGCATATGTTGTGTCTCTTGACCATAGGCTTCCTTTGTAAAAAGGATGTCCTGGGTCACGGGGTGGAACATAGGGCTACTTTTATACTAGAAATAGTGCCCATATACCAAATGCCATATTTTTGGCGGGAAGATTTCGCCTTTAAACTCGTTTCAATGATGCGCATGCGCATAAATGACAAAAGGACAACTGGTTTATGATTTCAACACCAATTGTCTTTACATTTACAGAAAAATTGTTGCTAATAAAACTATACAAAACCTAATTCTGGTTAAATGAATAGCGGCGGTGTAAAAAATGGAATTTTAGGGGTAGGTACAGAAACCAAGAGTTATCTGTACATGTCGAATCATTTTGATTGTACAAAATCAGTTTTCACATGATTTAGGTATACATCTAACAATACAGCTCGAAATAATTGTCAATTTGAATGTTTGAAATTGACTTTTCCATTAGAGCCTTTTAGGGAGATTTCGCGCCTTATCCATAGAGGTCCTTTGAAACAAGTAAACGCATAGGAGCGATTATAATTGTAGATGTAAGCGGTAGAAAGGATCACGCTAGTTATGTAATCTAGAATGATCACGGAACTACCATAATTATTCAGTATTCGCGGATATTTTACCAGAATGCGCAAAACCATGTGGGAACGAATATACCTTTTTGTCACCTTGAAACATTTTTATCTATATTTGGGATCCGCAAAGCTTAGAGGTATCACAATCGACGTCCATAAATCAAATATATCGTCGTTTTTTACAAAAACCTTGAAACTGTAGCTTGTATTGAGCTGCAGATACGAAGTCTTTGTTGACAAGCAGCGATTTATAAAATGGACCAGGCTCATCAGAGGTCAATCAGATGTTGTATCTATCTAGTAAGATAGGAAAAAACATCCAAGATTCAGAGACTAACAAGGGCACGACTACTTTTAAGTTTGAAACATTCCGATCCTAGTCACTCTGTACCTTTGGTATATTGATGATCAATGCTACAACGTAAATAATTATAATAATAATTACCAATCTGGATATTAAATTCATCATATTATTATTATTATACCGCATTTATATAGCACCCTTTTCATAGTAACGCTACGTTCAAAGGTGCTTTACATCGTATGTTAAATACATTCAGTAAAAAAAAATGAAATGATTAGTATACACTAAACTTATATAAAAAAGAGAAAACTTAAGCTAAAATTTAATTTAAAAAAACAGAAAAATGATGAGTGAAATTTATATAAGATAGTCTGCATTATGTTTCATAATGTTTTATCAGTCTTTCGAATGAGACTTTAAATCGAGGTCCCGTCTCCATATGACATCAACAGTTCAGGGGAGGGGGGCGTAAAAAGGTCATCTTATTTAATAATGTAACATCTGAGAACCACCCATTAGGGCTTATCTTTAGTGACCTTGGAAAGTCCGGATTTTCTTTTTTTACGCAAACCAATCAAAACGCCCATTGCAAATGCAGGTCGGCGGCAACAGAACCAAAATGGTTGTGGTTAATAAACACGCTTTGCCAACGCCGTCTTGATTTTTTTTACCTGATTGATACCCACTCAGTAGACTGGGGCGTTGAAAATTGTAAAAGCGTTTTGGCCAAAGACACACCTCACCAAGCATAAATGTGGTTTAATCAAATTTGGTCTACTCCCAATTCGTCTACTATTTTGTTCATTAGTCCCATTTCGTCTACTCCACTTCAATACTTAACATGCTAACATGTTACAATGATTATGTAACATTTATGGTATTATCCCAATAGATAGTCTAGTTCCCTGACGTACTATGTATTTTAATACGTCAAGCACAGAAACAATGGCGGCCTCCAGTGGGGAGATTTCACTACAAAGATAAAGAGCAAATTCCGTTAATTTTGAGAGCAGAGATGTCACATTTATGAAGTAGATCGTTTTCTTTATAACTTTAACACTAGCAGTAACAGTTTTAAACGATCACCACGCTAACCCGAAATAAAGCGGTTTTAAATTATGAACATATAAACTATATTAATATCAAAAGATATTTTAGATTCGGAAAGAAGTGGGAATTAAGAAATAAGCGTTTACAACTTTTCGTAAGTCAACATTTGATTGGTGCGAAGAAAGGTCACAGAAGATGACCCCAAACGGGTGGTCCTCGAATGTTACTAAAAGTTGATATCTGAATTTATTTAGATTGTAATCGTAATATTTATATACGTAGATTATCCTATTTCTGGCAGAATATAGAAACGTTTCATAAACGTTCAAATTGAAACGACGAATGAAAGTTACTTTGCGTATTAAATCTTTACATCAGAGTGTAAAAGTATTGAGAAGAACGGAGAAAAGGTTTGATTTCAGCATTTATTTCTTTTCTCTCCATGCTTTCCGAAGCAGGCCCGTAGGAACAGGGAGGCTAGGAGGTGGACTTAGCTGCTCCCCCCCCCCCCCCCTAAGTTGGCCAAAAATGCCGAATTTTCTTAATTTCACACTGAAAATTTTGGGAAAATCCTAATTAGCAACCCCCCCCCCCCCCCGCAAATATTCAGGACAATGGCTTTAGCACCCCCCCCCCCCCCTATATGTAATTGCTTCCTACGGGTCTGCAAAGCCACTTGAAAGGTTAATGTCGAAACCGGGTCTGATCTGGTTCCCCAATTACATTTACCGCTTTGTGAGATACTGTAGTACGCATCGATGACGGTAACAAGTCTAAACCAGGGCTTGTTTAGGGAAATGGTTAGTAAAAAAATAAATCTAAATAAAAAAGGAATTCTATAATGTACGCCCAAAATTTCATATTCAATAAGAAAGATAATTAGTTGCAACACAAGTATAATGTGTTCTTTTGTGGTGCACAAATTGTGACAATGGGTGTCAAAAATCCTTCATTTAATTCATTAAATTCATTTTTTCATAAAAGAATTTTCTTTCGTCGCGATAAAATGGGGTTTCATACACTTTTTTCTTCGTTTAAAAATATTCAATTTTAGCGAAGTCTTTTCATTTCGATTTCGACCGGTGTAATATTGCTGTTAATTACAATGTAAAATGACAACTTAATTATCGTACGAAGTCGTTTCCAAATAGACAAAATAATGGACCATTCCTATGTCAAAGGTGTCACAGCCGACATAATCAATGTGTAATTGAACAGTGTCTTTTAATAAAGTACATTTTTACTAGATATGGTTGCTAACATACTTTTACTTCAGTAGTCATCATGCCTTACAAAAAAAGGCGTCAAAACTTTGTGTTAGAAAGGATAAAAAATCATCAAAAGTCTCGATTCAGATCAGGCTGCATTGACTGAACAGACTGATCGCGCTTGATAAATGTTTCTCTTTTAATATGCCACATTGTCTAAAGACACGAGACACATTATTATATTGCATGATTTAATTTTCATGATTTTTTTTTTACAAAGAAACACAATATTCTTTACAGGTGAGTTGATATTGACGAAAAATGGGCCTACTGACCTTTGAGACCAACATGGGTCCCAATCAGTCTGTATATAAAAAAGTCTGAGCCGGATCAATGGTATTCTTAATAGCCTTTTCCTGGCCTGTAGTAGCATTAAAACAGAAGTGTGGATCCTAATCAGAATGCAACTAGTCACAGGCCGATAGTAAAACTTCTTTGTCTCAAATCTCTTAAGGGTCATTTTTCAGGATTCCGGTTCATAAAAAGTGTCGTTTTATTACAGAAAAAACTCGTAACTGCAACCTCACATAGACTGTAGTTACGAGGTTCTTGACGATAAGTGGTAATATATTAACCCTCTCCCAAACGGCAGAATTTTAGAGTGATCCAATTCAAAAGCTGCTCAAGATGACAAAAATAGTGTTGATAAACATTGGATTTGTGTATAATATTAGCATGGAAAATATTGAGACAAAAGCCTTTTTTAATAAGGACGTCAAAACCCGGTCTTGTTCGGGAAAGGGTTTTAATAGCTAAGATAAATAAAGAGATGAAAAGAAGCTTTTATTTCGTATGCTATTCGAGACATCGCGTATGTAATATTATACAATGATTAAGAGCTCAATCATATTTATATTTGGGTGTTTCGATTGAAGTTTAATCCTTTTTCCAAACAGACATGTATACGTATTACGTTGTCGATTACATGATGTTTTCTCAAATGCTATATCACGGTGGATAACCCACGTGACTTTTGGGAAGCGTTTACACCGAAAAAATTGTCCGCTTCAAGGTATGTTTTGTTTTATTTCTCAGCTTATACTCTATTGATTTTGACGAGATAAAGTGCACGGAATGCGTCTTTGAGAGCGCTATTCCCGGCTCTAACTCACCCTGCTCCAAATCCAGTGAGTGGTTTCTTCAAACATTCGAGCCAAAGTTTTTGTAAGTGCAAAACGAAAATGGGAAGCGTTCACGTTCACTGACAAAAAATTTCGCTTGAATGTTTGAAGAAACCACTGGATTCGGAGCAGAGTGAGTTACAAACGGGAAAAGTCCTCTCAAATGCGCGTTCCGTGCACTTTATCTCGTCAAAATCAATGGAGTATAAGCTGAGAAATTAAACAAAACATACCTTAAAGCGGACGATTTTTTCGGTGTTAACGTTTCCCCAAAGTCACGTGGGTTATCCACCGTGTATGTTGTTCAAACGATTTCTTACAGCAAAGAAAGTAGTTTATTACATGCCCGATGGGTCGTCGTAAGATGTCGCTTCGGGTGTTCGTTAGTCTGTCCATCCGTCCGTTAGCGAATTGTTGACCCCTCAATTACAATCACATATTTAATTTGATCACATTCAAATTAAGGTACTACAAAGTATCTATTTGAGTTCTAGCACTTATAAATAATTACAGCAAGGGTTTTGATCAGACTTTGTTCAAGCTCACGCTGATCCAGTTCTAAGGGGGATCACGAATACTAGTACTGTAGGGACGCATTTTCCATTTCAAATCCTATTTCAATCGTATATTCAAATGCCACACGGACATTTGATACTTTAATCAAGCAATCATTGTGTTATACAGGTGATATTCGAATTATATGATTGATGTTATGCAATGTAAAATCACAAATAGTCTTTTGTGCAACTATATATTTTCCAATTTATCTTTATGTCTAACAAAAAATACGCTTACTCTCTGCCTTGAATACGTGATCGAATTGAATTTGGTTAAAAGCTGATAAGAAGGGAAACATCCTGAATTTCCTGCACGCTTTCGTCAATAGGCAATTAAACGTTTTTATACGATATCCTTTATCGTTTACGACGTCAAGAACGATGTTGGGTAATTTTACGCAACGTCATAAAAATGGTGGAAACTGACTATCAACAATGTAGTTTTGTAGAATAGTGCAAAATTTTTCTTGAAAAAGACCCCAAAGAAGGGTCGAAATATTGAAAAGAGTAACGGTTTAGTAAACGTCATAAAGTATTTTTTCCGGTAATTTTCTGTTATAACGTTGATTCTGACGTCGAGCAACTATGTTCGCATGATATAAACTGACACGATTTAAAAACGCAAAAAGTACTTTTACAAATGGTATTTCCTACATCTTACAAAACCGACGTATAGACATGTAAAATTGTAAATTGTACAATTCTTAAAATAATAGGGCAGAAAATGACCTTTAAAGCCACGAAAAAATGCCTGAATGGACGTCAGATTATACCAAAATGCACGTTGAGTCAAGAGCCTGGCATCGACGACGACGACAGAGAACCCCGTGTTTTCACAGGCGATTTATCACCACGTCGCGATGTATAGGCCACCCGCGATTACCAGACGTAGAATTTGCTGTAGACTGAACCGTCACAAATCTGTTGCGTTAGTGACGTTGACGTATACAAGTATGTTGACGTACAGTTGTTACACGCAGCCGACCGGGACGTGGATGGTCTGTTAATCTTCCCGTGTCGTTTACACGTCTCACAAACCTTGGAACCGTCGATTCGGCTACATTAAAGCGTCTAGCCACCTTCATTTGCGAAACACCGCAAGCCAAAAGCCACAAAACTCGGTTCCTTCTTCGCAAAGTAAGCCTCAGCATTTTGTGCACAATTTCCTTTCGTTGTTCTCGTATTTTTTCAATGAGTAAATCGAAGTGGCACTTTGTACACAAAAAAATCTTAGTGATTTAACACGTGGTCTGAATGCACGAGACACACGAGCATTTAGTAATGGGCGGTTCAGATGTCCGGATAGTTTACAGAAAACACTACAAAGTCGCTGGGGCGCGAAGCGTATACATTGTCTCATTCATGTCCCCAAAATATGGTGCCGATCAAGGCAATAGGAAAGGAATGGTTAATGAAAACGTGTTTTGCGTTTTTAAATCGTGTCAGTTTATTAAGAGGAAAGAGTGAAAAAAATCGGATTAATAATGTACATACATGTGTATTATCATGTCGCTGTAATGACAATTACATCCTTGGACTACTTGTTACTTGTTTACTCCTGAACCTGCCGAATATGTCATGTGAAATTGTGATGCGGAATAATTACGCCCCAACATATATTGACACGAGAAGCATGTGTAGAATACAAAGTCACAATGCTTATGAGAACTATAGACTCGACATTAAGAATTGCTGACAAGTATTCCGTGTCACATTTTTTTTTTTTTCTTTTTTTTTATTCGGGTTCAGGTCAATATCTACAGACTATACTTGTTGATAGAAATCGCTAATTAGGCTGCCCTATGATCCTTTTCTTTTAATCTTTCCTTTTGTTTTACACGCTTCCGTTCCATAACTATATGTATATATATCAGGCACAAACTTCGATGGGTTATTTTTCAATAAACAGTTACTCTACTTAAAATATACATAGTAAAAGAAGTTTTGCAACAAAATGTAAATATCTGTAGTAACCAAAATATTGTTGTTTCAACATAAAATCAAACGTTTACACAATAGATTATAGCTAGAGAACACAAACGGTGAATTTTATACCGCCATCGCATGCGTCTCGCACTCCAGATGCGCATTTCCGGTTTTCATGTCTGCCATGGTATTCATGTGTATGGAGCATAATTCTAGAACACATTTAGGTGTGAACATAAACGTCTTTGCCCAGCATAAAAAAGGCCACTACAAAGAAATTTCTGCAACGCTGTGGGACTACGCCATGGACTTACGTTAGAAGGACGTTATATCGCTAATGTGTTCCAACGTGGCAGAACCGGCGATAAAGATGTCTTTTTGAATTTTGCGCCTCTCAAAGCATAACCAACAGTTTGGGGATGCTATGTCAGCCATTTTTTGTGGTTTGAGATAGTCCCGGTCAAGGACGTCATATAAAAAGGCCACAAGAAGATGATCGTCATAATTTCGTAACGTCACGGCAAAGATGTTCCATATCAACACCAAAACTTCCGAGTGGCTTCCACAGGAATTTCAACATAGAGTATCCACACTTACCATCCGTGATCGTCTCCACAGATGAACGGTTACTAGACGTTGACCATACGTTGTAATTTCCCTGACGCTACACCATGAACGCACCAGACTTGACTGACATAGAGTCCTAAACGATTTAAGCCAAATTAAGCGTATACAACATTGATGTACTCCCATTATCATCCCTTTCCTTCTGATTTGTCACCCATAGAGCACATACGGTGCATTTAAGTAAGACGTGTGCGTGATCGTATTGACGCGAATGACGTTCAATCTCTTGATAAAGTAGTGAATGTTGATACTGTGTACAAAAAATTAAGTGGATTAGAAAACGTTTCACTGCTGTTCTTGCTCGAAAATGGCCTCATAATCGATACCGAATTCTATTGTAACTTTTTATTTCGACCCCTCACCTACGTCAAGACGATGTTTCTAACACAATTTTTAACGTTACCACAAAGCGACATTTGAATGTTGTGCGTAAATGCATATGCTAAAATGTACATAACGGTTGTGAAATAAATATCACAGAAAATACATGTTTTCAAATAACAAAGTCAGTGTTGCTAAACTTTTTTTACATGGTATACTTCTTGTTCTTGATCTTGTTGACATTATATTTCTCACGCACTTTTCTTTTCCTACTTTCACTTACTAGTCTCATAGCACTAGGTGATACCTCTTTGCTTAACTAAAATATAAGACGTTCGAGGACTGTTAATAAAGTATCCGGAATGGTGTCATACCTTTTTAATTAACGTACTAATTGTTGTGATATTTTCAACACTAATACTTTAGAGAGCATCTCGCAGAACTACTTTCAGACTATGAATAGAATAGAATAGAACAACAATTCAAAACGTTCGTTTATGACTTATGTCAACAATGACGCGACAATGATACTGAAATACATTGTTTGCAGTTCCAATGTCCTCTCTTTTTAGAATGATTACAGCCTGCAAGTCCCGCAAGTTGCCATGGTTGTGCATTTGGTTGATCTCGAAAACTACTTTATGAAGCGTAGCTACTTCCGGCTAAGAAATCCGTTTTTTTTTTTCAAGATTTCTTCATACACACACTTCCGAGTCGATGATTCGATCTTTGATCGACATTATCCGAGGATATCGGAACGGCTAAGGTATATGACCCATTATTAAAAACACCACTTTCTAGCCGAGCCCGGATAGCTCAGTCGGTTACGTCGGCGTATGTCAATCCAGGGGTCCCGAGTTCAAACCCCGGCTCGGCCAGTATCCTTTCTGACATTTGGCAAAAGTCATTGTGTGAGTCATCTATGTGAGAGAGCAGCTGGAGGCTCAGTTTGGCTATTGTGGTTGTACTGGTGCGAGAAATACCAGGAACCCACGGTTAGGTGCTCCAGCCGCCGCGTTATGACCATAGAAGTTGAAAATTGCGTAAAACTCCAATAAAATCAAATCAAGTCTAGCCATAAGACATGCATCAAATTACACACACTTGTAAATACACTTCCAATATGTTAATTCACCGTGTCGGATTTCAAGATTATGGGTCTAGAAGAAAATAATTTACAAATATTTTTACTCTATATTCATATGCAAGGGAGGTAATTTTGAACATTTTTGTAAAATATTTCCATAAGTATGCATTAATTCAAAATTCTAAACCGTTCAAAATGCTTATGTTTGTATTTGGAATGAAAATGCAACACAGTTTAGCAATTACTGGCACTTTTCAAATTTCGCGTCTGGCTCTTTGGTGCTAATAATGGGTTATATACGTTAAAGCGAGTTCTACAGTCGCTATCGAAATGTAGGGTCGCGTTGAGCGGGGCAACTTAGTTCTTGGACGGATACAACGTCAGCAAAGTCTATATTACACGTACATTATTTACATTTTCCATATATTTGTCACTGCATTATATCCTCTTCTCCCACCTATCAATTAATTTGTCAAATAATGATACTTTGTACTAGGGAAATTTTATGGATCGGTTCTCGGACACCACCTGGCAAGTCATGAACGTTTCCGCCGACGTCGTGTCGAGATGTCCGGACCTTTTGAAGTCAGCAACATCACGCAAAGAATCGTTTGTAAATGCGTTCTCGTACCACTCATAAATGTTTGATTCTTTTCATAAAGCTATTGTCGTAACTAATCATTATCATTATGATTGTCTCTGATTTTTATTTATCCATTGACATAGAAATAATTATTGAATACCGCTGCTCATGCACCACATTTGCTATATCAGCAAACTAATATATTGTCCTATGTTCCTTTACGGGATTGGTGCCATATGTCAGGTGATGATGTTACGCTTGCCAAGGGAAGCGGTTCGACCAAAGACAGCAATACGTTTTGAATACGTTTTTGGTGATGATTTGCGTTTTAAAGACGATCTAAGTATGTTTATACAACGTACAGCAAACTTAATCAAAATGCCATGTATGAAAACGTCAACACGGTAATTACACATGCATATACATGGGTTAATGTGTTCAATATTCTTGATAGTTTGAATATTAAATTCCTAGTTCATACATCCCTATATTTAACTTTTACAGTGCTTAACGTTTTATTTTTAACGTAAAAACGTATTGAACACATTTGAATGCGTTTTCTTCTAACATTATTTGTAGCAACTTGGCCGCCACGTTTTTAAACATGTTTGCAAACGAAAGGTTTTGATGCAAGCGTGGATTCTTTTGGTTTGCATATTTATAAAATCCGTTAAACAAGTTTAAACAATGATTACTGCAATGCTTCATATCGTGAAAGTTTCAGTCAAATATTTCATTATTTCAAAAGAGAAAGTAAACTGACGTTTATAAGTCGTTTTAAAAAAAACGTTTCCTCAAACATCCGGGTACTTTTATTTCAAACCACAAATTTTTGGGCGCCATTTTGTCGATGATGACAGTTAGAGTGCGAACGTTGAAAGAGTACAAACCACATGGCATGTCATTCATATTCACATCCGTAATTCTGAAGGAAACTTTGGGTAAGTCGATCAATAAACTATTCTTTATTTCAATAACCACATTTTAACAATTAATTTTTAACAAGGATGAGTTAATAATATGTGCTTTGAAAATTTTGAAGAAACTCAGCTTGGATATTTCACCGAACTGTTGAGTCTATAAGTGACTCATCTTGATTTGAAGTACAAGTTGTTCTATTTGATATTTAATGTATGTGAGACATTTTTTTAATTTTCGTGTCTCAAAATAGTTTTATTTCTACACAACCTTTAACAACATCGTTTCAGTACGTCCTGAAAACGTCGTTTAAAACTTTTCAGATAGAAAAGTAGATCTAACATTCATTGTTCGTGTGTACTAGTAGTTTACAAGTCTTAAGGTTATTAAGTTACCGAAAGCCTTGATACGGGGTATCAAATCTTTCACACTTAAATGTATTATATATTTTGTATTTTATAGGCTTAAAATTTGATTGTTCACCCGACGACGACTATCCTCCACTGCCTGTACTACAGCACATACTTGCCTTGTATCATTTCAACGAACACAGCACATTCTTGCTAATAATTCAACAAGCACACATGAGCATAATCCCTGAGAAGTGTTTCAGCCCCATGTGTCACTTTATGAAACGCAGTCGAAGGTAGAAGGCGTATGCGAGGAAGATGTTTATTGTATGGACGGGATCGTCGTGAAGTCTATATTCAGAAAATACAAGCGTTAATTAATGACGATAGTTTTTTTGACAATGCTCTAATTGGGGATGAAAATGCGGGGACACACCTACAGATATTGAGGATAATAATGCTATATATGGTCATCCAATTGTGTCTCATGACTCGGAGTGACTCCAAAAACTTAAGTAGCAGTGATGTTGACCATGCAGATTTAATAGCGAGAGAATGTGTAGCTAAATAATATCAAGACACTCTCTTTCAGTCAGCGCGACAATGGAACTTTTGCAAATATAATCAAAGTACTGAAAATACTGTTTGGAAGCAAATTTGTCAATAATGTAGGCCTGTCCAGAAGTAGAGTACTTTGATTAGGTACTTTGATTATCCATTTGAATACCTTAAATACTTTGATTCGTAGAGTACTTTGATTAGGTACTTTGATTATCCAGAATACCTTGAGTACTTTGATTCCATGCTGGAGTTGTATCTATTTTTAGCACAACTTCATGCATATTAATCGTAAGTGTAAGCTTTGCATACATTTCATAGTTCAGTAAACTTGACTGACCCATTTACAAGGAAGGCCATTGGACTGATCTTTGAGCCATAACAAAGCAAATTACTACGTCGATCTTTACTTCTCTTAGAGGCATGATTAATTGAATGTTTCATTTTCAGTCACACAATTCAATATGTACACATACTTTCAGACTTACATATTGAATATTCGAATGACTGTTACCTCATTAAACTTTGCTTTTGATAGAACTATTTATAGCGAGGAGGACCGGAAGATGTTGTGTGGTATGCAGAGAATGGTAAAGTGCATAGACAGGTGGCTGCAAAGAGAAGCAAATTTTGCAAAATTTGCTTCCAAAAACGTGCCGGAGTAAAAAAATACCTATGGATAGACGAAACCTTCTCAGAGCACCTCATTAACAGGAAAACATTTAACTAAATGCGGTGGTGGCTATAAGAATGTTGGACTCACTTCCAGAATTCATCTAAAACAATCAAGAAACAATACTATATTTTGTGCAAGTATAAATAGTGTTCCATTGTTAAAGTAAAACAGTGGTCAGTTTTGGCCATTGTTATGTCGCGTTTGAAGGGCGAGGTCTTTAGTGTATTCTTGTATCATATAAAAGTGAAACCAGATAATATACGAGAATACTTAGGGTCTTTATCGAAGAATATATACAACCTTGCATCAAAATAGAAAGGCGGAATCTTACACATGGCATACCACAATTCACAAGACTGCGATACACACCAAAATGGAGAACACTGTTCCCTTAATTTTCTGCCTCTGACTCTCTGTTTATCAAAAGATAATTAATTTGGATGATTATATCGTTTTTTTTTCTTTTCAACCCATCTGTCATTTTGTCTATGCCTGTCTACAAATTCAAATTTTCCCAAAACACCTGTGTTAGATAAGTCATTGGGAAACATTGAAGAAAGAAGAAAAAGCGATAACCACAACACATGCAGCAACTTTCAAATTGGACCACCTTTTTTGTCTTTTTGGAAAAGACTAGCATTGCAATTACCTCAGAGAATATGTAACAAATAAAGCTCATGAATGTTAGTTATGTAACATTTTTTCATTAACTCGTTCTTTTCCAAACAAGTCCTGTTTTGAATGTCCCTACCTTTGATGAAATTGTTATGAAAAAAAAGAGAAAAGAATACTCGTACTCTTAATCATCAAATTTTCCATTTTCTTCAAATGCACATAAAAGTGTTTTCAGGCAAACTCATTCCAGAGACTTTAAAATGACATTTCAGAATTTTTTGTCATAAATTTTCTTTTATCCTTATCTGAAAGAGCATATTTCCTTATGAAAATTCTGAAGCCAAAATATTGCGCCGTTTACGAGAAATTTATATTTTTGTGTTAAAATTGAACAAATTGTTGTGGACAACATTTCGGATTTATATGTAATTTATCGATTATGTCTCAACTTTAAATGCACGTTTCTCGCTTATTGCAAACAACTTAAAAAAACTAATAGTATTTATACTCATTAGAATAACCAATCTTGGCATCAAGACATAATTTAAAAAATTGAAAATGGAAAGAAATGTCCCTTTAAGGTAGAATATCCGTTATGTTGCCATTTTCAGATTAATAAAGCATCGGCTTTTTTTCGAGCGGCGTCGTTACGTATCCGAACCTATTCGGGCCCGATCGTAAACATTCGGCGGTGGAGAGTTCCACCGCCAAATGTTTTCGATCGCGACCGAAAAATTCCGACGTCGAGCGAATCTCATTAGGGGTATACTACCTTAAGTACACAAATTCAATTAACGACTGTTTACTCTCTTCGTACGAGGTGAAAATTCGTTATGTTCACCCTTTCCGAAACAACAACATTCGAGGATAGTTCGATTGGTTAGCTTTTGCAGAAGACATAATGGTTGATGATAAAAGAATTTTTGTAGAATATAGCACGGAAAATATAGAGACAAAAGATAAAAATGCAGGACATCAGCATTTACACCTTTTGTTTCAATCTCTTCCCAAGCCTTTTCTATAAGGGACGTCAAAACCAGATCTTGATTGGAAAAGGGTTAAACAAAATGTTCTAAAATCTTAATGACACCGTTTTCGAAACGTCTCAGAAGGGAGCACTTTTAAGGGTACGAAAACGTCATTAACACAGATTGGAACGTTAAAGCGTTCGACATGAAAACGTTAGAATCACGGCTTCGAAACATCATCAACACGTTTCCAAAGCCAAAGATTTTTAAACGTTATGAAAACGTGTTAATATCAAGTTTCCATGCAGTTTTCCACTGATATTTTAAGGAATAAAACGTTTTAGAAACGTCAGAATGCAGTCATGAAAACGTAATAACTCGGTCTTACATACGTTTTTCAAACCAAACGTGCTTAAAACGTTATAAACGCGTTTAGAATCAAGTTTCCATGCAGTTTTCTCTTGGTATTATTGAAAGTTTCCAACACGTTTTTGAAAACGCCGAACGTCGGTCGAGGGGGTCACTTTTTGGTGTAATAAGACGTCTTCAACACGTTTCTTGGAAACGTTTGCAGGTATCTCGGTTAGAAACGGTTTGAATGTAGTCATCAAAACGTAATAATCTGGTCCTCAATTCGTTTCAAAAACCAAACGTTCTTAAAACGTGTTAAAACGTTCTAGACGCATGTTTTCACGTAGTTTTCTCTTGGTATTATTGATGCTTTCAACACGTTTTTGAAAACGCTTTCCGAACGTCGGTCGAGGGGGGCACTTTTTGGGGTAATAAGACGTCTTCAACACGTTTCTTGGAAA
This sequence comes from Fragum sueziense, assembly GCA_963680895.1. Classification (NCBI taxonomy): domain Eukaryota; kingdom Metazoa; phylum Mollusca; class Bivalvia; order Cardiida; family Cardiidae; genus Fragum; species Fragum sueziense. The sequence continues at coordinate 82,734,872 of OY804592.1, read as the reverse complement.
CGTTTGTGGGAAACGTCGTCGTTACGTTTGGAAAACTAAAAATTGTTTACTGTGTAGGATTGAAGAGGAGTAAGTAAGTAATTTACACGGGCTGATTCAGAAACGAGATCAACATCGTGTGCGACGTCTCAAACGATCTACCGCATAATTATGTACATGTAGCTACACACATGGTTTCCATCTGCACTCTCTACTTCAAATGGTTAACCAAACGGATAATCAAATCGATTGAAGCACTTAACAGTTTTACTGAAACTTGTTTTCTTATGGTTACCTTCTGAATCGAGTGGAATTCTAACAAGAGTTGTCCGCGGACAACGTAGCTCGCCTATACAAGAGCTTGTAAAAAAATGAGTTGAAGGGCAAAGGTCATAGTCTCAAGGTCAATGTCATGGTCTCAAGGTTAAGGTCATGACATGCGGTATCCGCATGTGAAATATCAAGGCATTGTCTATAATAGTGCATGCGATATAGATCTAGATCAGGTTAATGTTGTGGAAAAGTAGGTCAAACTCCAAGGTCAAGGTCACTAAGCAAAAGGTCATGGTCCCAAATGAAAGTTCTTGGCGAGAAGTATCCATGTGTGAAGGATCAATGCTGACGGGACGCGACGGGACGCGACGCCTACAATAGGGCTGTGACATTAGATCTAGCTCCCTGGACATAAAGTTATGGCTCGCTAAAAGTGAATATTTGTTGCTGATGTTTTATTATGTTGTTGTTGTGTCACGTGATTTACAATCGAAGAATAAGTACCTCTGCAAAAGATTGTTCTTCTTTGTTTGCAGCGACAAACGCCAAATATAAGTTTCGCATCTATGACCCGATGGGTGACGGCGAGATGGAGCGATGTGATATGATTGTAGCCGTCAAGTCTTTCTTCATGGATGACATAGTCGAAGAAAAACAACTGGAAAAGGAATTTGAACAACTTGTCGCTGAGAGACTTCTGCAAATACCCAACCCGAATGGTATTTTATTTTATTATACCTCACGTGACCTAATCATTCAATAATTACAAACCTAATATTTCGTCATATTCACCGCTCAGATAATATTAACCGGTTAATATTTTTTCATATTACCCGCTGAGCGTACTATAAATAGAAATTCTGGGTTTTTATGACGTCACCGTGACGTCACATTGTTTCAAAGCACTTGTAATATTTCGTCGGTGGGGAGTCAAAACCTCGTAACTCCAGCTTATTCAAGCTGTAGTTACGAGGTTTTGACTCCCCACCAATGATTTGCTGAATCATAGCTAGTTTAACATAAATACGCTTAAATGGTGTGGCGTGTTACGCAAAAAAGGGACCATCTGGAAAACGTTAAGAAGTATGGTTCCTAGTCAGTCTGTGCGAACTGCACATGCTGATCAGAATCGATACTTCATTCTAAGCTTATTTACTGAAACTAGATTTTTTATTCTGTCTTACTTTATGGTTTTTTCCAAATGCAAAATCAATTTACCTCTGCTTAGCCTGATCTCTTTCTCATCTAGATCTAGAGATCATGGAATTAACCAGGCAAAAGTGATGACAGGCCTGCCTTTGCGTGCATGTCACAAATACGAATGGATAAGGCATTCAGTTGATTTTAACATTTTTTGATTAACGGTGAAGGACTTATAAAGTTAAATAAATTGTAGATTAAATTTTTTATGTTGTTTCTTTTTCGGTATAATAAAATGAATATCACATGCCTCTCAGGGCAATAGTACATATCGTCTACCCTCGAACCAGTAATATTGACCTCGGCTGAAGCCTCGGTCAATATTACCGGTCTCGGGTAGACAATATGTACTATTGCCCTGAGAGGCATGTGATATTTATATAATATTCCTAACACTAAAACCTTATTATTTCTCAGCTAGATCTAAATAAATTTGGATTTCCTGTAAACTGTATTTCATCGTAATGACTCTTCAAATTTTCATGATGCTGTTAAAATGTATCTTGTATACATACCAGCATAGTTTTAACCAAAAGACAAAGCCTTTTCAGAGGTGGCAACATCCAAATAAAAATACCGTAATGTAAGTAAAACTTCTAGAAACCATGCACGCATGTCACGACAGTAGACCAATTTTTCAAGAAAAAAAATATGATCAAGCTAAACATTTTTAACACAGTAATTTATCGTGAACCTTTTTTAATTATCATGGTACTGCTTTTTTGTATCTTGAAGAAGATATATACGGTATATAGATAAGTACTTAGCAAATCGTTACATTTGATTTTGTTTAGCCTACTTTTACGTAGGACAGGTGTATTGCACGACTGTCAATATGTTGTTTCTATAAATGATCACCATAATCTACCGAATTTACCTATTTCGAGTTATCAGACTAAGGCCTCATAAGTTAAAGACTTTGAATCGTTTATACCACCATTTAATAGGCATGCACATGATGCACTTTGCTCTTTTAGCGGCAATATTGTACAAGTTATCACTTTATCTCGGTTATGTCTAATTGTAGATTATATATACATTCCTAAAAGAGAATTTTTTGTCACCAAAAGGAAGTGTCGCATTTCTCTATACACATTGTGCTATTCATGTGGAGGAAGTAAAGAATGATGCGTTCTGGTATATTGACACATGTGAAATAGTGATATTTGATGCGTCTCTTCCCTAAAAATATAAAGCACTAAGAATTTATCTTGGAAAACAATATTATGATTTCAGATAAAATCAATTTTGAAGAGTATATGTACATAATGGCACTTGCAAGCAGACATACCCAGGCACGTGTCCTACGCGAAGCGTTCGTCACCATTGCCAGGAAGAACAAAGCCAATAGGGACAAACCGGAAGAGGAACTACACGTGGATTTTCCCGCCATTAAAAAACTGATGAAACATTTTGCTGAAAATTCTATATCAGAAAACGAACTTGACGAGATGGTAAGAGCAGCGGACAAAGATGGGAGTAACACGATAGAAATTGATGGTTAGTTTGTTTTAATAAAAGGGAAGAAATTAATCGAAAAAATGGCCCTTATAGTGACTGGCCAATCTGCAATAGCATCATACGCCTGTCATTGTTATTCATTTACAATCTGCGAGAGCAACGTGTGTCTTGATCAGAGTGTACCCAAGCACAATGTGATCTCCATCCCTGGTGGTCTCAATGTCAAGATGGACCTTTCCCAAGTTCCTCAAGTCATTAATTCTATTTTTTTTTTTTTTTTTTTTTTTTTTTTTTTTTTTTTTTTTTTTTTTTTTTATTGAATTTAATTATTTTTCGTCGGACGAATATTAGATCTACTTTTCGTCTCACTAAAACTGATATTTTGTCCCACGAAAAAAAAGAAAGCCTACTTTTGACCCTGTAGGCGCACAACTATATAAATTAGTCTGTCATTAGTCTTCAGTTATGAGACACCTACAATATTCGAATTATCACATGCAAAATTACAGCACTTGGAGTTCGATTTTATTTTGTCTACATTGGTAAACTTTGTACGTAAATATATGTGTAATAATATCGGGACAAGTTTAAACATGAATATTCTTTTTTGTCGTTTCAGAGTTCGTTGATTATATCATGGGTGAACAATTGACGCTGGAAGAATTCGTGAAAGTCCTGGAACATTCAACCTATTCACAAACAAAACAATAAAACATTAAACTTGTCCAATTTTGAAAGTTTTTGCAGTCAACAAAATAGCCTTAAATCAATGGCAACAGAATTTTGTGTTGTTGTGTAGCCCAGAAAACACCAAGGGGAAGTCGAAAATGGTGATTATAAGCAAGATTTTTCCCAAACATTTTAATGGGTTAATAAAACCTAGGCATGATTTTACAAATGATCATGTCGACTTCTTTCAATCAGAATATCAATTGATTAATCAATTTACTCATTCATCCATTACTAGGTGACAAAATGTTAGACTAGTCCAAATTGAAAGATCATGCAGACGACAATTTCAAGTAAATGAAATTTCCATTTTTTTTTCTCTTAGCGAAAGAAAATTCACAAGCAATTTCTTCATTTTCCGCAATGTTTTCAAAAGCCGTAATCTCAAGGGGCGTTAATAAGGAAAATATCCATTATGTAACTTACAACCTTTGAGATAAACATGGTTCCAGATCAGCTTGCACAAAAGAAGTCTGATCGCGATTCATGCTGCTGCTTTCTTTTACTTGCTAGGCCTACATATCAGCTACTAGAAAACAATACGAATTTTGATCAGAATATGAGCATTCATACATAACTGATCTTGATCTAGTTTGGTCTCAAAAGACATTAGGGACCTTTTTTCTGACCCAGGCTCAATCATTTATCTCAGCCAAACTGATAAACATATTCGTTTTGAGGCCTGGAATTTTCCACATCTTTATCATGGAAAGTTATTAATTCTCTCCCAAGAGGCAAAGGACCTCTATGGATAAGGCGAGAAATCTCCCTAAAAGGCTCTAATGGAAAAGTCAATTTTCAAAACATGCAAAATGATTATTATTTTGAGCTATATTGTTAGATGGATACCTAAATCCTATAAAAAGTGATTTTGTTCAATCAAAACGATTCGACATGTACAGATAACTCTTGGTTTCTGTACCTACCCCCAAAATTACATTCCTTACCCCACCGGTATTCATTTAACCAGAATTAAGTTTTCTGTGATTTTATTAGCAAGATTTTTTCTGTAAATGTAAGGACAATTGGTGTTGAAATCATATACCCGTTTTCGTTTTGTCCTTAATACGCATGCGCATCATTGAAACGAGTTTAAAGGCGAAATCTTCCCGCCAAAAATATGGCAATTGGTATATGAGCACTATTTTTAGTATAAAAGTATGTTCCACCCCGTGACCCAGGAAATCCTTTTTACCAAGGAAGCATACGGTCAAGTGACACAACATATGCCAATGGGAAGCTGGGTCAAGGGGTGGAACGATGTTCACCAGCCCATGGAAGGTAGGTATTCCTCAGTTTTTGGCGGGAAAGTGTGCGCTTTTAAAGTTGTTTCAATGATGCGCATGCGCAATACGGACAAAACCAAAGCTGCCATATGATGTCAACACCATTTATCCTTGTATCTGTAGAAAATAAATTGGAAATAAAACAAAAAGAAACTTCATTTTACGTCTATGACTACCGATAGTATAAAAAAATGAAACTATTTAGGTGGGCACAAAAATCAAGAGTTATCTGCACCTATACACGGGTGGTAAACAGAGAAACTAGCTCCTAAAAAAGGTAGTTGCATAGAGCGAATATTTCACACATTTTCTAAAATTATTTCTTTTAAAGCAAGTTTTTGAGAAATCTGGCGATGCTGTAATATGAAGAAATGGTTGAAGTTTGTTGTGCACGAGAAAATACGGTATTACTAGCAGGGTTTGAATAAAATCGTTGAAAAACATTTCAAAATCGAAAGTAAAAACTTCTGAATTTTCGGTTTTGAAATGTTTTTCAACGAGTGTGTTCAAACTCTGCCTACTAACACCGTATATTCTCGTGCATAACAAACTTTGACCATTTCTTCATATTACAGCATCGCCGGATTTTTCAATAACTCGTTGTAAAAGAAACAATTGTAGAAAAATGTGTCCGTGACCTACCTTTGTTTACAGATTTTCGCTCTATGCAACTACCTCGGTAAAGGCCGGATATCACGAGGAAACAAAATACCGTTGACTCTTTTTGGAGCTAGTTTCTCTGTTTACCACCCGTGCTATAGAACTTTATAAATGAACAAAAAAAAACTGTATTCATTTCATTTATTTATCTTCCTAACCATAAAGCTTAATTTTGTTTCTCAATTTGTTAGTTTTGAAAATTGACCCATCGCGCTGAGCCTTTTAGGGAGATCTCTCGCCTTATCCATAGAGGTCCTTTTAGGGTGGTCAATTCAAAAGCTACTGAAGAGAAAATTGAATTTATGGACAATATAGCATCGAAAATATTAAGAAACGGGTAGAAAATACTTATTATCAGCATTTTCTTTTTGGTCTCAATGTTTTATCAAGCATTTCACCCTAGGGATGGCAAAACCAGAACTTGTTTTGGATAGGGTTAAATCCTGGACTTGACGACAGCACCTGGGATGTAGTTTACTAACCATTGACGGAAAATTTAAAAATAATATCGTCGCTTCACAACAAAAACATTGTATCTAAGCTGTATTTACGAGGTTTTAAATAAACTAGAAAGACCTGATGGTCTTGAGTCGCCCCACATGCCTGAATTTTGTAGGGGAGACTGGGGCAAAGTGAAACATTTTTTTTATGATTTTTTTAACATATTGGTAGGTTCAATTTCCAATTCACCTGTTGTAAAATGTTGTTTAATATTAAATTCTTTTATTTCAGCATAGATTATGTATACATGTGGTAATGAATTATATAATTTAAAGAAGAAGAAGAAGAAGAAGAACATTTTATTAGACAAGTACTGGTTGTACATAGTCGTTAACACATGTTTATACAAATGACAAGGTCAAATTCCACACATACTAACATACGCACACATACACGCACCTATAAACACACATTCTCACACGCACTCACATTTACAAACTCTAACTCGCATCTACATCTTATTCTCACTGTCTCAATTCGTTCAACAACATAATTATGAGGATGACAAATATTACAATATACATCAACATAAGCGAAAACAGTATCATAAAAAAAAAAATGGGTTCGGTTTCAATTTTGATTATAGAGAGTATTAAATCTTTCCTCAAATGCTAATCTTACATACTGAGCTAAATTTAATAATGAATCTTTATTAAGTTCCGAGAAAAGGCGTATCATTTTGAACATACTTGGTTTATCAAAATATGATTTATCAATATAAGTCTTTCTAATTTTGGTGAATTTTTTACACTTAAACATAAAATGAAATTCGTCTTCTATTTCCCCACTGTTACAAAGTAAGCATATTCTATCATTTCTTGGTAATCTATTATTCGAGAATCTATCCGTCTGTATTCGTAATGAGTGAGCTGATATTCGAAGTCTGCAAACATAAGGTCTTAGTGAAAAAGGAAGTAAATCTAGGTACTCTTCTAATCCAAATGCCGACTTGATATTTTTATAAAGAGATAGAACCTTGCTTTCCCTAATGTTTGCTTCCCATTCTTGTTTAAAACAATCTATCATTTTCTGTTTAAATTCGAATAAAAATAAATCTTTGTTATATGAACTTGGGTTCTGAAATACATCAGAGTACCCGTAATTATCTAGAATTGATTTAACATTAGAGACCCAGTTTTTCCTACCATTTCTAACGTCGTGTAGTGATTGAGAATAAACACTTGAAAGAATAACATTGTCCGTGCTTAACACTTTAAACCAGTATTTAATTATATTAAAGTACCTGGTAATATACAGTGGATAACGACCAAGTTCTCCATAAACTGCCATTGAACTTGTACTTGCTCGAACTTGAAGAATACGCTTACAAAATTTTAGGTGAATTCTTTCGATCACTTTTGACTTTCTAAATCCCCAAGTCTCACTTGAGTAATTTAAAATAGATCCAACAAATGCGTCAAAAAGCTGACATAATATACTCGTTTTCAGTTTATATTTTTTGCAATTATTAAGTAAGACATTCAATGCTTTAAGACCTTTACCAGACAGATATTCTTGGTTAAGAGAGAAATTACCAGTATAGTGAAAAATTGTTCCTAGGTAATTAAAATTGTCAACTGACTCTACATTTTGACCATTAAGTGTCCATTTTTCGTTATCCAATAACTTTCCTCTTTTCCTAAAGACCATAGTTTTAGTTTTCTCTACATTAATTTCGAGACACCATTTGCGACAATAATCTGATAAATTATCTAAGTTGGTTTGTAATTCTGCAGGTGATTTGCCAAATAATACCATATCGTCAGCGAACAATAAAATAATGATTTTAACAAGACCAATGTCAATACCTGATTCAGTATTATTTTGCAAAAAAAAGTTCTAGATCCTCTAAGAAAAGCGACACAAGAATCGGTGACATTGTCTCCCCTTGTCTCAACCCAGTCGCGAAATCGATAAAATCTGATACCTCGTTTTTATTTCGAACACAAGAACTAACTTTGTTATACATATCTTTTAAAATACAGAGTAATTTCCCTTGCACGCCGCATTTGTATAACTTTAACCACAGTGCATTTCTATTGATAGAATCGAAACATTTTTGTAAGTCAATAAACGCACAGTATAGCCTCCTGTTTTCATTCAAAAAATTTTGTACAATGTTCAATAATGCAAAAATTGCGTCTGACGTCGATAATCCTTTTCTGAACCCAAATTGAGCGTCAGAAATTACCGCGTTTTCATCACAAAAATGAGTTATAATAGAATTGAAAATATCGCAAAGATGTGACGATAAAATGTCAAAACTTTCAATTAAAAACTCATTCATTATATTATCCCCTCCCGTAGCTTTCCCTCTTTTTAATGAACTAAGAGCTTTTTGTATTTCAGATGGAGTTATCCGTGAATTAAGTTCCTCAAATAAGCTATCTTCTATATTAAAGTCATGACTGTTACAAAATTCGTCTGCCTCCTGGTTACTAGTAGTAAATACATTTGATCCCAATAATGAAAAATACTCTTTGAAATCGTTTGTTGAAATTGGAGAACCTTTTGCTTTTTTATTCTTAAAATGATTCCAAAATTGTTTGGGTCTACTCTTCTTCATGTCACAAATTTCTGCAATTCTTTTATTTTCAAATTCTCGTTTTTTCCTTTTACATAAAAGTTTATAATCTTTTTTGAATTTACAAAAACGTTGTCTATTATAATCCGAACTATCAACTTGAAAGTTATGCAAAGCGTTAAAATACGACCTGTGTGCTCTACGACACTCATTATCAAACCAATCCGCGTCTTTAGAAAGCTGGTTTTCAGTAAAATCATGAGATATTGAGCTATTATTAAAACGTGCTCTGCTAAATAGACGACCCGCGCTTTCGTTCATTAAATTAGAAAACCTATTAATTGATTGATTTATAGAATCTCTAGAATTAACATCAATATTCATAACTAAATCGTTAAATTCTGGTAGCCTCTCGATTAGACCCGATCTAAACTTGTCACGATATTTGTCGTCCCATCTGTAAATGAACTCTTGCGATGATTCGCAATTTTCATTGACAATGGTACATTTTAATTTAAAAGACAGTGTTGCATGATCACTATAGGGAGTAAATGGTCCAACCGAGAAGTCACAAATAGAACTAAAAGCATCATGTTTAACTAACAAATAATCTATAACCGTTGCGCTGTTATAATTAACATAAGTAAAATTTCCGTCATGATCTTTGAACAGTCTACCGTTTGCCAAACGCATGCCGGTAGATCGACAAAGATCAATCAAGCGAGCGCCAAAACCATTACAAACACGATCCTTAGTGGACCGCGGCATGTCAAAATCTGGCATATAATCAACGTCATCAATACAAGGGTTAATACTGTCAAAAATAATATAGTCATGTTTCTCTCCTACTCTACTGTTCCAGTCACCAACAATATAGATAAAACCCTGATTCTCAAACTCTGATATGTCGTTCTCTAATAAACTAAATAAATCCTCATTCACATAATTGTACGCGGGTGAATTCTCACCCCATACATACACGCCACAAATAAAAGCGTCTTGCTCTAAATTGAAAAACTTATGGTCTAATTTAATCCAAACAATAGTGTCAAAATGATTACGAACAATTTGAATACCGTCATGTAAATGCTGCTTGTAATACAGTGCTACACCTCCGCTATTCCTTCTCGCTTTACTGTTTTGAAATTTACGAAAAAAGTTATATGAATTGAAACCACTTATGTCTATGTTGCTATCTTTACTACACCATGTCTCGAACAAAAAAACTATGTCATGTTTAGAAATTAAAGAAACAAACTCATTTGACTGCTTTTTATCTGCCGTCAACCCATTCACATTCCACGAGAGAACGCTGATATCATCCCCCGCGTCCCGCTAGTCGTTTTTAACTGGTTTCCCATCAACGTACAATGTATCATACGATACCCAAGCTTTCTTCTCTTGTTGTTTGTATTGTTTTGCTTTAATAAACAGTTTTTTCCTTTTTTGCGCTATCTCCTTCGGAAACTGTTCTATGACGAAAAAATCGGTCCCGTCAAGCGTTTTCCACTGTTTGCGAACGTGCTCCCTGTCCTTAAAGTTAGCGAATTTTGCCACTATTGACCTACATCTCCCGTCTGATCTTGGCCCGATTCGATGCACTCTTTCCAGACGCATTTCATCAATCAACTCTTTAGCTATTTTCATTTTATTACACATGAAATCACGGATTAAAGCCTCTGAATCTTCATTTATTCCCTCGGAGCTTTCCTCAATATTCCCAAAGACTAGATTATTTAAATCAGAGCTCGAAAAATGTTGACATGTTCTAAACTTTCCAATCCAATCAGACATCCGAGATCTAATGGTCACCAACATTGTGTCAACGTTTCATCTTGATTGGTCAATATTTGACGTTGTTAGAGTGAAAACAACATCGAAAATTGTAATCTTGTCAAATTTTGGGGCAGATAACTCAGGATTTCCTGGGCCAATCAGGTTGAAAATTACATTTATGCAAGGTCTTATGGTCAAAAAGATTACTTTGAAGTTTTGTGTTGATTGATTGATTTTTTATGGTTTTTAGAGTAAAAAAATAATGTCGAAAACGACAATTTGGTAAATTTCAAGGGCACATAACTCAAGATGAAAATTACACTCAGGTACGATCTTAAAGCCTTCAACATTCTGTCCAAATTTGTCTTGATTGGTCAATATTTGTAGTTGCTAAAGAGAAAACAAAGCTTAAGCGACTATTTTTGACATTCAAGGGCAGATAACTCCAGACTTTCTGGATCAATACAAATTCTTTGAAGAAATCTAAGAGGGTCACCCAAGGATCATTCCTCTGAGGTTTAATTGAAATCCACCCGGTAGTTTTTTTTTTTTTTTTTTTTTTTTTTTTTTTTTTTCTTAGATTTCTAAAAAAGTTTACGACCGGACGCACGCACGAAGGACACAGTGCCATGACAAAAGCCCGCTGGCCTGAAGGCCTGTAGCGCTAAATACGAAATATTCGAAATATATGTATTACCAGAAGACAAAATAGTTGATCATGTTATAAGAAAAAAGTGTACATATTATAACATATGAAATATTGAGGGAATAGAAGAAATTGCTGATCATCATCTTCATGTTGCCCTAACTGTTTCATCTACATGGAAGCTGAAACCAGATCGTCTAAGGATAGCGAACTGCTGCAGAGGACAAAAAGAATGTTGACAAAGATGATAATTATATGTGTACAATTACAATATGACGAAAATAATTGAGACAAAAGGAGAAAATGCTGACAATCAGCATTTTCTTTCTTTGTCTCAATATTTTCGAAATCGTTTTCTATTAAGGACGTCAAAACGAGGTATTGTTTGAGAAAGGGTCGAGTAAAGTAAATCTTGCTTGTGAATAGACAGGCCTGCAGGAACAGGGGCTAGCCCACCCCTCCCTTAAGTTGGCCAAAAATGCCGAATTTTCTTTATTTTACACTGAAACTAAGGGAAAATACAATTAAGCCCCCCCCCCCCCCCCCTCTATCCAGACACATGGGCTTTGGCCCACCCAATATGAAATTGCTTCCTACGAGCCTGATAGACACTTGCTTTCCAATGATGTAACAATAATGCCATAGTCACAATGGCATTAGAAATGGTTGGCCGATTACCACACAGCAAAATTTTTGCTTGTCCATATTCATAGATCTTTAAAAAAAAAACATCGAGAGCGTGGTATTTTACATTTTTTTAGGTTTCGTTCAGAAAACACTGTGGGAAATGAAGAAATTGCTTGTCAAAAGCAATTTCTTCATTTTCCACAATGTTTTCCATATAGCCTTTATCTTGTAGGGCGTCAAAAGGCGTCACTGTTTGGAAATGGGTTTAACTAGAAATAAAGCTTCAAATCATGTTCTTAAGAATTACGATTCAAAACCTACAACTCCTAAAAGAAACATTACACTACACTCTTTTAATTCTTGTATTAATCAAATGCACATAAATTATGCTAATTTGTTCTTGAAACAGTTTAACTGTCTTAGAATAAACATAAATAACTACATACCCTTTTTCAAACATTTACAAGACCTTGTTTTGACATTCCCTGTCATGTGGAAGTGGTTTGGGATAATATTAAGGCCAAAGAAGAACACGCTGATAACCAGCTTTTTCTTCTTTTGTCTCAATGTTTACCTTTCTTTATTCCCACCTTTTTGTCATCTGTACACAGAAGCTTTCAATTTGGAACAGTCCATTCTTTGCCATTTGGGAAAAGGTTAATACTGAATACTATCACAGACCGTTTGAACATTTTGCAAATTAAAAAAATGTACATTTTTCACTTTTCACAGTGAGCTAAAAGAAGTCATTTGTACCAATTGAAGCCTGTAATGTCATTAAAATTAATGTAAATACAATGTGTCTTAAAAATATCATTATCTGCATATCTTTGTCTACTAATAACAAGTGAATGTCTTTCCTGTGAAAGCTTAATTTGTTCAAAACAAATTACAATTTTTGTAGGTTTATAGGTTAATATAAGAATTTCTTCAGCCTTGTGGACATCCATATAAAAAAATATGACATGTCCTGTGAAAAGGGGCCATCTGGGAAGTGTAAACAAAGTTTCTACCTTAGTCAGTATGTGCAGGCCCCCCCCCCCCCCCTCCCCAACCCTTACATGATTTGCATAATCTAGGATACTCCTGCTACCTTTCTAGTAATTTATGAAATCATGTGATATCGAGTTGGCTTGGCCTCTGCTGGGTCAAACCTGTTGTTTCATATATTGGTTTTACAGACTTTTTGGATGGTGCCTTTTCATGTGATGAGTCAATTAGAATAAATCAAAATGCCACTTGAATAAAGGATTTTTTTCAAACATAAAAGCTATAGAAAGTATTAGAAAAATGATAAAATGCTTTTTTATAGCATTGTTTTTCCCTTTCTCTCAATATCTCAGGAGACTTTTTTCCTATTTGGTCACAGTTTGTGCAAGTTTAGAGAAGTCCTAATTCAAGTTTTAAAAACATCTGTAATCCAGGATTGTCTATTTTTTCTATGGCCTCCTTTGCTCTCACATTTCCTTCTTCCACAGAGAAATAATTTTTCAGCTCCTCAGCGTACTGTATCCACACACAGTTTGCACATCCACTCATACAGCAGTCTACTGGAGGTGCGGGAGGGGGACCTTTACCAGGGACAAACTCTACAACATTAGGGGGCGGGACATTTGGAGTGATTGCACTTAACACTGCCTTAAATCCTGGGTCTTCATCATCAGTGTCTGTGTCTTGATTTACACTTTCATTTCTTTCTATCTTATCACTTTTTGGATCCTTTTCAACACCAGGCGAAACTTTCTCCATATTTCTAACATTTGATGTAAACTGTCTGTACTGACAATAAGTAAATGATGGCCACTCTTTCAAAGCTATTCCTTGATCTGAATTGTGATTCATACATCTGTGGTGACTTGGAAGAACTTTTCCCAAATCTATGCCATTGTTTGTAAAATCCCTGTATCTTGATCTCTGGTAACGTGATCCTCTAGTCCTGATAAAAGTATTTGATGCTTGGATATTTACATGTGGAATATGCTCTTTCATGGAGTTTAACCACAAACAGTTGAAAAACTTCACTTTTGTCATCCCCTGTAATTAGAAAGCAGCAAAAGCAATTATGGTACGAAACTTTCGTGGTACGAAACATCCAATAATATTGCGAAAGTAGAGTTTAAAGAGGTTTTGCCTGTAAATTTTCTCTTAACAAATCAATCTGTATCTATCCAAAATAAATACCTCTTTCTATCTTGAGACAAACTGTCTGACAGTCGACCAAATTAAGTTTTACGAGAAATAACCTTCATTTAGCTGATGGAAAATACAGACGATGTTGTAAACGTCACTGTTTTTGTGGTGATGACGTTTTACACACCGGAAGTCATTATTCACAAATGAAAACAAACACACGTGAAATGGCGAAAGACAAAAAATCATCAAAGGAACAAAACAACGGAAAAATACACAAAGGGAGGATTGGTAAACCACAGAAGAGTCATAAAAACAAGATAAAATGAGTTAACAGGTAAGAATCAGAGCATTCCTTGGCCCACGCTACATTCGTCCCAAGGCCATTTCATAATATACAGTACCGCTTCTTAAGTTCTGTTCGGTAGGACACATGAGGATGGTCCTCTTGGGTACCACGGTACTTAATGGCATCCGGAAAAACAATAATGAATTGGGACATGAAAACATTTCATGATTTCTCTTTCTATTAAAGTTAATCAAATGCAGTCTTAATCAGGTTGGTGAAATTTCCCGATCGGGCAATAGCGAAATTGAAAGAAAAGAGCAAAAAGTCAAATTGCGGTGAAATGTGTCAGTGTCGAGAAACCAAAGTTTGTGGGCATATGGGTTATACCTCCTGTCATCCATTCCCAAAGAAATTTCCCATCAAAGTGGTCTATCTTCATGCGCCCAGACTGTTTTTGGTTACATTGGAATGAATAGGAAATTAACTTAAAGAACAAAACCTTACATTTCCCAGTATTTATCACCCTATTTTTTTTAACCAACCAGAGTCTACATTTTTGATCATTTCTAGAATGGTAAAAAACGTCAAAGTACGACAGATATGTGTCTATCGGAGTAGTGACAATAAAAGTACAGTGTACACCCAAAAGTTATGTGGCATATACAGGGTTTTCCCTGAACATGAAAATTTGGGGGTCATTGTGACCCCTTTGCCTTCAAAGTTAGGGGTCATTTCTACTATTTTGTGGGTCAAATGCAAGTATCATAGAAAAATCTGGATTTAAAACTTGCGTCATTAATGTCCCTCAGGTAAATTTCTAAGGGGTCATTTGTTTTGAAATTGCGACAATGACGCATGATTTGTGCGTCATGGAAAACCCTGAATATATTATGTGGGTAATAAAAACTACATGCTGTAATATCCTGTGTTTACTATCAAAACAACATGATTTCCGTGTGCATTTAATAACATAGTTGATTAAAAACGAAATGTGTTTATTTGGGATAAGAACAAACACATTTTTAAGTTTTCAGGTTCATCCATTACTCCAAGCAAAAATATGAACATAACTGTTTGTGTACACTGTAATTTTATCTTCACCTCCTGGGCGCATGAAGATGGACCACTTTGATGCGAATTTTCTTTGGGAATGTGTGACAGGAGGTCTTAACAACATGCCCAAAAACTTTGACTACTCGACACCAAAACATTTCACCGCAATTTGACATTTTGCTCTTTTCTTTCAATTTTGCTATTGCCCGATCTGGCAAGATTGCCCGATCGGGCAATATTGCCCGATCGGGAAATTTCACCAACCTGTTAATTGTAATAAAAGTAATCAGCGAAGATTAGAGTAAATGATTTTATCGTAGTTCAACCTGTTTTCGATACGTACCTCAAATCGTGACTCTATGAATTTTGCGCATGCTCAGAAAACCGGATGATGCATGACGTCATTGTTTTCATTTTTTGGACTGGTATCATTATTTCTTCACTCAAAGGAATTTTCACCAGAAATTCTTGAAAAACAAGCAAGTAATCACTAATTCCTTATTTTCGGAAAATAACATGTCGTTTCCACTATTACTTTTTGCTTTGTCCACAAAAAAGACGAAAAAATACTTAAAATGACCCAAAAGTTAACATTTAACTACCAACCAATGATCTGGCACATTCTTCTGCTTCAAAAAGTCACATGACAGTCATGTGACGCCAGTGGTTGGGTAGGTACAGGGTGTTTCAAAAGTGGTGGTATCTTACTCGAATTTGCTTGTTTTTATGCCCCTGATAGGGAGGCATCATAAATTTGACTTGTCCGTCCGTCCGTCTGTCTGTCCGTCCGTCTGTCCGTCATTCCGTCCAAAAACTTTAACATTGGCCATAACTTCCTTATTACTTAACATATTCGCTTCATACTTTACCACAACATTCCTTGGTACATTTCCTTTCTGTAGGCACATACTTTGGTGACCTTGACCCCTGGATGACCTTGACCTTGAACATAGATTGGCCATAATTTAAAATCAAAGCGGTGTCGGGGGCATTGTCATCTTACAGTGACAGCTCTTGTTTCTTAATATTTTCGCTTCATTCCATTTGTTTTCTTCTTTAAAAAACAAAAACAACAAAACTCTGTGGGACATTACTGAAAATGCATATTGCTTTTTAGCATGCAGTTTCTTCTTTATCCACAATGTTTGTACAAAAAATAATAAAATAATCAATTTCTTAAGCAAAAAATTGTTGTCTGCAACTTCTTTGGATTATGAATTGGTCCAAAATTATGATGCTTGGTAATGAGTTAAAAATCGCAAAGTACCCATAGGCATTTATGAAATGATTCCATTTTTATACACCAAGCTGTCCCCATTTTGCATGTTGCATACGTTTTGAGCCAAACTGTAAATAAATACTCTTCAATAATAAAGATATAAAAGGTATCGAAAATAGGTCAACTTTACAAGAAATGACCTGTTTTACCTTGTTTTTAGGGTCATTGTTTTTCCAACTCTATATCGATAAATATCTACGGAAATAAGATTATTGGAGCATAAATATGTAGGATTTTTGTGATTCAGCTTGAATTTGTTGGGTAAACCCTTATGTTCCTCATCGTTTATCCAGAACCGTAACTAAGGGTATCGAAAACCGGTCAATTCACGATACATTCAGTTTTGCTAATGCACTTAGTTGGTAGGCGATATTTCGTACGCAAATGAACATTGCTTTGAATACTGCGGTACACATCAACACAGGATTCGGGAATTTCTATAAGAATATCATAATTTTTATGATAGCTTAAGATAGGAACTCATGCATGGCGTTTTTTTCCCTTCTTTAACTAGTACCGTCAAACGGCACCTGTCCCAATTTGTATCGGTCTTATCCCAAAATTGTAATCGCCATTATCGGCATCCTCCCAATATGAATATCTACCGTTTCTAAAGATCATGTACCGTTCCCAATCGCCAGTGTCCTTTTTAGGGGGCTAGAAATAGCCAAATAACTGCTTGATTACCTTTAATTTGTGTTGACACACATCCAAACAGTTTATGTCTGGCAATGGTTTGCGAGAAAATCAATACATACACATATGATCAGTGCCGTATATACCCACTATGCATTCAATAAAGCACACCACTTTACCTATCTTTGTACCGTATATACCCCCTCACAAGTGGTACTGTATATACTCGCTTGCAAGTTTCCCTTTTTATCTAGATAAAAGGCATGGTGTTATTCTCCTTTTAATCTATTTTTTTAAGTACAGTCGACACTCGTTATGTCCACATCGGATAAGTCGAATTTTCGCTTAAGTCGAAGTTTATAATCTGGTCCCGTCTTCATCAATGAACATAATTTTTTCAAACAAAATAATTTCGAACTCAATATAGCTTTTGAAATATAGTAGGAAAAGGAAAAAAAATGCTTGTTTCGATGAAATTGCTCGTATCGAGCAATTTCTATCCTTTCCCTACTATATTTCAATAATAATCGTACTTGATTAGTTTCAAAAACGGTCAAAATCAACTTTATCGAAGCTGAACAAAATCGGATGAGTCGAAATCCGGATATGTCGAGGTATTTTGACGGCCCCTCCGACTTCGACACAACGAGTGTCGACTGTATTTGAAGGATTGCCTTATAGTTTATTGTATTGTTTTTAGGTTATTTATCCTCGGTTGCCGGTTGCCCATATGACCGAGTAGTAGACTGGGCGTGCCCAGGAAGGAACTCCCTTCTTTTGACCTGTTTCCAGCTTTGAATGGTGGAGGAAGACCCCAAGTGAGCACCTGGGTAGAACCACCGACGTTCCGCAAGCCAGCTGGATAGCTTCCTCACATGAAAGTTCATACGTCCCTGGCGGGATTCGAACAAACCTTATAGTTTAACACTCTTCTGCAACTTATATAACCCTTTCCATGGGCGGATCTAGAGGGGGGGGGGGTCGGGGGGGTCCGGACCCCCCCCCCCCTGGCATTGGCCGAAAATTAAATTTTGACTATATAAATTTAGTGTAACGTTACATATTTATTACATTTAAGCCATAATTTGGGCTTGGACCCCCCCCCCCCCCCCTGGAAAAAAATCTTGGACTTGGACCCCCCTGGAAAAAAAATCCTGGATCCGCCCTTGCTTTCTCTAATGAGAAAATTTTCCAGTTGAGATTTTTTTGGTCAGATCAAAATTAACAAGAGAAGCAGTCTCAACTTCAGTGATCTTAAAATAGAAAATGAAATACATGTTTTTATGTGAAAACATTGAGAGCAAAGAAGAATTTAAGGTTATTGGCATTTTTTTACCCAAATGGTTTCCCCAAGAAACAAATATTTGGAATGGTCCAAATAGATAAGACATTTCAGATGACAAAATTCATGTTATTTTAAATTATTTGGGTAAGGAATTTTTGAACTAACAAAAAGAAAATGATAATGTTTAGAGAGGATAAAAGCAAATACTGAATTTCAGCATTAAAGCTAGATCACTATATCTATAGCTAGTAGTTTTCCTGATAAAACTTAGTCATCAAAATGCTTTGTGGTGCAGAATATGGATAAGATGCATTTTAAAGATTCAATACTAATCAAATATATTACTAGAACTTTTCCCAATTTGAAGATTTTGTGACGCGAAATTTCCCAATTTCAAGATTTCGCGACTCAAAAAATTCCCAACTGTAGGGGTACAGGTACCTTTCCCAATTGGAGAAAAAAACGCTGCCATGTGAAAAAATGTTAAGTTTTCATTTGGAAAGAAGAAAGTTGAACCAAACTATACTGTCAGGGGGCGGATGTGGTGCAGTGGTAACGCACCAGACTTGAAACATAGGAATCGCTGGTTCGATCCCCCGCTTCTCCAGTCTTTTGGATGAGACTTTAAAACGAGGTCCCGTCTCCATATGACCTTAGCTGTTGAGTGGGACGTAAAACTCCATACAATCCAATCCAAACTATACTGTCAAAGACAATAGCGGTCAGAACCACAGGCACTTCGCCCATTTATTATGCCCCCTTTCGAAGAAAATGGGGGTATATTGCTTTGCAAGTGTCGGTCGGTCGGTCGGTCGGAAGGTCGGTCGGTCGGTCGGTCGGTCGGAAGGTCGGTCGGTCGGTCGGTCGGTCGGTCGGTCGGTCGGTCGGTCTGTCCGTAGACCAAACCTTGTCCGGAGCATAACTCGAAAAGTATTAAAGGTAGAGTCATGAAACTTCATAGGTGGATAGATCTCATTATGGAGAGGTGCAGTGCACAAGAACCGTAACTCTGCCGATCAAATTTTTTGAGTTATTGCCCTTTGTAGATTTTATAACTTGATTCTTGTCCAGAGCATAACTCAAAAAGTATGTAAGGTACAATCATGAAACTTTACAGGTGGATAGATCTCATTATGGAGAGGTGCAGTGCACAAGAACCGTAACTCTGCTGATCAAATTTTTTGAGTTATTGCCCTTTGTTGATTTTATAACTTGATTCTTGTCCGGAGCATAACTCAAAAACTATGTTAGGTAGAATCATGAAACTTTACAGGTGGATAGATCTCATTATGGAGAGGTGCAGTGCACAAGAACCGTAACTCTGCTGATCATATTTTTTGGGTTATTGCCCTTTGTTGATTTTCAAACTTGATTATTGTCCGGTGCATAACTCAAAAAGTATGTAAGGTAGAATCATGAAACTTTACAGGTGGATAGACCTCATTATGGAGAGGTGCAGTGCACAAGAACCGTAACTCTGCCGATCAACTTTTGTGAGTTATTGCCCTTTGTTGATTTTATAACTTGATTCTTGTCCGGAGCACAACTCAAAAAATATGTAAGGTACAATCATGAAACTTTACAGGTGGATAGATCTCATTATGGAGAGGTGCAGTGCACAAGAACCGTAACTCTGCTGATCAAATTTTTTGAGTTATTGCCCTTTGTTGATTTTATAACTTGATTCTTGTTCGGAGCATAACTCAAAAACTATGTTAGGTAGAATAATGAAACTTTACAAGTGGATAGATCTCATTATGGAGAGGTGCAGTGCACAAGAACCGTAACTCTGCTGATCATATTTTTTGGGTTATTGCCCTTTGTTGATTTTCAAACTTGATTATTGTCCGGTGCATAACTCAAAAAGTATGTAAGGTAGAATCATGAAACTTTACAGGTGGATAGACCTCATTATGGAGAGGTGCAGTGCACAAGAACCGTAACTCTGCCAATCAACTTTTGTGAGTTATTGCCCTTTGTTGATTCTATAACTTGATTCTTGTCCGGAGCGCAACTCAAAAAATATGTAAGGTAGAATCATGAAACTTTACAGGTGAATAGATTTCATTATGGAGAGGTGCAGTGCACAAGAACCGTAACTCTGCCAATCAAATTCTTGGAGTTAATGCCCTTTGTTGATTTTTACACTTATTTCTTAACCTTGCCTATATCTCGTGTCCTTTTACACATACAGCCTTGATATCTCACACATAGATGCCTCCTATCAACATCGTTCACATTTAATCATGACCTTGGACCTTGTGACCTTGACCTTGGAGTTTGACCTACTTTAAAAAAAATTAAACCCGGCATATATCTCATGACCTTTTACAAATACAGCCTTGATATTTCACACATGGACACATCTTACCAAGACCTTTCACAATTGACCATGATCTTGGTCTTTGTGACCTTGACCTTGGAGTTTGACCTACTTTTAAAAAAAACTTTAACCTGGCCGATATATCATGTCCATATACACATACAGCCTTGATATTTGACACATGGAAACCTCCGACTTAGACCTATCACATACAACTATGACCTTGGACCATGTGGCCTTGACCTTGGAGTTTGACCTACTTTTAAAAAAAATAAACTGGGCCTATATCTTATGTGCTATTACACATACAGCCTTGGTATTTCACACATGGACACATCTTACCAAGACCTTTCACATTTGACCATGACCTTGGACCTTGTGACCTTGACCTTGGACTTTGACCTACTTTAAAAAGAACTTTAACCTAGCCGATATATCATGTCCTTTTACACATACAGCCTTGATATTTGACACATGGACACCTACGACCAAGACCTTTCACATTTGACCATGACCTTGGACCTTGTGACCTTGACCTTGGTGTTTGACCTACTTTTATAATACATTAACCTGGCCTATATTTCATGTCATTTTACATATACAGCCTTTATATTTCACACATGGTCACTTCCAACCAAGATATTTCACTTTGACCATGACCTTGGACCTTGACCTTGGAGTTTGACCTACTTTTAGAAATATCTAACCTAGCCTTTATCTTATGTCCTATTACACCTACAGCCTTGATATTTCACACATAGACACCTCCTACCAAAACCTTTCACATTTGACCATGACCTTGAATATTGCAACCTTGACCTTGGAGTTTGACCTACTTTTAAAAAGACTGAAACCAGGCATATATATCATGTCCTTTTACACCTACAGCCTTGATATTTCACACATGGACACCTCCAACCAAGACCTTTCACATTTGACCATGACCTTGACCTTGGCATTTGGCCTACTTTTAAAAACTTTAACCTGGCCTATGTTTCATTTTACTTTTACATATACAGCTTTAATATTTCACACATAGACACCTCCTACCAAGACCTTTCATATTTGACCATGACCTTGGACCTTGTTAACTTGACCTTGGACTTTGACCTACATCAAATTCAGGCCCTTGAGGGGGCATATATGTTTTACAAACATCTCTTGTTTGTATATAATCTATTATGATAGTTATAACAAGGTGTTGAAGTTTGGTGAATGTACGAAACTATGTGGTGTGAATCAAGACATCATTTCAAAGCCAAGTGTGGATGGTTTATGCCGAATGATACATCAATACAAGAAAAAATGAATAATATCAGAGACTATTAGTATTAGACAAATTTCATCCACAGGGAGAGCTAAATAGTTACTACAGACAGAAATGGCCTAACAGTTTTGCATCATTTTTTAGTCGGACAAATCTCGTCACATCTGGTTAAATTACATAGAACACAGCTGGGAACCAGATTCAAAGATTCAAAGATTCAAAATTTTATTCTGTATATAATCCACAACATACAGGATTGTGACAGAAACACATAACATATAACATGGCATACAAACAACAACGAAAGAGAATCCAATCTCTCCACCCCAGTGAAGTGAGCAAAATGGATTCACATTCGCAAAGGTGACATCACAGTATTGAAACAATTTGGCGAGTTAGGAATGTACAGGGACTAATCGATTTAATAATTAGCGTTTTATTATGCCCCCTTTCGAAGAAAATGGGGGTATATTGTTTTGCAAGTGTCGGTCGGTCGGTCGGAAGGTCGGTCGGTCGGTCGGTCGGTCGGTCGGTCGGTCTGTCCGTAGACCAAACCTTGTCCGGAGCATAACTCAAAAAGTATTAAAGGTAGAGTCATGAAACTTCATAGGTGGATAGATCTCATTATGGAGAGGTGCAGTGCACAAGAACCGTAACTCTGCCGATCAAATTTTTTGAGTTATTGCCCTTTGTTGATTTTATAACTTGATTCTTGTCCGGAGCATAACTCAAAAAGTATGTAAGGTACAATCATGAAACTTTACAGGTGGATAGATCTCATTATGGAGAGGTGCAGTGCACAAGAACCGTAACTCTGCTGATCAAATTTTTTGAGTTATTGCCCTTTGTTGATTTTATAACTTGATTCTTGTCCGGAGCATAACTCAAAAACTATGTTAGGTAGAACCATGAAACTTTACAGGTGGATAGATCTCATTATGGAGAGGTGCAGTGCACAAGAACCGTAACTCTGCTGATCATATTTTTTGGGTTATTGCCCTTTGTTGATTTTCAAACTTGATTATTGTCCGGTGCATAACTCAAAAAGTATGTAAGGTAGAATCAAGAAACTTTACAGGTGGATAGATCTTATTATGGAGAGGTGCAGTGCACAAGAACCGTAACTCTGCCGATCAACTTTTGTGAGTTATTGCCCTTTGTTGATTTTATAATTTGATTCTTGTCCGGAGCACAACTCAAAAAATATGTAAGGTAGAATCATGAAACTTTACAGGTGAATAGATTTCATTATGGAGAGGTGCAGTGCACAAGAACCGTAACTCTGCCAATCAAATTCTTGGAGTTATTGCCCTTTGTTGATTTTTACACTTAATTCTTAACCTTGCCTATATCTCGTGTCCTTTTACACATACAGCCTTGATATCTCACACATAGATGCCTCCTATCAACATCGTTCACATTTAACCATGACCTTGGACCTTGTGACCTTGACCTTGGAGTTTGACCTACTTTTAAAAAAATTAAGCCCGGCATATATCTCATGAACTTTGACAAATACAGCCTTGATATTTCACACATGGACACATCTTACCAAGACCTTTCACAATTGACCATGACCTTGGACTTTGTGACCTTGACCTTGGAGTTTGACCTACTTTTAAAAAAACTTTAACCTAGCCGATATATCATGTCCATTTACACATACAGCCTTGATATTTGACACATGGAAACCTCCGACTTAGACCTATCACATACGACTATGACCTTGGACCATGTGGCCTTGACCTTGGAGTTTGATCTACTTTTAAAAAAATAAATTGGGCCTATATCTTATGTGCTATTACACATACAGCCTTGGTATTTCACACATGGACACATCTTACCAAGACCTTTCACATTTGACCATGACCTTGGACCTTGTGACCTTGACCTTGAACTTTGACCTACTTTAAAAAGAACTTTAACCTAGCCGATATTTCATGTCCTTTTACACATACAGCCTTGATATTTGACACATGGACACCTACGACCAAGACCTTTCACATTTGACCATGACCTTGGACCTTGTGACCTTGACCTTGGTGTTTGACCTACTTTTATAATACATTAACCTGGCCTATATTTCATGTCATTTTACATATACAGCCTTGATATTTCACACATGGTCACTTCCAACCAAGATATTTCACTTTGACCATGACCTTGGACCTTGACCTTGGAGTTTGACCTACTTTTAGAAATATCTAACCTAGCCTTTATCTCATGTCCTATTACACCTACAGCCTTGATATTTCACACATAGACACCTCCTACCAAGACCTTTCACATTTGACCATGACCTTGAATATTGCAACCTTGACCTTGGAGTTTGACCTACTTTTAAAAAGACTGAAACCAGGCATATATATCATGTCCTTTTACACCTACAGCCTTGATATTTCACATATGGACACCTCCAACCAAGACCTTTCACATTTGACCTTGACCTTGGCATTTGGCCTACTTTTAAAAACTTTAACCTGGCCTATGTTTCATTTTACTTTTACATATACAGCTTTAATATTTCACACATAGACACCTCCTACCAAGACCTTTCATATTTGACCATGACCTTGGACCTTGTTAACTTGACCTTCGACTTTGAACTACATCAAATGTAGGCCCTTGAGGGGGCATATATGTTTTACAAACATCTCTTGTTTTTCCTTGAACTGGGAGTTTGACTAGCAAATGTATTTTGTGATCTTAACAGCTTTATTTAATAATGAGTAGAATACTTAACATTAATTTAAGTCATCGATTTATTATATACATGTATTCATAACAATCGGATCTGTTGATTCATGGATCTTGCTTCAAAGCACTTATTGACATAATCTACTACCAATAAGTTAACATCGGATTGTTGAGAGCTAAGTAACATCAAAAACTTTTCTTCTAAGCTTAGAATGTCAAAATTGACGATAAAATTAGCATTATTTTCGAAAAGCTTTTTTCGCAAATTAGCATATTTTGGGCAGACACAGACAAAATGAAATTCATCTTCAACTTCCTGTGAAGAACATATATTACAAGTTCGCTGATTAACAGGCGTTCTCGTATGTCTACCTACTTCAATATTTAACCTGTGACTTGATAATCGCAATTTTGAATATTGTGA
The DNA here is from genome assembly GCA_963680895.1 of Fragum sueziense. Taxonomy (NCBI): domain Eukaryota; kingdom Metazoa; phylum Mollusca; class Bivalvia; order Cardiida; family Cardiidae; genus Fragum; species Fragum sueziense. The sequence continues at coordinate 82,709,827 of OY804592.1, read as the reverse complement.
CAGTATTGTCTTATCCACTGTGATTCCTAAATAATTTTCAAATGAGTAAGACGTCTTCAATTTACAGTATGTTCTTAATTTGCTGCTGCAATTGTCGGCGAGAAACGATCCATTAATAGTCGCTTCGAAAAATTTCGCGAATCTATTAGTCAACGTCTTTTTGATAGCATGCTTTAGTCTGGAAACTGATAATGTTGTCTTGTTGTCCCAAATATGCTTGAAGCCAATATATTTCAGAAGACTGCCGATATGATGAATAAATGTAGAAACTGCACTACCATCCAAATGTTCTTGGGCGAGGTACGAGTATCTACTACTATTATCGAAAGGGTTTTTATTCAAATGAAGCCAGTATTTAATAGAATGCAAAATTGCACAAATGACCAACGGGTATCTGCCCAGTTCAGCTTTAGATGCGATATTAGATGTATGTTTATTTACACCAAGAATAAATTTGCAAAACCTTGAGTGATTTTTTTCCGGCAAGAAATCTTCGTAAGGTTTTTCTAAAGAAAAAGCAGATGCACCTGTGCAGTTTTTGGAAACATTAATGTTAAAAACTGACCATAATTCGGAGCCATATAATAGTATAGGTTTCACACATGTGTCAAATAATCTCAACAAAAGTTTAGCATTGATAAATTCTGATTGAAACCTACTTCGAATCATGAATACAACCTTAAGTGCTTTATTACTTAAATATCGAATTGCATTAGTAAATGTACCCGATGCTCTCATCAAAATACCGAGATATTTATATTCTTGGACATTTTCTAGCTGGACTCCATTGATAAAAAATTTGGGGTTATTTAATAACTTTCAACCAGTAGAAATAAGTCATCGTCCTTGAAAATGAACGTTGAAATTTGACAGCTTACCAGGTATTTATTTTTCGACCAAACAGATAAATACAGGATGCATTGCATTATTTATTTTATATGACATGCTGTGCAGTGAATTTGGTAAAAATATCATTATAATCTGTTTGACATTTCTGTCTTTATTACAAATCTACTGCCTTTTTGGACAAAATATGTTGAGTAATCGGAAAGATGATTCATTTTTCTTTGCATTCATTTATAATTCAGCATCAATTCTTCTCAATTGGCCTCAGAAATGTGACTTCATTCATCCCAGGTAGGTTCGCTCCCTCAGTCAACTTTGACTCCTTGTCATTATCATGTTTGTATCCACCAATAATTGATCTAAAAATATTTGGCCTAGTCCCTATGGTCAGAACCACAGTCTCCAAATTGATATGTCAGAAAAGAATCTTGGAACACATTTAGTGAAAATTTGTCACATGAGAACCATATTAGTGACATCGCAAATAAAGCAAACTATCTTATCTGCCTCATCAGAAGAAAATTCTCGTACATGGACAATCAACTTTTTTTTGATGCTATATATATCACTGGTTCATTCGCATCTTGACTATGTTAATCTTCCTGCATACCCTGTAACAAAGAAATGTAAGCAGTTTATTGAGAACTTTCATCGTCAAGCCACCCGCATTGTGACAGCCTTGAAAGGATTATCATACCAAAAACGACTCTGAGAACTCAACCTACCGTCTATGGACTACCATCGCTAGAGATTTTACTTAATACAAGTATTTAAAATCATTCATCATATTGATGACATAGACCTATCAACATTCTTTACATTCTCAGCATCTGACCACCTTCGAGGACACCGTTTTAAACTCAACCAGCCACAAGCAAAGAAATCTATCTGTTCAAATTCCTTTTCCCTACACACTGTTAATGAGTGGAACAATCTTCCTGAAGATATTGTAACATCCAAAAAAATGGACTCTTTCAACTGCAAATTGGACAAATTGTGGATACAGAAACTTTTTATTAATTCAAATTTGTATTAGTATGAAAACGTACAGCTCAACTGGTCTGGAGAAAAGAAAATTCAATATTAGAAGGGGATGACAACCCATAATGTGTTACCAAGTTCCTCATATGACAAAAGGTAGACAAAAGGTATGTAGTGTTCTACAAAGTAAGAACTGCTATCCATGGTCTATAGATCATAATGATGCTATTTGTGTAACATTATTGCATTGGCTGTAACTTAATCTTTACCTAAACAATACTTGCTTTTGATGGCATTTGTTTCAGTTAATTATAAGGAAGAATGGTAATCTGATAACTACCACTTTTTCCAGTCCCTTTTCCCCCAATTTTTAGCGAGCCGGGACTTTATGTCCGGGGAGCTAATGTCACAGCCCTAGTGTCGGCGTCGGCGTCGCGTCCCGTCCCGTCGCGTCTTCACTTGAAAAACTTTAACCTGGTCTATATTTCAGGCACTATGAGAGATACAGCCTTGATATTTCATACATAGATACATCTCGACAAGACCTTTCATTTGGGACCATGACCTTTGACCTCGTGACCTTGACCTTGGAGTTTGACCTACTTTTGAAAAACTTTAACCTGGCCTATATCTCAGGCACTATATTAGAGATACAGCCTTGATATTTCATACATAGATACATCTCGACAAGACCTTTCATTTGAGACCATGACCTTTGACCTTGTGATCGTGACCTTTGAGTTTGACCTACTTTTAAAAAAAATGCTGTTTTTGTGACAAGCTCTCGTATAAGCGAGCTACGTTGTCCGCGGACAACTCTTGTTTCAAAGCTAATTTTGTAGGTGATATGACATTACGTCACATTAGTTTGTGCTTTCAGTTTACCATATGAGAGAAATAAGAAGCAGCAGAAAAATTTAGAACCGAATGATGATGATGAAATGTTTGTTCCCCGTGGTGTTAAAGACATCATCAACGCTCAGAGGGATATCAAGCATGGACGGAAGAAAAAACGGAAAGCTGTTGTTGGAGAGTCAGGTTTGTTTGAGTTTGAATTAACCATTACCAGATGGCAAAATGTTAGACTGATCCAAATTCAAAGATGGTAGAGAAATATGAAAAGAAAATTCCCAATACATGTACAGATGTTCAACTTTGATTTTTAGCTCACCTGAGCACAAAGTGCTCAAGGTGAGCTATTGTGATCGCTTTTTGTCCGTCGTCCGTCCGTCTGTCCGTCTGTCAGTCTGTCCGTCTGTCCGTCTGTCCACAATTTGGTGTTTACACTCTAGCATCCACAAAAATTGGCCAATCTTGATCAAACTTGGTCAAAGCAAGTATGGTCATAAGTTCTCGGATGAGTTCGATTATGGGCCAGATCGGACCAATAAGTGCGGAGTTATCTGCCCCTGAATCACAAAAAATGTTGTTTTTAACTTCGTTTACACTCTAGCATCTACAATTATTGCCCAATCAATACAAAACTTTGATATAATGTTGGAGACTATAAGATCTCGGATGAGTTCGATTTTCAGTGTGATCTGACCAGAAAGATGAGAGTTATGTGCCCTTGAATTCGACAAAATTGCCATTTCCGACTGTTTTCGACCTTGTTTACACTCTAGAATCTATAATTATTTATCAATCAAGACAAAACTTGGACACAATGTTTGAGACTATAAGATCTCGGATGAGTTTTAATTTCAGTCTGATCTGACCAGAAAGACGAGAGTTATGTGCCCTTAAATTCAACAAAATTGCCATTTCTGGCTGTTTTCGACCTTGTTTACACTCTAGAATCTATAATCATTTATCAATCAAGACAAAACTTGGACACAATGTTGGAGACTATAAGATCTCGGATGAGTTTTATTTTCAGTCAGATCTGGCCAGAAAGACGAGAGTTATGCGCCCTTGAATTCGACAAAATTGCCGTTTTCGCATGTTTTCGACCTTGTTTACACTCTAGAATCTACAATTATATACCAATCAAGACAAAACTTGGACACAATGTTGGAGATTATAAGATCTCGGATGAGATCAATTTTCAGTCTGATCTGATCAGAAAGTCGAGAGTTATGTGCCCTTGAATTTGATAAAATTGTCGTTTTCAGCTCTTTTTGACTTTGTTTATACTCTAGAATCTAAAATTATTTATCAATCAAGACAAAACTTGGACACAATGTTGGGCACCGTAAGATCTCGAATGAGTTGGATTTTCACAATGTTATTGACTTTAACGTATACAACGCATCATTAGCACCAACGAGCCAGAGGTGAAATTTGAAAAGTGCCAGTAAATCCTAATCTGTGTTATATTTTCATTCCAAATACAAACATAAGCATTTTGAACGGTTTAGAATTTTGAATTAATGCATAATTATGGAAATATTTGACAAAAATATTATAAATTACCTCCCTTGCATATGAATATAGAGTAAAAAGATATTGGTAAATTATTTTCTTCTTGAAGCATAACCTTGAAATCCGGCACAGTGAATCAAGTGTAATTACAAGTGAGTGTAATTTGATGCATGTCCCATGGCTAGAAAGTGGATTTTTTAATGATGGGTCATATACCTTAAGATCGTTTTCAGTCTTAAAGTCATTAATATTAATTGAATTGAACAAAAGTGTTGCTCATATCATTTTGGTTCAGGTGAGCGATATAGGACCATCATGGTCCTCTTGTTAAAGAAAATGTGCTCTAATACCTTTTACATGTTGAGCGAAAATATCCAAGGTTTAACTGAAATTTCTTTCAGTTTATTTAGCTATATTCAATTATGCTGTTTTACAGGACATGTTTTTGCATTTTGTGGTGACCAAATATTTTCCCCAATTTTTGAGAAAATGATGCATTTTTCCCAATTTGGCTGGTTTCAGACTCATTCCAAAAACTATGAGAAAAAAACGCTGTTTTGCTTGAATGATTTCCCAAGTCACTTGAATTGGGAAAGGTTTAACCATTTCCCAAACAAGACCTGGTTTGGATGTCTTTATTTGAAATGGCTTCGGAAAACATTGAGGCAAAAGAGGAAAAAGCTGATGATCAGCATTTTCTCGTTTTGCCTCAATATTTTCTCTGTTATACACAAAGCCATTCTTTTGAAACATCCATTTCGTCATAGGCTCTGGCCTTAACGCAGTTGGTAGCCCATCTGCCTCTCACTCGAGAGGTCATGGGTTGGATACCCGTCCCTGCCGCAGCAAATATCCTTTCTGAAAAATATGTGACCCACCAATGGGTTTAAACTCATTAACCTATGTGGGCGAGCTGCTGGAGGCTTGGTTAGGGTGTTGTAGCAGTACTGGTATAAGAAATAACAGGAATCCATGGTTAGGTGCTCCAGCTGCCATTATTTGACAATAGCAGTTGAAAACGGAATAAAACCCCGATAAACCAAACCAAACCATTTTGTCATATGCAGTAGCTTTCCAATAGATCTGCCCTAACAGCGGACAATGGTGGTACTAGCATTTTCCTTGCTAATCTCAATGTTTCCTGTGGCATAGTATGTTGGTACTTTTTTGGGCGGTCTCAGAATTTTGGCGTGCCTAAGACTTGTTGTTAAAGTATGGGTCAAGATGTGTAATAAGTATGTTATACTTTTCAACTCTAATCTATTCAGATAGGGGTGTAACCAGACCTATGGAGAAGGCCCCCAAATTTATCCAGCATAAAAACGAAAGTGAGAAAGATTTTATACAGCGAATTGAAGAAGAATCTGAGATGAAACTTATGCAGTATAAAATCAAAGCTCAATTGAAGGTAATTATACGTAAATAGCTATAATCATAAAATGTTCCTGTTTGAGAAAGGGTTTAACTTCTACAGGATTATAAGTTTGTTTTGGAAATATTTTAGCCATATTTATAATGATATTTTTGTACTTTTGCCTGTCTTTCTATTTGTGTTAACTTAAAGGCTACCAAGCTAGGAAGTTGATTTCACCGTATATTGGAGGAAAATCATTAAATTAAGGTGTTTTATAGAAGATCCGCCAAACTTGGTTGTTTGAAAAAAAATGTTTGCTTTTCTTTACGTCGTTACTTGGATGATTTTCGAGAAAAAAAAGGGTCGGCAATTTCCGTAAAATTGCCACGGATTGACGTCATACAATGGCTTGACTCCGCCCCCAATCTAGAGCATGAAGTTTCTGACAAAGATAAAGTGTGCAACTTTTCTGTCATAAAGCGTAGTCACAGTTTTTATCCATTTCTCGATCGTCAGAGTAATACCGACAAACTTAAACCGTTCTTTGGCACATTCCTTCACTCACAAACGACATATTCTTTGTTGACTGTTTTAACATTTTTTCTAACATTTTTTCTAACATTTACTAAGGATGAATTCCGTGTTTTGAGTATCGATTGGGGAAGTCGCTTTATGACAGAAAAGTCGGACATCTATCTTTTTTCAGAAATCTCAGGCTTTTTCGGGGAATGACCCATGATTTCCCGTCTTTCCCACCATGACGTCATTAAGTGGCTGATATGACGTCATAACTTCAAGTCGGAGGTTTAGCGTTTTTTTCTTCGGTAAAGATTGGAAAAGACCAAAATATCCAATTTAAAAGACGAAATAAATACGCTTCTAATGTTTGAAAATTGTAGAAACTTTGATATTTGGTTAATAGGAAGGTGCTTTTTCGACACAAGAGTTTAATTTTGCCAATCAATGGACACTTTAATGAAAATTTGACCATTAACCAAATAAACAATTCATAGAACAGATCAAATTCAAAGATGATGCAGACAATGAAATCAATTTACCGAGTGTGGATTATGAAGGACATAAAAAATATGGCATTTTTTGGAACAGGGTAAATATCTGTTTGTCTCACAATAACAAGTCACATATTTAGTAAGGTGATCATACAGGCTGTTCAGGAAACTTCAAAAATTCTCGCATTTTGTATTCAAACTGTCTGTAAAATTGTACCAAGCCCGGTAGCTCTGTCAGTATTGTCAGAGACATTCAACTTAAATCCCACTTTGGCCAGTGTCATTTCTTGCTTTTTGCGTTTCTTGCAAATGGACGTAATGTTGTACTTGCTCTGGTGTAAAAAATGCCTGGGACACATTGTTAGGTACACCAGCAGCGAAATATTACGGACATATAAATTGTTGAAATGGCATTTTCATTCAATCTAATCTGTCTTGATTACTTCCTCAGGATCCCTCAGACATGGAAATGTTGAAGAATAGTAAAAATAAAAGAAAAGGAGGAAAAGAAATTAGACCTTATGGGGAAAGGAAGAAAGAGTAAGTCTCATTTTCTTTGCAGTTTAGAGTAGACATGTATTGGCATCCTCTTCATCTGTCTGGAAGCCCTTCCTTTATGACATCCAGATGTCTTCCACCCTCTGTGTTCACATTCTATTCGCACAAACTTCTACACATATAGAATGATTTTGATAATTTTCACAGAAAGTTTCTAGTTATAAATGTGACCTTACATTGTGAATGGTGGGATAAATCACTCTATTTCACAGATAAAAGGGCTTTGAGCTAAAAAGCTATATATACTCGGGACCTCTAAGTCTTGTTTGTTTATTATATCCCTGCAAACGAAGTTTAGATGCGGCATAATTGGTTGGTTTGTTGGTCTGTCAGCAAAACCTTGTCCGGACAACTCCTCCTACACTTACTGACTGATTCAGTTCATATTTGGCACATGTGTGCATTAGGACCTGTAGATGTGTAAGACGAAAGTTTCATGAAAATCAGATTGATATTTAGAGTTATGGCCCCTGATTTGACAAAAAATGCTTGTTCGGACAACTCCTCCTACAGTTACTGTCAGATTTGCTTCATTCTAGACACAAGTGTGCACTAGCACATGTAAATGTGCAAGATGCAAATTTCACAAAAATCAGACCAATTTTGGAGTTATGGCCTCTAACTTGATGAAAAAATGCTTGTCCGGACAATTTCTCCTACAGTTACTGTCCGATTCACTTCATACTAGGCATTTAAGTTTGCATTAGGATCAATAGATGTGCAAGATGCAAACTTCACGAAAATAGGACCGACATTTTATTAGTTATGAACCCTGATTTGATAAAAATGCTTTTTCGGACAACTTCTCCCATAGTTATTGTAATGTGTCTTCAGTCGGTAGAGCATTTAACGAAAATCTATATTATATGATCAATAATTACAAAAATGTGATCAAATGGACTGGTTTGTCATAGCTCATACAATCAATAGTAAATCTGATCAACTTCATAAAAATCAACTTAGTCATCATTCAAAATTACGTATAACCGATCTTCTTCTGCTGATCCTGAGCAAACTTGCTCAGCTACACTAAGTGGGTGGCTGAACATACTGTGTATATCACCGAGTGTAAGAGGACGTTGTTAATCTTGAAAGGAATATTAAAAGTATCATTAAGTTTTGGGCTGATCAAAGTTAAACTTGTTATCCCAGTGTTGGTAATCACGTGATTTAAGTTTGGATTCATCACACGGAAAAATGGCGACTATCGGGTTAAATTGGCAGTAATTCTGAAGGTAAGCGGATATTTCTCGATCTGTTGGCAATGTCACCCAGAAAGCTATACCCCATGTCCTGGCCCACAAAAATTCTGACCTAATGGTACCAAGATATTATCGCAAAGATCCATACTTTCAGCAAACACTCTGTCACAAAATTTCTATCGACGAGAATCCAAACTAAAAATATGCGAATACTGTTCACGGACGAGTGGTAATTTTGGCGATTTTGAGGTCATGCTATGACTTCAGTGCAAAAATCGATCTTCAAATCAAATGTAGATAGTCTCGGTAACTCAAAATATCCATGTTATTTACTTACCTCCACCCAACGTGTGAAGAATTGAGCATTTTAAAAAAGAATACCTCACACGGACAAAGAAAATTGAATTCAATTCACGGACAATCTTTCGAGATTGGATAGCACTCACGGATTGGGGCTTGTCATGAACACGAGAATGGTGACAAATTGGAATCAAACCATAAAACACTCACTTTTTGTGTAACAATGATTTATAGTATGTCTTAACATACTAGTATGTAATATGTTATAAAGACCAAATTGTCTTTTCCCCGAAAAAGAAACTGTGTTTGTCATTGCAAGACACAGAATGGAATTTTCAAATGATTTCTGTTGCTGGATCCATGAAAAATTCTCTATCTGTCTCTCTGTATCCATCTTTTTCAATGATCTGTCTTTCTCCTTTCTATCTGTCTGTCTCTCTGTGTTTTGTTTCTGTGTCTGTCTCTTTTTAATACAAATGAAATAATACATACTTTTGGCTTCAGATCCTTTGCCTACTGTACGAGTAAAGCTGAAGTATATGACGTAGTTGATGAGTCTGACGAATTCGAATACTGTACGCCCGAAGGATTCTCTGCTTTAAGATCTATACAAACCAGGTATGTCTAACAAGAGCTTGACGAGCCTACTTGCGTAACGTTTCGACCCTGCTGATCAATTAAACGTTTGATAATAAGAATTGAGTGCTATATGTACCTCCTTCAATAACAGCAAAAATAGTTATGAGGAAAGGGATGGACCATGTCACATAAATTGTGGTATTTTACATGTAGTCCTCATTATCGGGAAAAGGGAGTTCTAAAGACAAGCCTTCTATAGTTAGATTAGTAAATCGGTCTATCCATGCGTGTTTATCCATATTTAGGCAAACATAAAACGGCGAAACATTATGGTGGTCCAGTTTGATAGCCTTTACAGACAACATTACGGTACGATCTGTGTATAGCACAGAAAATATTGCTACAAAAAAGGAGAAAATGGAAAATGTTGATTATCTTTTTCTCCTTATTTGTGTCAATGATTTCCTAAACCATTTATGGCTACACACACTCGACGCTGCAAAATGATTTGAAGACGGTTGAAATAATTCAACAAGATTCGTTCAGGTGCATGCATCCAATGTGTGTCATACATTTCTATCTTTATATTTTCAGAGATCATACATGTTTTTGACAGAGCTGACAGGAAAAGGCTGGTAGGACGACTGTTTCCACGCAACGAAATGCTGTCATGAAAGGCACTCTTCTTGTCAGATATAACAAGGCGCGACCAACTATGTCCAAAATGCTGACTCCGGATAGGATGGGTATTCCTGAATCTAAATGATCGTATATTGCCTGTGCATAAAAGACACTTTGATGCTGTGTCATATACCTTACCATTTTACTTTGGACAGACTTCTAGGGCATGTTCAAATTTAGACTTGTTATCGTCTATTATGTGAAGTTTTTTAAACACAAAGCAGGCCTATTATATGGGCGATAATCGTTCCAAAGACGCGCTTGGACTGAAAGACTTTCGAATGTAAACTGGTACGGTATGAAAGGCGACTTAAAATGCTTCATTCTCTGTCCTTCAAAGAATCTTTATCGTGATTTTCCTTCCTTCATTCCTTCATTATAAAAGTCACCCATGCTAGGTTGACGAACATAAAGACAGGTAAAACATAAATCGGTAAATTAAATATGTCCAAGTAAAATTTATCTGTCCAATAAAAATTCAATTGAAGTTCATATGGCCATTTTAAAATGAAGTCGTTGTCTGACTTTACCTACCCTCACTTTCTTTTTAGATAGTGAAAAACAGCACTAACATTTTAAATGCAATGCTGCCTGTCCACATGTTGATCTCATGCATGAAATATCAAGTATGGGCTCCTTTAAAGTGAACAAAATGCGTCATTTATTTTTTAAAAGATTTATTAATTCCAATTTGTTAAAATAAGGAATAAACATAAACACACAAACCAAAAAACAATACTGAAATACAAGAGCTGTCCGAAAACAGCGCGCTCTACTTTCTAAGTTGCTTAGTATAAAGGGGGCATAACTCCAAATAAAGTGGAGCCATGGTCATGGGCCCTGGTAATAAGGTAGAGGATGTGATGGTGAATAAGTATTCCAAGTTTGGGTTGAATCCCTTTGATTGTATGGAAGTTATTGATGTTTGAAAAAACTTTAACATTTGTTGCAACGCCGACGCCAACGCCGACTCCCGGGTGACAGTATAAGCTCTCATTTTCTTCGAAAAGTCGAGCAAAAAATGGTAAATCACATGATTATACAGAATCGCAGATTGTTTTTCATCTGATATCACATATCTATTTTACAGCCAACCTGCGAAGTCTACCATTACATGTAATGCCAATAAATTGCATCCATTTCCAGGGTTAGACACTAACTTTTTTAAAGCAGGTGTCCCGAATGCATAATTTAGCAAAATCAGGGACACTTCACTCTATAAAATGCTGATTTTCAAGGGTCCCTCCTTAAATTTTGGGGTCCTCGGGATCCCGGGACACTGTTAGTGTCGACCCCTGATTTCATAGGATTCAGTCGGTCATTTCGTGAAATTGGAAATATTTGTTTGTTATTATGAACACGGACGATGAATAGTCCATTTATTGCTGCTGATCGTGGTGGTCAAGTACTTTTAAATTGAGAAGCAAAATGTTTATACTTAGTTGTAAACACAATTTATTGTTGTTTTGATACATGTGTATTATTTCATAAGGGATGCATTCCATTGATGCTAATAACCAAATACAATGAAGGCTTGTCGAAATTTTGTCATTTTGAAAGGGTGAAAATTCTATTTTTTATTCCTATAAGGTTTGTCGTTTATGGAACTTTCATTCTTTAAAATTATCAAGTTCCAAAACGACTTATTTCATATTAAAACAAGGTTTCTGTATACATTGCGGACAATGAAGAAAAATGATGAATATCACAGTTGTCTCATTTCTCTCAATGTAATACAATGTATTGTTCTATTTTCAGTTAAAGTGATATTTTCAATTTGTACTGATTGTAAAAGTGATGTGCAAAGATCTGTTTACGAAATAAAAAAAGACATTTAACACGATTGAATCCAGATCTTAAATTTCCTTCACTTTTCCCAAGCAAAAGCATTTTTTTGGAAAAGTTATTGTCATTTGTTAAGTGGCACATTAGAACTTTTGACAAGTATATTTGAAAGGAAAGACGACATTAGCTGCTTGGAAACTCCACAGCTAATGATCCTCTCTACTTTCAGATTCCGAGCATTATAGCAGTAACTATATTCAGTTATTCAAATAACATACTTCCAAAAACATTCCCTTGACTTCTTATTAAAAAGAAAACATAAATATTGATTTCGATTTAAAGAAATGACTAGAATCCTTTTCCCAAACGACAAATTCTTGTGTGGTCCTATCTACTCTACTTCGTCTTTCTTTTGGTCTTTGTCACAAGACGGCTGAGCGGTTGGCTTGGATACGGGTCAGTAAAGAGTCAGGATGTGCATTTCCAAATTTTATTTACATAAACAAATCAACAAATACCAATTTATCAAAATGTAAACAAGTTAAACCAAAATCAATTAAGTTCCTAATGAATTTTCGAGAGTCCACTATTACTGTATGTTTTAGGTTGACGTCTAATGTCCCAAAATGTCCACGTTACTTCACACGAGTTATAAATTAATGCAACTGAAAAATATATTAAACTTCTTCCAAAACATCATTAACACCAATATTCTAGATTAAACTGTCGCCTGACCGCGCCTATATCACCCAAAATAATGTGATTGTCCAGCCGTTTGTTATATATCACTATGTTGTTCCCCGGTCGTCACATCCCAAACGTCCTTTCCCGATGACGCTGACGCCGGCTCGACATACTACCCAAGTTTCCCGGTCTGTACTACACGTTTACTTCAACAAGGTCAGGTTCACAGCCATCACACCACACCCGCCTATACGACATCGGTATATATTGTAGGTTGTTACAAACAAACAAGCAACATCAAGCAACATCAAGCAACAAGCAACCTATAGAAGTATAACAAATATTATAGCAACTACCTAATAAGAGCTCTTATGGCTCTACTTAACATCATGTTTTACAAACATCTCAAGACAAAATAACATGTTAGCATCTTTTCCCACAATGTTTTCTCAAACCCAAGCTATTACAAAACATAGACCCAAACAATATGCTAACGTCTTTTCTCACAATGTTTTCTCAAACTATAGCTATTTACAGAACGTTGACCAATACAATACTTTACATCTTTTCTCACAATGTTTTCTCAAAACAACAATTTAAAGTACTGAACTGAGTTAAGATACAATTTTACTGCATTTGACATTATCCAAATATCATTTGAACAATACAACATCAGCAATTACAAAATATGAACTGCTAAGCAGACGATTAATTACAAATTATCACAATGTTTGTTTCTTTGAAAATAGTTACAAAAATAGCTTATTTCACTAACCATGGCTTAAATGATAATCTGACAAAACATTCAACGTAATAGTTCTCCGATTTAACCAGTCCTAGCCATCCGCCATTCCAAAACAGTGCAGGAAAATGAGAAATTAACTATACAGCCATTTGTCATTTTCCAGCGTTGTTTGCGATTATTCAATATACCAAAAAGCTGCTCATTTAAGCCACAAAATTCTAAAGACATAAAAAACATTTAAACAATAAAATCAATGTAAATTAAAAAGTATTTACCCCAAGAAGAATCCAACTTTCACACAAAAATCTCAACTTCACTTCCACCAGCTATAATGCCAAAAATCGTCTACCCAACGAGTCATTTCAACGCAGGGTTTTTATACAAAACCCTACGAAGAAAACTCACTACAAGCACCCAATTCCCATGCACCACGCTCAACTAGTAAAATCTACTCACCCAACTCGCACACTTAACCCAAGCAAACTAATTTACATAATGTACAATTAAAACTACTAGCCACCAGAAAATGTATTAAAGCAGCCAATTTAAACCACACGGCAGATAAAAAGAGGTGTAGTCTCGCCTTAACTAAGTACATTAACCCTTTCTCGTAAAACTTAATGTGACATACCTCCCCCAACCAAAAGAGTACGCAGTACTTTGTTCCCACATTAAGTTTTAGGAAGATAATTACCTTCAAAAATCACAACCGACTCAAATAGTCTGCCCCAACATTATCACTACCCTTAATGGCAACAATTGTAAACCTGTAAGGCTGCAAACTCAAAGACCACCTAAGTAACCTGGAATTGGACCCTTTCATACTTGACAAGTAAGTCAATGGCTGATGATCAGTCTCTAAAACAAAACTTTTCCCATACAGATACTTTCCAAACTTCTGAATAGCCCAAACAATTGCCAAACATTCTTTCTCTATTGTGGAATAGTTTAATTCCCCACCTTTTAATTTCCTACTAGCATAAGCCACCGGTAACTTCCCGTCCTCATCTTTTTGTAACAAAACTGCGCCTAGTCCACCCTCTGAGGCATCAGTCTGAAGGATGAAACTCCTTGCACAATCGGGCAATTTCAGTATTGGTTTTTTCATTAGTGCTTGCTTAAGTGAAGAAAAGGCTTTCTCATGAGCATCACCCCAACATACCTTATTTGGCTGACCTTTCTTTGTCAAATCGGTCAGTGGTAACGCTATCAGGCTAAAATTAGGGACATATCTCCTGTAAAATCCTACTAACCCTAAGAACGACCGCACTTGTCTTTTGGTAGTAGGTCGATCCGCTGATTGGATTGCTTCAATCTTATCCGGCGTAGGATACATACCATCAACTCCTACAATATGGCCCAAACAATCTATCTCTTTGCAGGCAATAAAACACTTACTAGGTTTAGCTGTGAGTCCCGCTATACGTAAACGCTTAAGCAGTTGTCTGAGCGTGTCCATATGCTGCGAAAACGTAGTGGTAAAGATCATGATATCATCAATGAAATTGTCTGTATGTTCTAATCTCTCTAGCAACATGCGCATCATGCGCGTGAAAGTGGCACCTGCTGTCACGAGACCGAAAGGCATAACCACAAAATGAAACAAACCTAATGGTGTCTGGAAAGCTGTCTTGGCTCTTGAACTTTTCTCCAACGGTATCTGCCAGTACCCTTTTGACAAGTCTAATTTCGAAAAATACTTACAACCTGCCAACTTTGCGAATATATCATCGGCGTTAGGCATTGGTTCGGCATCGAACACCGTGATATTATTCAAAGCTCGCATGTCTATACAGAATCTGTTAGAACCATCCTTTTTCTTAATCAATAGATATGGTGAGCTGTACGGACTATCTGATGGTTCGATGAACCCTTGATCTAGCATAGACTGCACCTCATCCTCGACAAACTTTGTCATTGCGTATGGTAATGGAAAAGGTTTTAATCTTACCGGAGTTTCCGTGCTAGTCACTATCTTGTGCTCTAACAGCTGTGTTAGACCCGGCACATCTGACAATACATCTTCGTGCTCCCTAAGCAGGGATTTGACTTGTTCTCTTTCTACGGTATTCAACTGGTCCGAGATGTAAACATCATCTGGCCACTCCTTCCTTACATTAACCGGTCCTGATAATACCTGATCACCTGCGTCACTTTCTTCTTCTGATTCAATCACGGCCAACGACCCTACATTGCCTACACCTTCTACACTGTCTACACTCCTGTCTACATATAATTTAAGCAGATTTGCATGAAACGTTTTCAGTACCCCATTCATTTCTATCCTGTAATCTACGTTTCCTAACTTCTCAACAATCTTGAATGGACCCTTCCACTGCATCAGAAGCTTATTGTTATCTGTTGGTAACAAAACTAATACTCTTTCGCCCACCTTCATCGTCCGAGTCCTCGCCTTCCTATCATAATACCTACAATACCTGTTAGCAGCTTTCCGCAAATTGTCTCTGGCTAATTGTGACGTAATCTCCAGTTTCTCGCGAAGGTCAGTCACATACTGGTAGGTAGACTTCACTTCAGGATCGACACTCTCATTTGACCAAAGCTCTTTCAAAATAGTCATAGGCCCACGTACCTGTCTTCCATACACTAACTCAAACGGTGAGAAACCCAGTGACTCCTGCGGCACCTCCCGATAAGCAAACAAAGCTGCATTGACATATTTATCCCAATCTTTCGGTTTCTGGCTACATAATCTCTTCAGCATTTGCTTCAACGTCCCGTTAAATCTTTCCACAAGGCCATTACACATGGGATGATACGGTGTGGTCGTCAACTGCCTCATAGAAACTAAACGGCTCACCTCAGACATAAGACCTGACACAAACTGAGTTCCCATGTCACTCAACATCTCACGTGGAACTCCAACCCTACAAAATATATCTACTAAGGCCTCTGCCACACGCTCGGTTTCTATTGTCGGTAATGGTACTGCCTCTGGAAAACGAGTTGCATAATCTACCAGAGTTAAAATATAACGGTTACCTTTTGACGTAACCGGATGTATCGGACCTATCAGATCAACGGCAACTCGTTGAAACGGCTCGTCTATCAAAGGCATCTTCTGTAACGGTACTTTAGCAGTCTTCCCTTTGGGAGTCGTACGCTGGCAAATGTCACAACTTTGACAGAATCGTCTCGTATCCGCCTGAACACCCGGCCAGAAAAACTCAGACAAAACTCTCATAACTGTTTTCCTAGTCCCTAAATGTCCTCCCAAAATAGACTCATGCGCTAAACGCATAACTACCTCTCTATGTGGTTTTGGTACCACCAACTGTGTATACACTTGTCCATTTGCTATAGTCAACGACTTGAATTCTCTAAATATCATACCACTCTTCTCAAAATATCTAGCCTTACCACTCTCCGACACATTATCTTTACTCATTACTAATTCACGTATTTTTCTTAAAGTAGCATCATTTTTCTGATCCACAACCAACACCTCCCTTGTAACCTCTTTCCGAATAATTTCGGGCACCTTTAGTCCTTTATAAGGTTGTGTTCTTACCTTGGCTTGTTGTCTGGTCTCAACCGCCCCAATTTCCGTCTGTTCTGGCTTATCTGGATCTAACGCTCCTGGGATATTTCCTATCATCACGTCATACAACGGGTTCTCAAAGCACCAAGCACTTACCTTTCCTGTATAATATGGGGTTTGTATCTCGACCTCTGCCATCGGTACACTAATTACCGACCCATCAGCTAACCTTATCTTCTGCAACAAACCTATGAAAGCCTCTACTGGTACCAAACTTCTACGTATAACTACACCGCTGCAGCCCGTATCCCTTAACACCCTAACCACCTTACCATCTACATTACCATTAAGTACGGGCATTGAACTTTGCACACCTGAAACAAGGTTTACCGTCACGGGCTCTTCCCTGCACAACGTCATCGGTGCGGTGGACGTTGTTACCGTGTCAGTAACGATGGTACATGCTCCGCAAGTAAATGCTCCTTCCTGTAGCACTTCCGCGCCCACGTCGTTGTCGTCCTCCTCATTGCTTAGCATACCAGCCACTTTATGCCTTTTCGGACATTCCCTCGCTATATGGCCGCTCCTATTACAAACATAACATTGTGCTGGACTAGTACATTCATTAGCTAAATGACTTGTGCTGTTACACTTAAAGCACCTCCTACCTTCAGCTTTTACCTTAGACTGACCCAGTGGCTGACTTGACTGATTACTTCCCGTGGTCCTATTCTCCGACTTATTCTGCACTGGCTTCTTACTCTGCTTTGTTAAACTTACCGCCGAGGTGAATCTGGCGTTGCGATACCAATCAGCCATCTGTGCCATCTCGTCCGATGTCATGCATCTCTTCTCTGCGAGAAACGTTCTCAACTCTGTGTTACACATAAATAAAAATTGATCCCGTACCATAAAATCAAACAAACTTTTGTAATCCTTCTCCAATTCTGCTAGTTCGATCCATCTGCTGAAATAGCTACGCAACCGAGTGTTAAACTGAGCGAAACTCTCACCTGTCTCCGGCTTACTGCTCCTAAACTTGCGTTTAAAGGACTCCTCCGACAAATCATATCTCTGCAGTAAAGCATTCTTCAAGTATTCAAAATCATTTGACTGTTCGACCGGCATTAACGCATACACGTCCAAAGCCCTCCCCTTAAGCAAAGCACTTAAATACATAGCCCACTGGGATTTGTCCCAGCCCTGTGCAGTGGCATAGATCTCAAACCTTTTCAGATAGCTATCTATCTCATCATGTGCCTCGTCAAAGGGTGGAATCTTAGGTCCCCTAGGGTTTGTCTGTCCCAAAGAAACACCACATTTCTTAGCCAATTCCATCTTTCTAAGCTCATGTTCACGTGCTTCTCTCTCTTGTTCCACCAAAAACTTTCTCTTTTCTAATTCTTCCTCTCGCCTTCTTACCTCCTCCCTCTCCTCCTGTTCCAACAAAAACTTTCTCTTTTCTAACTCCTCCTCTCGCCTTCTTACCTCCTTTTTCTCCTCCGCCTCACGTGCCTCTCTCTCTTGTTCCAACAAAAACTTTCTCTTTTCTAACTCGTCCTCTCGCTCCGCCTCACGCCTTCTCTCCTCCTCCTCTCGTATAAACTCTCTTTCCTGAGCCCTCTCATCTCTCAACCTATTCTGTTCGTCCTTTACGAAAGCCCTAAGTTCTTCGCCCTCATAACCAAAAGCCTTCCCCGCCTCAACCAACTTACTTATGTCAGCCATGACCAAAATCAACGATTAAATGTAAATAAACAATACCTACAGTATGGAAATGATACCTCACCCAAGTAGGTCCACAACAAAATCACAAATGTTACCAATCTCACCAATCTCACCAAAAACTTCCTCCTGGGGTTGCTTAACAAAACACAACTGAAAAATAGTAACTAAACATTGAACAACCCTGACAGGCTATGGGGTAGACTCCTGACAGCGTTGTTAACGTTTAGCTTAAAGAAAAATACAACATGTTATAATAATGGTTTACACAGACACTAATCAAAATTCCTAGTATGTATATTACTATAAGATAATTAATTAATATAAACCTAGTCAATTTTAACAACCAAAGGTTTAAGTTTTTATCAAACAAATGACCTAAAGAATATTTATCAAATTTACTAAAGAAATAATTCAAAATCTCAGACTAGCCAGTGTATCCAAACCAAACATCCCACTTCTGACACCAAATGTCACAAGACGGCTGAGCGGTTGGCTTGGATACGGGTCAGTAAAGAGTCAGGATGTGCATTTCCAAATTTTATTTACATAAACAAATCAACAAATACCAATTTATCAAAATGTAAACAAGTTAAACCAAAATCAATTAAGTTCCTAATGAATTTTCGAGAGTCCACTATTACTGTATGTTTTAGGTTGACGTCTAATGTCCCAAAATGTCCACGTTACTTCACACGAGTTATAAATTAATGCAACTGAAAAATATATTAAACTTCTTCCAAAACATCATTAACACCAATATTCTAGATTAAACTGTCGCCTGACCGCGCCTATATCACCCAAAATAATGTGATTGTCCAGCCGTTTGTTATATATCACTATGTTGTTCCCCGGTCGTCACATCCCAAACGTCCTTTCCCGATGACGCTGACGCCGGCTCGACATACTACCCAAGTTTCCCGGTCTGGACTACACGTTTACTTCAACAAGGTCAGGTTCACAGCCATCACACCACACCCGCCTATACGACATCGGTATATATTGTAGGTTGTTACAAACAAACAAGCAACATCAAGCAACATCAAGCAACAAGCAACCTATAGAAGTATAACAAATATTATAGCAACTACCTAATAAGAGCTCTTATGGCTCTACTTAACATCATGTTTTACAAACATCTCAAGACAAAATAACATGTTAGCATCTTTTCCCACAATGTTTTCTCAAACCCAAGCTATTACAAAACATAGACCCAAACAATATGCTAACGTCTTTTCTCACAATGTTTTCTCAAACTATAGCTATTTACAGAACGTTGACCAATACAATACTTTACATCTTTTCTCACAATGTTTTCTCAAAACAACAATTTAAAGTACTGAACTGAGTTAAGATACAATTTTACTGCATTTGACATTATCCAAATATCATTTGAACAATACAACATCAGCAATTACAAAATATGAACTGATAAGCAGACGATTAATTACAAATTATCACAATGTTTGTTTCTTTGAAAATAGTTACAAAAATAGCTTATTTCACTAACCATGGCTTAAATGATAATCTGACAAAACATTCAACGTAATAGTTCTCCGATTTAACCAGTCCTAGCCATCCGCCATTCCAAAACAGTGCAGGAAAATGAGAAATTAACTATACAGCCATTTGTCATTTTCCAGCGTTGTTTGCGATTATTCAATATACCAAAAAGCTGCTCATTTAAGCCACAAAATTCTAAAGACATAAAAAACATTTAAACAATAAAATCAATGTAAATTAAAAAGTATTTACCCCAAGAAGAATCCAACTTTCACACAAAAATCTCAACTTCACTTCCACCAGCTATAATGCCAAAAATCGTCTACCCAACGAGTCATTTCAACGCAGGGTTTTTATACAAAACCCTACGAAGAAAACTCACTACAAGCACCCAATTCCCATGCACCACGCTCAACTAGTAAAATCTACTCACCCAACTCGCACACTTAACCCAAGCAAACTAATTTACATAATGTACAATTAAAACTACTAGCCACCAGAAAATGTATTAAAGCAGCCAATTTAAACCACACGGCAGATAAAAAGAGGTGTAGTCTCGCCTTAACTAAGTACATTAACCCTTTCTCGTAAAACTTAATGTGACAGTCTTCGTTTCTACACGCAACTTAGTATCAGAAAAGTTAAGCAGTCTAAAATGGGAAAAAAGAACGTAAAATGGGACGTTATAAAATGCAGCATGAAACAGTCTAATAAGCTATGAAAAACGACGACAATGAATTTAGTGCTAAAAACTGAATTCACTGTTGTGTATCGTTAATCCGTCGGTGTTTTTATAAAAACGAGATTTTATATCAACACCTGCAGAAATACTTTTTTGCCGAAATTACATCAGGGTACTCTGGATAAAATCGTTCCCTATTCCAAAAGAAATTATCTCAACAGAATATTTTACATGGTCGAACAAATTACAATGTAAATACACATCTAAACCCTTTTTAAACAGCACCTGGTTTTGACGTCCTTATCAGAGATGAAATTGGAAAATATTGGGACAAAAAGAGAAAATACTGATAACAAGCATACTCTCATTGTGCCCAAATATTTACCTTTCTGTATCGTATTCTGATCATGCTCTCATTAATTGGCATTTTTCGTCTGCACCAGCTTTTGAATCGGACGACCAAAAAATATTGTTGTGGGTGCGTACATGTTTACCGTAACACTGTTTCTTAATAGACAAGTTTCCACTAAGACTCCCACACACAACAGCCACCGGAATTCGTCCTTAGAGGCAAAAGGCGAAATTCTTTCCTATTCACTGCCTTTATCCATGCTCTACACTTGCGTTGATCTTGTGGAAATCGGAATAAGTGAATAGATCCTATAGATCTAACAGAGATAATTTCCCATAAACCTATTGTTTGCCACTGGATGTTAATCCGAGTCTTCTCTGATGAAAATTCGCTCTTTGATATTTGGATGTCGCTGTTTACATCGGAGCGCTGTCCCATTAAAAACAAATGAAAATTCCGACACAATTTATGTCGCTGTGTCAGACTTTTCTTTTGTTTTTGAATGGGACAGGGCTCCGATGTAAATAGCGACATCCAAATATCAACAAGCGAATTTACATCAGAGAAGACTCGAATTACCGGAAGTGTTCTGCGGGTACGGACTAAAACGATAATGGAAAGGAGTCTATTGTGTTTCGCTAGGCCCAACCTGTGTCGATAGGCCTTCCCATACAGGCAAATGTGTCTTTTTGCTCCTTCGTGATCTTGGAGGTCTTGTTTCGTTGCAAATGATTTATCGCAGGTATGGCATACAAAAGGACATTCAGCGTGCACCCTGCGTAAATGTGCTGGTAAATCTGCCCTCGTTGCAAACTTGTTTCCGCATGTCTCACATGTATAACGTTTAGCAGTTGGGCTGTGAACATTGCACCTGAAAGTAAAAAACAGTGTTTTATCTCACACGCTGAAAGGTACAACCAAGAAAGTTCAAAAATGCAATATAATTATGAAACGTTTTCAGACCTGAACGTGGTCAAACGGTTTTCGAATTTGTGAAGAAAAAAAACACTCATTGCCAAACATTGACTTATAGTGACACTTTTCAGACTTCCAAGATTTTCCCTTTCAGATTTACAGGTCGCAGATGCTAAACTATTATCAAAAGAACACTTGTCCTTCTCTAACAAATTACAAATAATTCGGAAAGGTATTGAAGGAAAGAGCAAAATGCTGACAATCGTCGTTTTATCATTTGCCTTTAATATTATTCAATGTTCTATTTTTACACCGTTTTGTCTTAAACAACTCCTTCTTCGGGGAGAAGACAATTGGATCTTTATATAACATATTACATAGTATGTTAAGGCATGCTTTAAATCATTGTTACACAAAAAGTGAGTATTTTATGGTTTGATTTCAAATTGCCACGATCTTCGTGTTCACGACAAGTCCCAATCCGTGAGTGCTATCAAATCACGAAAGATTGTCCGTGAAATGAATTCGATTTTCTTTGTCCGTGTGAGGTATTCTTTTTTGAAATGTTCAATTCTTCACTAGTTGGGTGGAGGTAAGTAAATTACATGGATATTTTGGGTTACCGAGACTATCTACATTTGATTTGAAGATCGATTTTTGCACAGAATTCATAGCATGAACTCAAAATCGCCAAAATTACCAGTCGTCCGTGAACAGTATTCGCATATTTTTAGTTTGGATTCTCGTCGATAGAAATTTTGTGACAGAGTGTTTGCTGAAAGCACGGATCTTTGCGATAATATCTTGGTACCATTAGGTCAGAAATTTTGTGGGCCAGGACATGGGGTATAACTTTCTGGGTGACATTGCCAACAGATCGAGAAATATCCGCTTACCTTCAGAATTACTGCCAATTTAACCCGATAGTCGCCATTTTTCCGTGTGATGAATCCAAACTTGAATCACGTGATTACCAACACTGTATCCTAAAATACAGAAGTATTGCCATAAGTTGCCCATCCATCTCCATCATCAGCTTGGTGCCCGCTGTCATTGATGTTTCGGCCCTTATCCAAGTACATCTCGTAGCGGGTGGGCCCACCAGTAAATGGTGTGGAGATGGATTGATTCAGTTATTCTCTAAAAGTTAGTTATTACATAGAAAACAGTCTTGAGCATTGTCTTGAAACTAATTTGAAACATTCATTGAACCTTAATTTAAACTGCTCGCGCTCAGAGCCTGTACCTTGTATCAGACCAGCTATGTTCTGACCAATACACAGGATGATACCAGTCTCGAACTGACACTGTACAAGTCAGTATGTGATGAGGCAGTCTGAACCATCTTGTCTACCGTAGCTCAACCCCTTTTCATCAGCCTTCCAGGCGATCTCTAAGCTCAACTGCTATAACATGACACAGTTGTTTCTGTTGCACTACCAAAAGCCTCAAAGCTTTTGAAAACGCATGGCCAAACTAATTGATCAACCATAGCCTATCTCCCATCCGAGATAGCTCATCAATAGTTTCGACCAACCCTATCTCTCATCATCAGAGATAGTCCTATCTCCCATTCGAGATAGCTCACCAATAGTGCTCCCAATCACTTAGCTTTATATCATGGTATATGCTGGTCTCCATTTTGTCACTGTTCAGGGCGATCAGAGAACATACTAAGATGAATAAGAATATTCACTGTTCGGTCCTCTGTCCCCTCTACTAGGATGACAAAGCTAACAACAATACCAATTTTATTCGGCTATATAATTTTCACCATTGAAAACGACCTGTTCCTCTCACGTCGAGAAACAGAATGACTGCATTTCAGAATTTCTGCGCCTTTTATACTTTTTGGATGGAGTCCGGCTTCGTTCATGGTTCCCGGTTTTTAACAGGTACTTGTAGACTGGAATTCTATAGACTAGATACTTAAGTGAAACCCTAGGTTCGTCACATTATTATCTGATTCGATTCATACTTGGAATAAGTGTGCATGATGACCTGAAGATGTGCAAAACGTAAATTTCATGAAAATCAGACCCATACTTTTGGAATTATGGCCCCTGATTTAATGAAAAAATGCTTCTCCGGACAACTCCTCATACAGTTACTCTGGGATTTGCTTCATACTTGGCACAAGTGTCCATTAGGACCTTTAAATGGGTAAGACTTAAAATTCATGAAAATCGGACTGATACTTACTGAGTTATGGCCCTTGATTTGACCAAAAATGCTTGTCCGGACAACTCCTCCCACAATTACTGTCTGATTTGCTTCATACTTGGCACAAGAGTTCATTAGAACCTATTGATGTGTAATACGCAAATTTCGTAAAAATCGGACTGATGCTTACTGAGTTATGGCCCTTGATTTGACAAAAATGTTTGTCTGATTAAATGGGGTGGAGGGGTATTTTTTATCACCTTTAGTGATAGATTTCTAGTTTCATTCAATTAGAAGTTAAGCTTACTTCCATTAAATTCACAAAGCACAGAGTGTTGGTCATAGTTCCCAGTGTGAGAAGACGGTGAATGCTGGTGCTATCAAGCATCTACTTTTATAAACAATCAAAATATTTGATCAAAAAGATGAATTGTTAGATAGAATTAAAAACTACTGAAGGTAAGGCCTGGGTAATGCACTTCCAGTATAATCGTTATATTTCGACTTATTCCGTGACGTCTGTAAGTCCGAGCATTTTTAAAGTACCGCTAGATGCAATATCGCATGTTAATGTTTTCGTAACAAGGAGAATAATTGAGTGTGCTCAGATTTCCGGGGGGAATATTTTAAAGAATTTTTGTGAAAAATTTTCTAAATTGTATGAAGAGTCAGCAAAAAAACTAACGAAAGTCAAAAATTCAAAATTTGAGAGCAATGAGAATTACTTCCCTTTAAAATCGTTGATTCGCACTATTCAGATTTCGTTCCATAATTGATTACCCAGGCCTTACCTTTAAGATTCGGTGTTATATTACATATGAGCCAGGATCTGGAAAAAGGCCCCTTGTCAAGTTGTGGCATTTAAGAAAACAATGTTTTGAAGATAAGTCCGTGCATAAGCGGTATCTGACTTGGATCCATGCTGCTCCCTTACGGGTATTACATGTTATGAACAAGCTATTAGAGAATAACCTTGATTCAAATCACACTGTGCATATATATGCACAGGCTGGTCTGGATCCAGGTTGTTCTCAAATGCCATAATGGACCTTTTTTCAGATCCTGGCTTATATACTTTGTATTTCTTTGTTTATAGGAAGAGTAGAGAGAGAAAGAAAAAGAAGGCAGAAGCTCTGAAATTGAAAAAGCTGGAAAAACAAGCAGACTTTACAGATTTTAAAGGTAGGTTAAGCTTTGGCATTGTGATTATAATTCATTTTCAAAATGGTTTTAACTTTGTAAATGATTAGTTTTTGTGCAATCAATATAGGAAACTCGAGAAAAAAGGGGGAAAACTGCCTTCAATATTTCATGTGCTTAATTCTTTCCTAAACAACATCTAGTTTTTACATCACCAAAGTTGCGAGGTTTTGGAAAACATTGAGAGAAAAGAAGAATTTTGGAGTTTTATCCTTTCCAAGCAGCCAAATTTTGGACTTGTCTAAATTGAAAGCTGACAAATAGATGTTGATGAAAAAGGATTTGTTTTCGATAAACATGTAGCTGAAAAAATGTTCAGGCAAAAGGAGAAGTTTCTGATGATCGGAATTTTCCTCTTTTGCTTCAATGTTTCCCCAAACTTTGTCAATTAGAGATATAAAAACCTTAATTTTTATGCTCCCCGAAACAATTTCTGGGGAGCATATAGTCGCCATGCTGTCCGTCCGTGTGTCCTTCTGTCCGTCCGTCCACAGCCATATCTCAGCAACCCTTGGACCAAATTCAATGAAACTTCACATGTGAACTCCCTGGGATAACCCTTATGGACCTTTTTCTCCGTTTCTTAATTTGAGGCTGCGTCATGGAAAAATGGACCTTAATGTAAAAAATAGATTTTCCCTTATTTCTCTTCATCCAATTGGCAGAATTTGATTAAATTTTGTGCTTATATGATAAATGAGTTGTTCTAGACCATATTCTTTCAATAATGTGCGTACAAAAAATCTGTCTTGGGAAAAGGGGGCTTAATGTATGATAGTTTTTATTTTGTGACAAACACTTATTCGGGGATCATAATCCGTCTATGACGGCTCTTGTTTGTTTAGATATAGCGATTAACTTTAGTATTCACTGTTTCACAGATGAGGTGATGTTCGGTGAGGTAGCCAATGAGCCACCGTCAATGACAGCCAAACCCCGTAAAGCACAGTCTATTGGTTCACAGGATAAGGTAGGCGGAGTCTTTGTTTAATTGTCAGATCAATTATAAATCCAATATTAACCAGGTCTGCCAATGAAAATCCATTCTTTCTTCAAGCAAAAGACTTTAAATCCTTTCCCAAACAAGAAGTGGTTTTGACATCCCTTAATAAAGAAGGCTTGAGAAGATATGGAGACAAAAAAGAAAATGTTGACAGCCAGCATTTCCCCTTTGCATCAATATTTAGTATTTACTGTGCTATATTGTAGACAAATCCAAACTTTTTCAATATTTATTTTATAGCCTTCTGCAGCTTGTAATTTACCACCCTATTTGTTAGTGGTTTTGGAAAGGTATAATCAAGGAACACTTAGTATCTTTATAGTATCAAAGTCTGTACTCATTGGGAAAGTTTACACAAAAGCACCAAATAGGTAAGGACACTGGGCAAGACTGAAGTTTCTACCTTCATAAACGTTAATAAATCTGGCAAGTCTGACAGTGGTTGACGCTTTATTATAAATATTGATGCCCGAATCCTCTGTATATAATAGCGATGTGAGACAACACAAATCGTGGCTTTTCTTCAAAAACCTCATAACTGCAGCTTATTTCAAGCTGCAGTTACGAGGTTTTCGGTGAAAAGTGACGATTCCTGGTTAGAGGACTTAGTCTTAGTCTCTCTAGTAAAGCAATTGAGACCCGAGTCACTTTGCACTCTGGTACAGTATGATCAGTATCCATTATGTACTCTTACAGTCCTGGCAGGTCAAGAAGAGGCCATTACAGACCAACATGGATCCAGATCTGGACCCAAATTGGTCTCAAATACTACAAGGTCTCTTTTTTTAAAACCATCCCTATAATTATATGTATATCTATTTGCAATTCTGGAAGAGTGTTGTCAGTATAATCTCGTCTTGGGCCGCAAGATGATGATGATGATGATGATGGTGATGATGATGATGATGATGATGATGATGATGATGATGATGATGATGATGGTGATGATGATGATATCTAATTGTATTTATTTCAGCCTGGCACAAAGTCTTTATTGCTAAAACAAATGTTTGAGCAGACAGACACCAACACAGACAAACAGTTAAAAACCTCACAGACAATCTTAGCCAGCCGAGA
Source organism: Fragum sueziense (assembly GCA_963680895.1). NCBI lineage: Eukaryota > Metazoa > Mollusca > Bivalvia > Cardiida > Cardiidae > Fragum > Fragum sueziense. The sequence continues at coordinate 82,682,616 of OY804592.1, read as the reverse complement.
AGTGGGGAAAACAGTGAAAAGAAAACACATGTCCTTCGCTCAACAGAGAATTAATGACGCAGAGAGGGAGAAAGCTATAGGGTTATACAGACAGTTGAAAAATAAAAAGATGAATGTGGCAGATAACAATTCCTGATCGTTAAACCCTGTTCCAAATTACGGTATTGTAAAGTGGTACATAACCAATCAAAAGGAGTTGCATACAACTAATTTATGTAAATTCGTGTAGAAAATATCTATGTTAAAGCAGAGAAACCCCCTGGGAAAAGTTAGTGTGTGTATGAAAATTGAGTGTTTTTTATTTACAGGAACTATTTTCCAACCAAATTTTCAGGCTGCTCAAAGTTGAAATGGGTTGTAGATAACATAATAATTTATATAAAAAAGAAAGTGTGTTTATTACAACTGACAAAATATAGAGGGAACAAGATTATGTTTGCCTCTCAATCTTATCCGAAAGTATTTCTACTTTGGACATGAAAACTAGGTCTTGCTTCGGAAAAGGTTTAATTCCTACACAAGAGTTTTTAGGCTGACCTATTGTAAATTAAAACTTTCCCAAACAAAACTTGGTTTTGACGTCCCTAAGATAAATGGCTTGAGAAAACATTTAGGCAAAAGAAGAAACTGCTGATAACCAGCAGTTTCTCCTTTTGCCTCAATATTTTCTTAGCTATATTTTACACAAATAATATCCATAAAAGAACCTATTTTGTTGTCTGCATCAGTTTTCAAATGGAGCCATCCTAAATTTGTGTCGTTTGGGAAAGGGTTAAAAGGCGTATTGTTACAGTTTATAGGACATGTGCGTTTGCAACTGTATTAGGTTTGTCCTCACATTTTGATTAACCATGTTGATCCCTCTGATGTAGGAACAATCCCACCTCCTGCACTTTAATCAGAAGACCGATAGTGAGTGAGTGTGTGAGTGAACCTTTTCCAGTAGTGTTTTTGGCGGCTCTGATCATATCGTCGCCTTTCAACAAAAACCTCGTAACTGCAGCTTAAAACAAGCTGCAGTTACGAGGTATTAATTGAAAAGCAAGGATATGCTAATACATACTAGATGCTTTCCCTTAATTTCTCTGGGTTAGACGTCATACAAAAAGTTTGTTTTGGAGAAGGATAAAGAAAATACTGAATTGCCGATGTATGGAAAGGGGTCAGTCTTTTACTGATCATTCGCATACCCCTCTAAGTATGATAATACATGTCTAATCCAGCTTGTATGAATAACAACTTATTGGTTACATTCGAAAATATCATAACTGCAGCTTATTCAGTTAGCTTGTTACGGCATTTCCGAATGTTACCATTTGTTAACCATTTGATCTACTTTTGGAAACAATTAATTGCTTACTGTGCATTATATTTAATTGTACAATATTTATGCAAAATCACGGGCCTATGCCTAAAATAGTGTTTTGCATGGTCTGTATGGTGAAATTAGACCTACTGTAATGCATAAGTAAAATATGCCAAACTAGAACTGTCGCAAAGCGAACAAATACATGTATATAAGGACTTTTCTTCCATATTCACGCTTTTTGGTTCGTTGATACAAGTATAAGCAGTTTGGAAGAGTAGAACATTTCTTGGATAGGCGAGAAACTGTTCTACGTACATGATTATGTAATCAAATTTAATTAGATGGTTTATATGCCTACCACGTTCTCGATTTATCAATCGGAAAACATGTTAAAAGTTTAAACCAAACCGAAGCAGACTATTCACTAGGCTGTCCATAGTCGGTACCATTCGCAAATTATTGAATATTGGTTTTTGCTTGACTTTTCGCAAAAATAAACGACCGCGAAATCGACATCTCACGACTTTGTCGTTTGGACAAATTCCTTTCTCCTTCTTTTCTCAATGTCGTCCGACATTTTATCCACGAGAGTATAGTTCATGGTTTCCGGCAGAAATGTGAGCCCAGCAATAGATAAGAACGTGAGGACGGCAACCATGTAGTACATAATACCTGGTACCCAGTCGCCCTGAAACACAACAAAATATTAAAAATTATTGTTTACCGTCATACACTCATTTGTTATGGTAAGTAATAATACCACTTATTTTTGCTGTAAATTCATTTAGGGAAAGTATATCGTCGGTGTTATTGCAAAAACTCGTAACTCCAGCTTAATTACACTGGAGTTACAATTTTTAGCAACAACACCAACGATATACGCCTGTTATGATATGCTGAAAATCCATTTATCTTTGGCATTTTGTTAAAGTTGTATAGACTCGTGTATTTGGAAAGTCTTGTAAGCATTGTATTAAGACATCGCGCAGTAGGACCATAATGAATGAGTCTATCTGCAGGTTTGAGTTGTTCAATGAAAGTCGAAAGTGGGCTCGTACATACCAGGTACACGAATTGTGGTCCAACCACTGCTCCCAGTCGAGCAAGTATACTGACGAAACCGAAACCAGTGTTTCTGGAAACAGAAATTAAATTGCGGCTATAGAAAGAATTTGTGTCGGGGTGGCGTGTCATTTTAAACCTAAAACATAATCAACTTCTACATCAATGTAGGGAAAAAGAAATAATCCGGATTTAAGAAAAAAAAGAACGCAAACATACAAGCAAAATATTGAGATAATTTACTATCTGAAGCTAATAGTTCCAGCAAGTAAATGAGCCGGGATCTGGAAAAACGTCCCTTAAAGCATTTTTAGCTCCACTGGCCGAAGGCCAGCGAGCTATTGTCATGGCGTTGTGTCCGTCGTGCGTCCGTGCGTCCGTCCGTCCGTGCGTCCGTTAACTTTTTCTTTAAACATCTTCTCCTCTTATACCAGTGGGCCAATTTTGACCAAACTTGGCAGGAATGTTCCTTGAGTGACCCTTTTCAAAACTTGTTCGCGAATTTTTGATTTGTCAAAAAATGTGGGCGTGGCAGGGCGGGGCTTATCAGACTTAGAGAAATCATAAGAAAATTCTTTAAAAATCAACCATTGGGCCAATTTGAACCAAACCTGGCAGGAATGTGCCTTGAGTCATTCTTTTCAAAATTTGTTCACAAATTTTTACATTTGTCAAAAAATGTGGCCGTGGCAGGGAGAAAGGGGCTTATCAGACTTAAAGAAACCATAAGAAAATTCTTTAAAAATCAACCATTGGGCCAATTTGAACCAAACCTGGCAGAAATGTGCCTTGAGTCATTCTTTTCAAAATTTGTTCACAAATTTTTACATTTGTCAAAAAATGTGGCCGTGGCAGGGAGAAAGGGGCTAATCAGACTTAAAGAAATCATGAGAAAATTCTTTAAAAATCAACCATAGGGCCAATTTGAACCCGACTTTGCAGGAATGTTCTTTGAGTCTCTCTTTTCAAAATTTATTCATAAATTTTTACATTTGTCAAAAAATGTGGCCGTGGCAGGGAGGAAGGGGCTTATCGGACTTAAAGGAATCGTAAGAAAATTCTTTAAAAATCAACCAGTGTGCCCAATTGAACCAAACTTTGCAGGAATGTGCCTTTAGTCATTCTTTTTTAGCTCACCTGAGCACGAAGTGCTCGAGGTGAGTTATTGTGGTCACTTTTTGTCCGGCGTCCGTCCGTCCGTCCGTCCGTCCGTCAACATTTGGGGTGTTTACACTCCAGTTCAAAATTGAATTTCAAGATCAGCCTGTTGTCAAATGGAGTCCAATATGCATCTATGCTACTCTCTTTAAGTTACTATAGGTCACAAAGAAGCTACTAGAGAACAACATGGATCCTGATCAGAATGTGCGTATGCACAGGCTGATCTGGATCTATGTTGGGCTCAAAAGGCTTAAGGGACGTTTTTCCAGATCCTGGCTCAAATAGAAATACCGTTTATCCAGTATACGCTGGGCACACGGTCTACCTCAACGCTAGGCTGCGACCATGGAGCAGGTGTTGAGCATCGAACTCTTACTTATAAGGTCCAAGGTTCGATTCCCGACCGCGGCAAATATCCCTTTATACAATGGCTCATACAGATGGTTTGATAATCGTTAACCTGTGCGGACGAGCAGCTGGAGGCTCGGTAAGGATGTTGTGGTAGTACTGGTATGAGAGGTGACAGGAATCCATGGTTAGGTGCTCCAGCCGCGATACCACAATTAATCTACCTCAATGTTGTAGTTCTGTAGTATTACGTACTTACTAAGAATACGTCTGTACGGGTCCCCAAACACCATCTCGATTGGTTATTACAAAACTATTGTAAGTGCGCTCACCATACCATGGGCGGATCTAGAGGGGGGTAGGGGGTCTGGACCCCCCTGGCATTGGCCAAAAAATAAATTTTGACCATATAAATTTATTGTAACGTTACATATTTACTACATTTTAAGCCATAATTTGGGCTTGGACCCCCCTTCCCCCCCCCCCCGGAAAAAAAACTTGGGCTTGAACCCCCACCCCCCTCCTGGGAAAAAATCCTGGATCCGCCCTTGCATACCCCGACATTATTGTATCTCGTCCGTGCAAAATCTCTAAACTCCAGTTTGGCTTAAGCTGGAGTTACGATGTTTTACCGTAACACCGATGATCAGCTACTTGTTGTCGGTTATGCGTTTGGAATACCTACCTCAATGCTGTAGGATAGAGTTCTATTGTATATGTCTGTATAGGTCCCCATACACCGTCTACTCCAACATTAGCCACGAGAGCAAAATAGTTGGTTAGTTCATCCTTCATAGGAACGTCTACAAAATAACATGTAACTTGTGTGTATTTTCAGAAGTACACAGTTACAGTCTATTTTGCGAGTTGGTGCTCTTATCACAGAAGGACGTGATTTAACTTTAGTAAATACGTGTATAAATATACATGGGCAGCCAATAAAACATTGCAGTTATTTTAGTAAGTCAGTAATGCATAATGTCTATAAAGAACAAACAAATAAGATATGGCACAGCAGCCTTGGTAGTCAAAATGAATAAGTCCCTCATTTTATTACGGTGGCTCAGAAGTTCTAGATAATCATCAGATCAGATAACGTAGTAAGAAAAGGAAAACAAAGTTGATGTCGATATAAAACTCGTCCTTCCTACCTGCAGATTGTGCTATACCCACAGCCAGACCGCCTATAAAACATACAGCCAGAGCGATCATACTGGCCTTCTTACGTCCAAATCTAAAACGAGAGGGGGTTGTAACACTGCAAAATTACTGCGTGTATTGAACATAAAGATTTTTAAAATATTTCAAGATGTATAATAACAATACTAAATAAATATTTATGAAATTAAACCCGAATATTAATTGTCAATTTCTTTTTATCTCGTGATACATTTTTGTACTTAGAAGCATGTGATCATTATTCGTCCTGTATAACTGGGGTATAAACCTTCGATGGTTATCCTTAGATGAGACATACTTCGGTTATTGAAATTAAAAGCTCATGTTAGAAGCTTTTGTAAACAAAGTCTTTGTATCAGGGCAAAGAATACATTAAGGTTGGTTATCAGTATTTTCATCTTTTTATCAGTTTTTTTCGGACGTCAAATTCAAGGTTTGTTCGAGAACGGGTAAATCAAAGATGCTGGAAAACTTCGTCGCCTTTCATTGAAAACCTCGTAACTGCAGCTTAAAACAAGCTGCAGTTACCGTGGTTTTCGTTGAAAAGCAGCAACTTGCTACGGAAAGCGGTGATATACCTACCTATTCTGGAGGTACATTGAGATAAATTTGGAAGGTATGGATGCTACACTGAACACGAATATGTTGAAATATATACTGCCCGAAAGCTTCTTGATGCCGAAGTTGATTCCATACGCCGTGAAACCGAGTGCAAACCTGACAAATAGACAAAGTATTAAGGTTCTGGAACCATAATTGCTGTAATTAATAATAATTTAGCTACAATACAAATATAACCGATATTGTTTAATATCGAATATAAATTATATGTATGTCAAAACTCAAAATGATAGATCAAAGATGCTAGTAAACTCCGTCGATATGTAATGATATGTGAATGGTAAGTAATCAGTAAATGTTTCTGACTTGAATATGATGTATTATCTCCCTTAGTTATGTAAATTCTGCTGGATTATCTGCCCTTAAATCGCAAAAAAACGTTTTCACAAAATGTTGAGGGTAAACATACTATATTTTTGTATGTTATGGGGCGAAATAATAATTGTCGATTTTCTACCGTTTTAATATTTTGAATTTATCCCTTGTTTTAAAAACATTCACGAAATAGATATTTTCCCATAGACATCAACTTTAATGTCAGTTATCTACCGAAAATTGTGCTCGACGATCTAGTGCACGATAATGACCATGAATAACACTGACTTGATAAGGAGATGATTCTGATTAACGCTTTCTTTGTGGAAATAGTTTGTAAAACGTTGAGAGAAAAGAAGAAATTGTTAATTGGCAATACCAATGTTTGAGTCCCAGGACCAAACATGTACTCTGTCCCATCAGTAAACTATACTGAACAAAAGTGAAAACGCTACACCTACTTTGCTCGTCATATATCTTCTAAATACAACAAGTAAACAAATCAAATGAAAGTGTTTCGGATTGTTCATTGACTTGGTTGTGCCAAGCACTAAACTTTTTTTGGATCTTAATTACGGGGATGACAAACGGACCCTTTTAATGTGACAGGGGTCCGTTTTTCAGGCGTACAATTTGAACGGAAATTTTACACAATTTAAACCTTCAGAAATCCAAGCAGAAGAATGCAAACCAAGCCGGACTGCACGGAATGGTAGTCTGACAAGTTACAAGCCAGAAAATGTAAAGAAGCTTGCATAGCATTGTTTCAGCGTTTAGAAAATGATGTTTGAAAAGCAGAATTTTCATTATGTTCCAAAGCTTGAAAATTGTGCAATGTAATCTCCATAGGAAACTGAAATCGCTATTGCATGGACATCTGGGAACAATCCTAGTCGAAGAAAGGGTTCAAAAATCCCCTGCAAGGTCTGCATGATGTTGAAAAAAAATCCAATCGAAAACCGTGATAAATTTATGAATACCAGACATTTTAATATCCCTATTTGTTTATGTCAAAGGGAGGTAATTGGCAAAATTGACAGATTAGACCTTAATTCTAGAGCTTGCTATAAGAGACAGGTGAGATTTTAAGTGTTTTTTTGGCAACCCGGATATGACCAATTCCGAAAAAAATAATGAAACGTTTTCTGCGCATGAGCATATGCGGCATTAGATGAAATTTGCTCTAAACGCAATAAGGGCTGTAACTCCGACATTAAAGGAGACAAGATAATGAAATTTCGACAAAACGATTGCTGAAAGCCTGGGAAATAATGTCAAAATATATATCATGATATTAATTCAATGCTTTTCCAGAAATAAGCAATCTTGCAGTGTAGCGTTTTCACTTTTGTTCAGTATATTTTTTAAAAGATGTGGATTGTAGAAACTTGCACACAATAACGTAAGTAAAGAGCACAAACTACGATTTGAATAAGTCCAAAACCTTTTTAAACAATCTGGATGAAATTTAGTATAGCTACGGAAACAATGGAAGTCATTTGAAAACAATCAATATTTTCAACGTTTTCCAATTAAATGGTGATTAGACTGTGTTACCTTTCAGTATGGAATTCAAATAATTCATACTTATTTAGGTCAGAGCTCTCCGCTTGATATAGTGTCTCAAAAACGCTGCCTTATTTTTATCTGAATAATTATGCTCTTGAACCTCTTACGGTTTGAGGGTTTTCACCGAATAAATAAAGAGTCCTTCAATTTGGATTTGTAACCCGTTTGTAACAAGGAAACAAAGAAAATTTGATTAAGCTGGGATCGAGAAAAATATACTTTGTGGAATTTAAAACCCTGTGAATCTAGATGTAGATTACGTTTCTGGACCTCACTGAAAAGTGTGCCCAATAGCCATCCAATTTTAAATATCAAAACAACGCTTATCCACATTTTTTAACATTGAAGCCATATAACGCACCTTTTCCAGGCGATGTAAAATAATTATGGAAATCATTACTAGAAAAAAATTTGATTATGGATGTCAAAACTAGGTGACGCCTCCTTCGCGAAAGGGTCATGATGCTGAGATTTACCTACCAAGTAAAGACCAAAGGCAGTGTCAGCTTAATTAGCGCTCGTCTCCGAAACAGATCCAGCATGGAATATTTTTCGTCCGGTTTATCCGCTTCCTGGGCTGCTATAGCACGACACATGTTGTCGAAATCCGGGGCCGGATGGTTGTTCCATTTGGACACTCTGGTAACAATGGTCTCTGCCTCTTTATAACGGTCGTGACTTATATACCAGCGAAAACTCTCAGGGACGAACCTGAAATTCACGATTGATAAAATTGAATCCAGATCGGCTTCTACCATAGCTGGTCAGGATCCATATTAAACTAGCAGATACCATAGGTTAATGACAAACTATACTAGAACAGCATAAACCTTGATCAGACTGTCCACAGGCACAGGCTGATCTGGATCCACGTTTGTATCAAAAGCCATACGGACCTCTTTTCCAAATTTCATTTGTTAAACGTTCACACAATTAAGACTAAATGCAATGAAAAATGTAAAACATTAGCCTATTTAGAAAACTGTATCGCAATGTAACAATTTTGAAAGCAGGTATTCTTGGTCGGCCTAGATTTAGGCTGCACAAATGTTTTATATGTAAATTATAAATAGAGTGATCAGTTTTTGAACCCATTGTAAACTGAATTAATTCATTAACATTTACCTACTCGACTTAGCCTAAACGTGTACTTGTCGTAATATCAATTATAGATGCAAACAGAAAGCACAAGTCCATGCATACGAAATGTAAGATCACATAAAACATTGACAAATTACTTGAAAGACTCGCGTCGTTTTTTGCAGCCATATGAATTCATGAATGTAATTGGAACCCGAATGTCTCAAATGCTCTTTTTATGCCCCCGATAGGGAGGCATCATAAATTTGACTTGTCCGTCCGTCCGTCTGTTCGTCTGTCTGTCCGTCCGTCATTCCGTCCAAAAACTTTAACATTGACCATAACTTCCTTATTACTTAACATATTCGCTTCATACTTTACCACAACATTCCTTGGTACATTACCTTTCTGTAGGCACATACTTTGGTGACCTTGACCCCTGGATGACCTTGACCTTGAACATAGATTGGCCATAATTTAAAATCAAAGCGATGTCGGTGGCATTGTCATCTTACAGTGACAGCTCTTGTTTGAAAATAATTGTCTCTTTATATTTGTGACTTAATGTTGTTATAATAACCAACATGCTGCTCTATATATTCCAGTATGTCGCCACATAGTGTAATTTGTAGGTAGGCCGACAAAAACAGTATTTCACAAAAACAGAGATATATAACACTTTGGAAAGCCATTACATCAATGCATATTTCAAACATTTCGATCTGCATTACATTAATTGTTTGGACTGTAATACAAAAAGACAACTACCGGTATAAAGATACATAGAAATGTGACTAACGAAACCAAAAACAGTTTACCATGTGATAGCGAAGAACCCTAAAGACAGAAGAGCATTGAGTAGGGTGATTGTCTTCCAGTCTTGTAGTAACCAGGCAACGAGCGCGAACAGCGCGGATTGCAGGGCCCAGGATGGACAACTCACAACAATGGACCGCCATTTTGAAAGCGCGTACTCGGACTGAACGCTGCAATAAAGGGCCAGATAAAACGCGTCCGCGAAACCTGTGGAAAACAAATAGAAGCAGCCTTTTAAGGCAGTCCACCCCTAATGAGATTCGCATGACGTCGGAATTATTCGGGCGCGATCGAAAACATTCGGCGGCGGAACTCTCCACTGCCCAAAGTTAACGACCGCACCCGAATAGGTTCGGATACGTAACGACGCCGCTTGAAAAAAATAGCCGATGTTTTATGAATCTCAAAATGGCGACATTACGGGTATTCTACATTAAGTGCCGATTGTTCATGCATTTTAGCGTACTAAATATAAATCATAAGAACAAGCTCCAGGCATTATTTTTGGTTGATTTTGATTTTCTAGTAACATAGTATTGTCGAAACTTAGATTAATGTTAATAATGCGTTTAATTTGATGTCAAGTTTGAGAGTAGCCTTAATTAAAAAACATTTCGTCAAAAAATTAACATGATATATATACCCGCCTTCATATAGATCTATACGCGGTGAAATCCCTAACAAATTTTGATTTATGCACGTGGATATATTAAGGCTAGATCTAAATTTGAGTTCTATTCTCATCTCCTTTATCCACAGACTTTCCAAATTTGAGTAGGCCTACTGGTGTTCCTTTAATAAATGGGTTAAGTTTTTATACTTGGTGTAGCTACGGATTACCTATGAAGAACTTGCAGAACGCGAACATGGTCCATGTCACAGAGAAGTACGACACCATCAGGAACACAAACAACATGGCCATGGATATATAGAGCGGTGGTTTACGACCAAACAGATCGGACACGTGACCGGACACCAGGCTGCCCACACACATACCCGCCATCTGTACTGAGGTTATAGTCGCTGTCACCCACGATAGGTCACATACAAGGTCAAACTGCAATGATAATAATTTAAAGCAATTTAAGGGATCATTATTCAAAGTATTTTGAGGGACAAACTGAACTTATCATCGCGTGTTTAGCATTTTGAGAGTCAAACTGAAAAGATCATTATGCAAAGCAATTTGAGCAGCTTTAGATGACATTGAATTCTCAATTTGTTTGACCGAGTAAAAGAAAGCATCCTACTTCGTTGTCGATGTCAGTAGATATCTGCTGGTATATAACTGTCCAAACTGATGATAATCTTTACTTTGTTTGTCACGTGTCTTTGGTTTTACATGCAGTTGGGATGAAAAACATTTTATCTATTTTTTATTTCAAATCCAAACGATTCAGTTGGGATGAAAAACATTTTATCTATTTTTTATTTCAAATCCAAACGATTCCAATGAGTACCCTATACATAGGATTTGAAAATAATTCATTTTGAAAAGGCATCGCCCTCTCTTATTTATAGATCTGCACAATTCCAACTAGTACTTACTTCTGATACTATAGTCTTGATTTCTGGATCAAACCGATAGCCTTGACATGCTCTCCCAGTCGGGGCCTCACAAACTTTGTTCAAATCTGTCCCATTTATCTCGACAGCAGCTGAACCGTTCCAGATGAGCGTGGAATCAGTCTGATTGTCGTCTGTAACACAGGACCAGTCTGGCACGTAGGCGAGGAAGGAGTTACCGACCATGGACCAGCAGACGACTAGCTTCATCGCCTGTACGATGATAGAAATAACCACTTGGAATCGTCCACATCCGCCCAGCTGGTGCAAAATATCGTCTGGTGTCAAATCATTGTGATCCTCGGTGGCGTCCTTTGCGACAGGGACTAACTCGGTTGCATTTAGAAGTTCTGAAATAATTTAGGCTATACTTCTAAAGTGGAAAGTCATTTGAGACCAATGTGGATGTTTGGTGTAGGAAAAGTCTAAAATGTGTCGTTTTTTAAGTCGCTGAGCGCTCGCGCTGCGACTTATTGGTGCCGTACGAGTTTTCCGGACAGGTCAAATAAGGTCAAAGACGGACCTCTTAACTTCTTCTGTATTTCTGTTTTGAGACAAAGTAGATCTCTGATTTCTTGTCCACACTTTGATTTAATATTGAAATTCGACTTTCTACAATTTCTAAACTGACATGCCAAATAATCATTGTTGAACGAGGAAATTGTACGTTTTATGTAGAACTACTTTTTTGGCGGAGAAAATTTATCGCGCGCAATAATTCCGTTTTCTGAGGTATATTGGTCTAAGGGAAATAACCAGGTTTGAATTAGACAGTTTTCATGAAAGAGTTACTTCCCTTAGATAGTCAATATTCAATACTGTATATCTTCGGCTATAAGTCAAGGAAAAAAACTATTCAGAATGTGGGGGAAATAGACATCGACTTTATGACTCGGCGACAATAAACATACGACAACGACGGAATACTCATTTGCTCGATTCTTTTTATAATAATAAATTCCATTTTAACAAGGTGTCTTGCTTGATATGCATCGTTCTGCCATTTCAAGCGTGTAATCTCGCAATCAATATGCCCTAAATTAACACACGACATAATTGTACACAACAAGCAGTCGTCACTTTTCTTCGAAAACCTCGTAACTGCATATTGTTTTAATCTGCAATTACTTGGTGATGACAATAGTTTAAAAAATCGTGTGATCAAATTTGCCGAAAATTCGAAAAACTGTGCGGCTGAGAGTGATTTCGGCATCAGTGGAAAGCTAGTGAGAGACTGGCGAAAAAACAAGACAAAGATCTGTGATTGTCCAAAATCGCAGAAATGGAGGGTTATTCGGATCAGTCCCTATGAGCCATAGGAAAATGATCTGAATGATTGGATTTTGGAGTTACGGGCAAGTGGCTATGTTGTAAGTAGGATCGGGATTCGCGTCAAGGCCCTTCAACTCGACAAGGACCAAAATACAAAATCCAGGGCGAGTTCAAAGCTTCTTCTGGGTAGTGTTGCAGGTTCATGAATATTTTAGTCAATACCGGGAAGACCAGAAAAAAACAACATTTTATTACACACCTGGCCAGCTTATCAATGGGAAAACCTACGGGACCACATCAAAGAAACGAGACTTAACTACTCGGCTGGTTCCGTGATGTTGACGATCCCGAAATATGCAAGATGTGCATATCCGACGATTACTTTAAACAAAGGGTTTTACGTCGCCGGATTTACGGAAATGAAATTGTTGATTTGCAGGGTTGAATCTCGCGACCGGTAGGCGATCATAGACGGCACAAAAGCAGCTTTGCAAGTCACGGGCATTTTGTATGATACGGTTCCCCCGAAAGATCGCAGCTAAAACCTTACCTTCGTTTCAGATCAGAATAAATATTTCAGCCCACACGTTTTGATTTTTGTGTATGTATGGATAATCGTTAGCCCCAAAGTGTAATTCATGGATATTTACATTCATGTTCAATTTTCGTCATTTTGTTTACCCCAAAACAGAAATATTTTTTAGACTGCTCCATTTTGAAAGCTGTTGCAGGCATACGACATAACTTCTTAAAAAAAGATTGAATTACATCATGGAAAGTATCTCGGGTGAACGGAGAAATGGCTAGTTATCGACAATTTCTTCTTTTCAATGTTTTCCAATCTTTTTGTTCCCATGATTGTCGTCGGAATCAAGTCTTGTTTGTGAAAGGATTTAAGAGAGAGGTTATATAGACGAACGTCGGCAAGTATTACTCTCCAAAGCCGATGTCTATTGATTAGATCATCAAAATACATTACTAATTACATATCATTTCATAAGAGGTAATGTACTGTACTTTGTTTTAAGAGAGTAGCAAGTATAAGCACGAGTCATGTAGATCTACATCTGCAAGAAATTTTCTTTTCACTAAATACACTGAAATAGTCTACCCTTTGAATTTCGTTCTTCTTTTGAAAACTCTTTATGAAGTTAAACTGTCTCTTAAATCTATCTACTCTAAAATTTAAAAATGTAGAGGTCAACACTCTAATAAATATTCACTAAAATGTGACCGATTAAGGGAGAGACTCGGGGTAAAGCTTCTTTTCTGACGATTGCCCTTTAAGTTCTAGATCTTTTATGAAGCAATGCTTGTAAAATTTATAGGCCTACAGATTGGTTGAAAAAGAGAATTGTCCCCGCCCATTCATTGACTTACTAGTTGATTGACATGCTTCTCAGATGAATAAGCACGTGATACAGTCGGATCCATTTTGTTAAAAAAAAAAACAATATGACGTCTTGATGACGTAGCGTCTACTCAATCTGGGCTGGAATAGTGACTTCAAAAACACCGCCAACACCTGCTCAGTTATTTCGGAAACTGTTTCAAAATATGTTAGTTGGATTATTACCGGTGATTTTTTGGTTTGGATAGTAGACTAACAGGTATCATTTTCTTCGTATCATCATGACATTATCGCTTGCCGACCAAAAACAAAATAACCTTCTAAACCTAGATGTATAATTTTCTACTTTACATCATAAAATCTGCATGAATTACCATTTAAATTAATTTGTCGAGCGTCCGTCGATTCAGTCGACGTTTCTGCGATTAAATTTCTTATCATTAATCACCGAATAATCAACGTGAATTAAAATAGTTTTTGTGAAGAGAGGGGAAGTTAATTCGTGAATAAACCATTATTGGAGGCTCAAATTATCGATTAATCACGACTTTAGGCTTGCCGCAATAAACAGTTCTAGAGATTATTCATTTCTGTGACTGTAAAATATTGCGTACCTAAATGATATCAATCTTGAGAAATATCACGGTCACCATTGCATACTAGAACGTATAAGTTCTTATTTCGAAATTGAAAAAAAAAATGATGTAAAAAGGTGCATCATATTGAGTTATAATTTGAAACTGAGTGATAAATGATTTGGAAAACTTGCATCAAAAGATGGTAGAATTTATAGTGTCACGAACGCCTTCCTGAGGGTTGAAAACGCTATTTCTCAAGAGCTCCCGGGTGGCTCTGGCCCCGTGGACCCCTGGCCAGGGCGTTTCCATAGACCCATCGGGGGCCCTGTGGTCCATGGCCCCCCAGCTGTAAAATTCAGTATTTTGAAAGTATCTAACTTTCACCCAGGGTCGATGTTTTAAATGAAATAGTTTGATTTTGAGGGGTTTTAGTTAAGTGAGGAATGCGTTATGAAGTATAGATCTATTTTATTCAATGAATTTCTGTGACATCTTCTGAAATTGGGAAATCTGAATAGAACAAAATGGGTAAATATTTCATTTAAAACATCGTTCTTACCCAGAATTTAGTTTAGTATCAATTCCAGTCAATTTACGGGACATGCAGCCAAAACATCACAACTACAGATTAAAGGGGGACCTGCTAGGCTGTCGAAAATGCAAATGGCACAAAAAATACAAACCAGATATAAACGTATGAAATTACAAACCTGAAGGGGTCCATTGTTAGCACTCATTGAGCTTTATCAAGTATAAAAATCCAAGTCGATGAATAACGTGCAGATCCGCATTTTATTGTCCTTGGTTTTTGTTTTTAAACGGTTACACATGCCCAACCTTCAAAAGGCAATTACGTCAGAGGTACGTCATCGGTGCTCAGCGAGATTCAACACACCGTACAACCGGCTGCGTCGTCAACGAAGACAGATTCGGCATCTGATGTCAGGTGCATGGTAGGTCAAATTAATTTACTTTTATGAATAAACGAAAGGATCTTTGGTATTCTATAGTTGATAAATACGTGTATAAATGTTCAGTGCTAACTGCTTCTACAAAATAAACCTTTCCACGCATCCCTCGCAAATAAGGTCACAGTCATCGACGCAGCCGGTTGTACAGTGTGTTAATACTGCTGGGGATGTGTCTCGTTGACCTTGACCTTGTCTCGTTTCGAAGTAAAAATAGAATCTGTAAACACGCTTGTAAAGGATTGATCTATAGCAAAGGAAAGATGGATATTCGCCGTGATTGAGGTTTTATGCATTGCAAATTGTTTTTCCATGTACAAATATGAGTTCCCGAATAGTTCAGAAGCATAAAAACGTAGCATGGGCCCCTTTCAGAAATCTGTAGTTACGATGTTTTTACTCCCAATCACTAAACACCCCAAAATTACCTACAAATTGGACCAATCTAACATTTTGAAAATAGATCTAGCTTCCACTGCTTTTCATATGTAGCATTCATTTTAACGATATAATTATCTATGGATTTGCTGTAGCCTCTGGTATTATGAATTTGTATATATAGATATGGATGAAAAATAAAGCTGTGTTTCTCTGTAAATATTCTATAACTTGTTTTGTCTTTCATTTTATTATTGGTTTTTTTTTTTCAATTTGTTTCTAAAGAATGTGATCTAATCACGAGTTCGGTCATCGTTTATAAACTTTATCGTCATTTTGACAAGATATATTTTGCGTACTTAAAATGGAGATCTAGGTCTTGTTTACATTGCATAACACTTCATAGGTAAGAATTGATACTCTGTCAATCATATTTTTGGGTTTTTGCCCTTTGTTGATTTTCATATTTAATTGTTTGTCAAGAGCATTACTAAAAATTATGCGAGGTAGATTCGTGCAACTTCATAGGTGGATGGTGTCATTATGTAGAAGTGTATTGTACAAAAATATAACTCTGCTGATAATGTTCGTGGAGTTATTGCCAATTTTCCCTTTTCATTCTTGATGTAAATTAATACTACAATTGCACTACTTCAATTGTTAAAGGTTTACCCTTGTGGGGGCATACATACATTTCATTCAATACTTCAAAGCATTCTCTGATAGGATCATGAAAAGCAAATCTTGTTTTACAAATAATTCTGTTGTAGCGACTTTCAGGCCCTTCAGGGCTTTGATTAAGGTTTAAGAGAGACTTGCAATCAAAGAGCAATCGTATCATCATGTAACAGGCTGAAGCTGTATCACAATTTCGCGATTCCAAATTCGAAGGAGTTACGAAAGATATAATTAATGTTAACTTATTTATGAGATCTTCATGTGAAAAATACAGACAATTTTGGGGAAAGGTGGTGACTGAACATTGGCATTCCGCAGGATTTTCTAAACCCAAATCTAGTGCGATTCTTGAAAAGGAGTCACTTTCTTGAAAAGGAGTCACTGTTTTTGATGGTTTGAAATTATAATATTAAATGTGCACAAGTCTCAACAAAAAATCAACAGATACCGAATAGGCTGGTCTTTATTTGCCAAAGCCATTGAATACCAATTTCTAAAAACCGAAAAGATAAACAAGTCGGGTTTAGAGTAGGGAAATCAGGATATGGTTGTCAATAAATATGAGTCGGGATCTGGAAAAATGTCCCTTATAGCATTTGAGACAGCCATATTTCAAGATCATCCTTTGCCTAAGTGAACTCCGCCTGTGATCCATGCTACTCAATACGGTTGCTAAATGCTACGAAGAAGCAGTAAGAGAACAATATGGTTCCTGATCAGATTGCGTATATACGCAGGCTGATCTGGAACCATGTTGGGCTCAAAAGCCTTAAAGTACCTTTTTCCAGATCCCGGCTCATGCCTGTATTTATCTGTTGTTATAAATAATCACCAAATTCAGAAAGTTCCAAGATCTTTTTCACTCTCTTATCTGCTTAAGACCAATTGAATATCGGTCATATATTGGCAGAACTGTTGAAAATTTTCTGCAACTGTTGCGTCACGTGATTTCCCGAATTGGTTTAAGGTATATGACCCATCATTAGCACCAAAGAGCCAGAGGCGAAAATTGAAAAGTACCAGTAACTCCTAAACTGCGATACATTTCCATTCCAAATACAAACATAAGCATTTTGAACGGTTTAGAATGCATTAGTGCATTCTTATGGAACAGTTGACAAAAATGTTCAAAATTACCTCCCTTGCATATGAATATATCTAGTAAAGTAATATTTGTAAATTATTCTCTTCCTGAAGCAAAATCTTGAAATCCGGCACGGTGAATCAACTTATGTGAAGTGTATTTACAAGTGTGTGTAATTTGATGCGTTTCGTATGGCTAGAAAGTGGTGTTTTAATGATTGGTCATATACCTTAAGCTCGCATTGCTTTGAAGAAAAACAGATATCCTATGCAATTCCAATTTCCACTTAATTCTTCTTTATGTTTATGATATCATGTATATTAGTTATAACACTGTCCTCTGCAACTCAGTTGATGTTTGGTTGGTCTTAAACATTGTCATTTGGAATTTAGTAAGGCAAGCATGTTTATCATAGTAAAAAAATGTAACATTTTCCAAAACGGAAAAAAATTACAATGACTCAATTTGAAAGCTGCTCCAGACGACATGATTTACGTAGATAATGATATGGTTTGTGCACAATAAAGCACAGAAAAAAATATGAGAAATCTGTAACCCAGCATTCTCTTCTTTCTCAGCAATGATTTCCTTTATACTTACTATGTAGCATGACAATAGCACTCTATGGTAAGTGAACTTTTTGTGTTTAAATTGTTTTTTATTTGCGGTTTATAAAGCTATATTGGTATGTTTTATGTTATTATGTAGATTTTTAAGGACATTTCGTAGTTTTTAAAGCGCTTTTGAACGTACACCTGTATGTAAAAAGCGCTATGTAAATTTGGTATTTAATACATTATAATTGTAATAAAAAAAAATAATAATAAAGACATCAAACCCAGATCATATATTGTATTTGGCCTTAGCTGTTGAGTAGGACGTTAAACTCCATAAATCCAATCCTTAGATGTTTGGTTGGTCTTAAACTTCGTCATTTGGAATTTAGTAAGGCAATCATATTTAGTCTTAATTAAAAATGCAACATTTTCCAAAACGGAAAAATATATAGTTAAGAATGACTCACTTTGAAAGTTCCTACAGATGACAAAAAATGGTGTTGAAAAAGAAATGGTCTCTGTATGCCTACAATAAAAACGACACAGAAAAAAAAACTTTGGAAAAGGGAGAAGTGTATGCTTTCATTCAGCATTTCCTGATTTTGCCTTAATGCTTTCCTAAATTCTTTCTACTAAGCACGATGGAGACATCAAGCAAAGATCCTTCGGAAAGGGTTAAAGTTTACCTGTTGATTGATAATCCGACCTTCTCCTGTTATCACAATGATTTTCGTTCAATTCAGATGGCAGCGTATCCATTTTGTGTCCTATATACGAGTATAATTTATAATTGACAGACGACCTTAAAAAACAGACGCACACTCATTGAATAAACTGATTCATTTAACTCTTTCCCAAACAAGACCTGGTTTTGACGTGCCTAACAGAACTGGCCTAGGAAAACATTTAGGCAAAAGAAGAAAATGCTGATGATCAGCATTTTCTTCTTTTCCTAAATATTTTCTGTGTTATATTTTACACAAATCTACTCTTAAATAACATTCAATTTGTCGTCTGCATCAGCTTTCAAATTAGAGACCCTAACATTTTGCTGTTTAGGAAAGGGTTAAGAGATAACAGATTTGCATCCAAAGTAGTACAGTGCTAAATTTGCCTCCAGTTCAAAGGCCAAAGCTGCAACTTCACTTGCTAAACTATTCATAATAATAAAGAAAGTATTATTGTCACGAAAATTAAGAAATGGAAACACTCGAATGACCCAAAAAAGTATGAATTGGTAAACGCTTTTCAAAACCATAAAGACAGTTCCAATTTGAAAGATGGTGCACATTACAAAATCGATTTTGATAAAGATAGACTTTGTGTACACAATAGAACACAAAAATATTGAGGCAAAAGGAAAAACACTGTTTATCAACATTTTCTGCTCTTAATTTGAATGTTTTTTCGAAACTTTTTCTCTGTTCAAAAACCGGAATGGTATTGGAATGCGATGAAAAAAGTCTCACTCTGTTTCTTCAATTCATCCTTGTAGTGGTAACCGTTCCCTATATAAGTAGTTAAAAAGAGTCGGAGAAATCAGATCAAAATACAATTAAGTCATTCCGCAATATTTCAGACTTATCCAAATCCAAAGAGGATGTAGAAGGCAATTTCAGGTGAATGTGATTTTTCATGTTTTGGTCTGTCTGTGTAGAAAACATTTAGTGAAATGAAGAAATTGTTTGTCCCATTTTTACATTGGTTTTCACCAACAAACAATTCCTCCATTTACCACAATATTATCCAAAGCCTTTATCTTTCGTACGACCAAATTTAATTTAAAATAAAGATTTGACGTTCACTATGGTCGTACGACAATCCTGCGACAGAATTTAGCCATTCGATCGTTGATAATACAATTGATTTTCAGAACCTACAAACTGTTGACCCTTTCCCAAAAAAGACCTGGTTTTGACGTCCCTAATAGAAAAGGTTTGGGAAAATATTGAAACAAAAGAAGAAACTGCTGATAACCAGCAGTTTCTCCTTTTCTCTCAATATTTTCTGTGCCACATTTTACACAAATTTTATCTTTAATAACATCCATTTTGTCATTTGTGGTAGTTTTTGAAGTGGATCACCCTAAACTTTTGTCGTTTGGGAGAGGTTTAATTTGGAAATCTTTGGGGGAACAGTAGAAGGTGCTGGTAACCAGAAAATTCATTGTTGACCTAAATGTACATCGAGTTTAACCCTTTCCCAAACGACGAAACTTTGGGGTGGTCTAATTCGAGACCTGCAACTGTCGATAGAATAGATGAGGATCAAGGTCTGATTTGTGTGAATTATAGCAAAGACAATATTGAGGCAAAAGGAGAAACTGATGGGTATCAGCAGTTTCTTCTTTTGTCTCAATGTTTTCCTAAGCCTTTCTATTAGGGACGCCAAAATCAGGGGCCCGTATTACTAACGATCGTACGTTTGATTTTTGCATAATTACTTGTAACAACAGCCCTGATTGGCTCGGTCGGATTTCTCGTGCAATCAGATGTCTTGTTACACAGTTTACACAAAAACTTGATCGTCAGATGTTTAGTAATACGGGGCCCAGGTCTTGCTTGGGAAATGGTTAACCCATTTACCATGTAATGGAATTGACGCCCACAAGTCCATGGCTTTGGAAAACGTTGTGGGAAAAGAAGAAATTGTTTGTGACAAGCAAATGCTTCATTTCCTACAATGTTTTCATTTAAAAAAATGAAATTATTAAGTTTCGTTAAATTGAAATTGTCGTCTGCAACACTTTGTTTTATTTGGATCACTCTATAATTGTGCCGTCTGGTAGGCCTAATGGGTTAACCCTTTCCCAAACGTCAAAATTCTTGGGTGATCCACTTCAAAAACTGCCACAAATGACAAAATGGATGCTATCTAATATAGGATTTGTGTAAAATATGACATAGAAATTCTTGAGACAAAAGGAGAAACTGCTGGTTATCAGCAGTTTCTTCTTTTGTTTCAATGTTTTCCTAAGCCATTTCTATTTAGGACGTCAAAACCAGGTCTTGTTTGGGAAAGGGTTAAACTCTTCTGTTAAAACCGGTCCTGAATAAATATTTATGATAAGTCACTTTTTTACAATAGTCATGACCTATAGAAGTCTTGATAGGATGCAAGTATTCTTACAATAGATACTTAAAGATAAAAACATACACATTGACTTGTTGATTATCACTTAACATTTCGCCAAATGAAAAAAAAAGACGATAGGCTTTAACAACAAGCAGTCGTAAAATGTAAACTAAAACTTTAAATAAATGAATATATTTTTTAAGGCTACTTGGTTTTTCCGGGACGGAACTGAACGGAACCATACCGGGAAAATTTTCATGGGAAAATTATTCAGAATTGAAAAAGAGATCTTCGAAAAATGCCTGTGGCATTGCTAGGGAAAGGGTTTGAGAATACTTTACTGTTTACTTTAAAATAATTCAACCAAGCACTTTAATCATACAGGAGACCATTTTTTGCTCAAAACTTCGAATGAAAGTTGTTTTTTTTTTTAAAAAAAATAGGGAGAATGCAATACATGTATGTTACCATTTTATTTATATACTGTTCTTGGCCGTTAGCCTTTCCCGTACTGAACACAACAAGAGGACCATGATGGTCCTAAATCGCTCAACTGAACTGCTACGACACATTGCCAAGGGGAAAATGGTGACAAGGGCACATTATCTCAGAAGGTCTGGCTGTTACAGTGACAACTAATTTGATCAAGGCAATAGTTACATAGATTCTAGAGTGTAATCAAAGTCCGAAACAGTCGAAAATTTCAATTATTGTCAAACTCAAGGGAACATAACTGTCAATCTTCTGGTCTGATCAGACTGAAAATCAAATTCATCTGAGATCTTATGGTCTTCAACATTGTGTCCAAGTTTTGTCTTGATTGGTCTATAATTGTAGATTCTAGAGGGTAAACAGAGTCGAAAACAGTGGAAAACGGCAGTTTTGTCACATTCAAGGGTAAATAACTCTCGATTTTCTGGTCTAATACGACTGAAAATCACAATAATCCGAGATGTTATGGTCTCCAACATTATGTCCAAGTTTTGTCTTGATTGGTCAATAATTGTAGGTTCTAGAGTGCAAACAAGGTCAAAAACAGTCAGAAACGGCAGTTTTGTCAAATTCAAGGGCACATAACTCTCGACTTTATTGTCTGATCAGACTGAAAATCTATCTCAACCGAGATCTTATAGTTTCCAACATTATGTCCAAGTTTTGTCTTGATTAATCAATAATTGTACATGCTAGAGTGTAAACAAAGTCGAAAACAGTGGAAAACGGCAATTTTGACAAATTCAAGGGTACATACCTCAAAACTTCTTGCTTCCATAAGACTGAAAATCAAAATCAGACGAGATCTTATGGTCTCCAACATTGTGTCCAAGTTTTGTTATGATTGGTCAATAATTGTAGGTTCTAGAGTGCAAACAAGGTCGAAAACCGTCAGAAACGGCAGTTTTGTCAAATTCAATGGCACATAACTCTCGACTTTATGGTCTGATCAGACTGAAAATCGATCTCATCTGAGATCTTATAGTTTTTAACATTATGTCTAAGTTTTGTCTTGATTGATCAATAATTGTACATTCTAGAGTGTAAACAAAGTCAAAAACGGCATTTTTTACATTCAAGGGCAGATAACTCAAGACGTTCTGGTCCGATCTGGCCCAAAATCGAACTCATCCGAGACATTATGACCATACTTGTTTTGACAAAGTTTGATCAAGATTGACTAATATTTGTGGATGCTAGAGCGTAAACACCAAATTGTGGACGGACGGACAGACGGACGACGGACAAAAAGTGATCACAATAGCTCACATTGAGCACTTTGTGCTCAGGTGAGCTAATAAATATATTGATATTTTTTATGGTATTTGAATATAATAGCAATGTAAAAAGGGGAGAAATGGTGATGGATTTCAGCATCTTTTAACCTTCATATGAAAGCTTTGCATGGCCATTTGATTGTTTACGTCACGGCCAGGTCTTGATGGGGAAGGGTAAAGCTGTTTTCTCATTTTTCATAATTTTATCAGCATCATCGTCGTCGTTCTATAACAACTAAGACGGTTTATCAATATAAACATAATTACATGTAAGAAATATTGGTATTTTGGGCCGCTGGCCTTCAATTGCTAAATAAAGTCATATTGTATTGTATTGTATTGTATTGAATACATAACGGTAAACCCTGACTATTTTTAGCACAAAATTCATTACCTACTAAATTCGACGAATTATACTAGAATTTGGAATTCGACACCAATAGGTCCATAAGCAAAAGCTCAACCACGCCCCGACATTCCAAGTTGACTAAATGGGATTATTTCACACCCTACATTAGTAAACCAATGAAATCGTCCCATTCGTACCACGTGAGTATACAATACCTAGAGCCGTATTGTACGCACGAGATAATTGCGTGAACGCACGGGATTCTCGATACTCCAAAGCGGCCAAATCGATATTTGTACGATGCACCGGTTGAACCCTCCAAATATGCATTGCACTCATTTGAACCCTACAAATATCGATTGAACCGTACAAATATGGATTTTTCCCAAATCGAGGCTACGATACAAAATATCCATATTCGCATCGAAGAGTAATCTCCCTTAGTAGAGTTCTAGTCTGCAAAAGCAAAATTGTGCATTAGAGTTGAATGTTTGTTTCAACATGATATTTTGAATTCACTGTCCTAAACAAGACATAGCTTTGATTCTGTGATTGAAAAAAAAAACACATTTGGAATACATTTAGGCAAAAGGAGAAAATGAATTTAAACATCACGAAAGAGATTATTTTCATTTCAAAACATTTCCGAATTGTAGCTCATTTAATTTGCAGCAATGATAAAATCACACTTAACCCTTTCCCAAACAAGACCTGGATTTGATACCCATTAAAAGGCTTGACAAAAAAGTTCTAAGAGAAAAGGAGATTTGCCGTTTATCAGCAATTTCTCCTTTTCTGTCAATGTTTTCATTGTTGATTTACGCTTGGCATGATAGATAGTTTATAAGACAAATTTCATGTACATTTCACACTGTCATATGACGGTCTATTCAATCTTTTGAGACAAACATAAATCGATAAGTATAGATTTAATGTCAGATGCCATGTATATTTCACAGCGTTAGAAATGTACATGAGGCCTACATTTTTTTCATGACACAGGCCTATGTTGTTTTCTTCCTTTTTTCACGTTGGAATTCTATTTAAAAGTAATTAGATCTAGATCTTAATTTTATACAAAATTAATCTTTGTCATGTTTTTTATGTGAAAAAAAATGATGTGAAATAAAGAGGTCATTTAACATGTCTTTGTACAATACCGAATTCTATTGGATTCATACTTTGCAGAACAAGTCTATATTTAGACTCGCCTATCGGCTCGTCCAAATATAGCCTCGTTCTGCAAAGTATTCATCCAATAGAATTCAGTATTGTACAAAGACATGTTAAATAACCTCATATTATTCTGTCTAAATGACTGAGTCATGGGACTGCCCATTACATTTTAGCCGGGATCTGGTAAGGGGGTTAAATCTATTCTCGTCTTAAACCTCTGAACATCTTATCCAGATACTGCCCACAGGGCCGTATTCACCAACATTTCTAATGACTTTCTAAAGTAAAATTACATAACAATCCATCTGATTGGACGAGACGTATATCTCGGCCAATCAGATGAACTGTTGTGTAATTCTAAAGGTAAACCGAATTAGACTGGTTGGTGAATACCACCCGTGATAGAATATCAACTGGGGACACGCAACTCACCAGCAATAGGAATATCATAATCAGCCTTTTCATTTTTGTCTTTGAATCAAATTTTACGTTTAACAAAGCGCCGTCGTCTTCTTCACTAACAATCTTTAGACGGTTCTAATTTGACAACTGCAGCATCCGATAGCACTACATGTAGTATATCGTCGATATTATTGCAAAACATCATGACTCTCGCTTGATCCAGCTGGAGTTACGAGGTTTCGCAATAACATCGACTATACAATTATGTATCATTGCGGACAATTTTCGCAAAGAAAACAGAAAATTTTGAGGCAAAAATAGAGAATGGTTCCATCAGCATTTTTTCCCCTCGGTATATTCCCTGTATTCGGTATATTCCCTGTATTTTTTTTTTTTTTTTTTTTTTTTTTTTTTTTTTTTTTTCTTTCAAGGTCGTCATTACACCGTCTTGTTTGGAGAGGATATGTCAATTTACTTTATACATGTAATTCATATTTTGACATAACGGATTGTGCACGCTTTAAACAAGAGGGCCAAGATGACCCTGTATCGCTCCACTGGCTTTTAGACATTTAGACTACGAAATTCTTCATGGAATACAATAGAGGTCCATCCAAAGAAGATTCATGCTACGCCAGAATGAAATCAAATAAATGATTAAGGAGCAGAAATGTTTTTAAATTTTTCTTAAAATTACACTGTTTCATATAGCGAAAAATAAGACTAGCCCACAGCGGCCAAGCTTTTCATCCGATCGTGAAGGAATTTGGAAGAGATTCATGCAAGGAAGAATCCTGTGAAGTTTGGTTGAAATTGGTCCTGCAGTTTTGGAGAAGATTGTTTAACATTTTTTCGAAAATTCAATTTAATTAAATTAATTAAAATTGAAGTTCTACACAGATTTTTTTTTTCACGAATTTAGAGGAGATTCATGCAAGGAAGATTTGTGTGAAGTTTGGTTGAAATTGGTTCAGTAGTTTTGGAAAAGAAGATTTTTTCGAAAATTTAATTTAATTTAATTAATCAAAATAAAAGTTCCTATTTTTTGAAGGAATTAAGAAGAGATTCATGAAAGGATCATTTCTGTAAAGTTTGGTTGAAATGGGCCCAGTAGTTTTGGAGAAGAAGAATTTTTAAAGAATTTTCGAAAAAAATTTCGTACAATTTAATTCAATTAAATCAATTAAAATTTAAGTTATGCACAGAATTTATCATTTTGAAGGAATTAAGAAGAGATTCATACAAGGAAGATTTCTGTGAAGTTTGGTCGAAATTGGTCCAGTAGTTTTGGAGAAAAAAATTTAAAGACTTTTCGAAAATTTAAATCAATTAAATTAATTAAAATTCAAGTTCTGCACAGATTTTTATTCTTTTGAAGGAATTTGGTAGAGATTCATACAAGGAAGATTTCTGTGAAGTTTGGTTGAAATTGGTCCAGTAGTTTTGGAAAAGAAGAATTTTTAAAGATTTTTGGAAAATTTAATTCAATTAAATTAATTAAAATTTAAGTTATACACAGAATTTATCTTTTTGAAGGAATTAAGAAGAAATTCATACAAGGAAGATTTCTGTGTGAAGTTTGGTTGAAATTGGTCCAGTAGTTATGAAGAAGAAGAATTTTTAAAGATTTTAATTAAATTAATCAAAATTTAAGTTATACACAGAATTTGTCTTTTTGAAGGAATTAAGAAGAGGTTCATACAAGGAAGAATTCTGTGAAGTTTGGTTGAAATTGGTGCATTAGTTTTGGAGAAGAAGAATTTCTGTGAAGTTTGGTTGAAATTGGCCCAGTAGTTTTGGAGAAGAAGAATTTTTAAAAGATTTTTCGAAAATTTAAATCAATTAAATTAATTAAAATTCAAGTTCTGCACATATTTTATTCTTTTCTAGGATTTTGGAAGAGATTCATGCAAGGAAGATTTCTGTGAAGTTTGGTTGAAATTGGTCCAGTAGTTTTGGAGCAGAAGAATTTTTCAAGATTTTTCGAAAATTTAATTAAATTAAATTAATTGAAATTCAAGTTCTGCACATATTTTATTCTTTTGAAGGAATTTGGTAGAGATTCATGCAAGGAAGATTTCTGTGAAGTTTGGTTGAAATTGGTCCAGTAGTTTTGGAGCAGAAGAATTTTTCAAGATTTTTCGAATATTTAATTCAATTAAATTAATTGAAATTCAAGTTCTGCACATATTTTATTCTTTTGAAGGAATTTGGTAGAGATTCATGCAAGGAAAATTTCTGTGAAGTTTGGTTGAAATTGGTCCAGTAGTTTTGGAGCAGAAGAATTTTTCAAGATTTTTCGAAAATTTAATTAAATTAAATTAATTGAAATTCAAGTTGTGCACATATTTTATTCTTTTGAAGGAATTTGGTAGAGATTCATGCAAGGAAGATTTCTGTGAAGTTTGGTTGAAATTGGTCCAGTAGTTTTGGAGAAGAAGAATTTTTAAAGATTTTTCAAAAATTTAATTCAATTAAATTAATTGAAATTCAAGTTCTGCACAGATTTTACTCTTTTGAAGGAATTTGGTAGAGATTCATGCAAGGATGATTCGTGTGGTGTTTGGTTGAAATTGGTCCAGTAGTTTTGGAGAAGAAGATGTTTGAAAATTGTTTACACACGGGTGGACGGACGCACGGATGCACGACGGACACAGGGCCATGACATAAGCCCCGCTGGCCTTGGGCCAGTGGAGCTAAAAACGGCGAATTTTTAGACTGCAATCAGAGAAAATTACTGCTAAAAGAAGTATCCTAAAATATTGAAGTAAAAGGAGAAAACGCTGATTATCACAATGTTCTATTCCCTGATACTTCAAAAGCTTTCTCTATTATGGCTGTTAAAACCAGAGAAGGTTTGTGAAAGGTCAAAGATGTATAACTACATACAGAACACAGTTTTGGTGTTTGAAGGCTTTAATATTCAAAACATGAACAAATTCATTGAGGCTCATACACGTTTATAAGCAATAAAATAAATACTTCAGACAGTATACTTTCATGCAAGGTATTTAGAGTGATTAGAAAGACAGCAACTAGATGACAAATACTAACCCATTTACCAAACTTCCAAATTTAAGATGAGTTTATAACAAACCTATTCCCAAACAGTGACCCATTTTAACAACCCAAATATATATGGTTTTGATGGCCTTGCAGGAAAAAAGAAAATGCTTGTCATTATAACTTTCTCCTTTTTCTACAAGGTTCTCTATGCTATAACGTGGAAAATTTCTACACAATGTGTCATCTTTTCGTCGTATGCAACGGCCGTCAAATTGAAAAGGTCGCTTTGACAAGGGTGGAAAGGAGATGCAAAAGAGACTTCAAATTTAAATAGAAAACTTGACAGCACAAGGGCATTACTTTCACATTTTCTCCATGCATAAGTTTGGTTGGTTGTGACTGCTTTTTATGATGACATTTGTCTGTTTGATACTTGGTGAAAATGTATTTTAATGAACCAATAAATGTATTAAACATTCTGGACAGACTAAACTGTATCATTACAAGTATATCAAATGAGATTTATACCATGATTTTATGCAGCTTATAAGATTAAGATAAAAAAAAGAATTTTAAAATTTGCGATTTACGTAATTCACTTACTTTTGGTAAACAAACATGTAAATGACATTGGCACTTTGTATTAAAATTCATTCGCAAAAACTTAATGTGGACCTGTACTAGATAAAACATATTTTTGTTACTCTATTTTGTGTTTTTATCTCTGGTTACTATAGTACCTGTATACAAATATTGACCTCGTGGTGTCTGTGATCCAGAGGTAGAGCATCAGCTTGACGATCAAGACGTTCCGTGTTTGATCCCCGGTAGCAGAGGTTGTTCTTGGCTTCGCATTGGCAAGTACTGGTGGGTTTCCAGGAAGCAGAATCGAGAAGGAATTAAATAAGCTTCTAGCTTTTGTCCCAGTCAATGTAAAATAATTTGATTTAAACTAAATATTGACCTCAAGAAAGTAACATTTATTAGCATGGATTTCATGCTCTATTGTGTTCTCCACAGACCAAGAAGCACTGGGGGCCCACTACACTTTCGGGCAAATCCGTGTAATTCCACTACAGCTTCAAAAATACCCCATATCAATTTCCTCAAAATGATAACCAAATAGGGTGATAGAAATTGCTCAAAATGAGCTATTTCTTCTTTTCTCATAATGTTGTCATGCACAATTTTTGTATTTATACAAACAATGTGGGTTTTAGGTTTAGTTATATTTTCCCACTACAACTTCAGTTTATTCTGCAGAGATCCCGGATTCATTCTTGTGACATTATAATGTATTCTTGGTCAATGTTAGGTCAATGTTAGGTCAATATCTATTTATAATACATCTTGTTCAGGCTGTAAATACTGCCATATTTCTGTATGAAATCAAGTAGGCTTATGATGGTAAAGTAAAACCATGGTTTAAAATATACAAAGTTATGGATTGATAGACATTGGATCTGCATGACAAAGGAAAAGATATCGTCGGTTATATCCAGATGAGTTGTACCTACAGTCACTATAAACTGTAGTTACGACATTTCAAACGTAATCAGTGATATATACTTGGTTTCATCCCTTACATTTAGAGTTTTGGTGGAAATTTCGTGTGTGGTTCCACTCAACATAGGCAACTCTTTAAACGGATGAACAATTCATCATAACTGCAGCTTATTTAAAGGTAGCCAGGTCTGGTACAACTATAGTTGACATGGTCAAGGTCATAAGGTCAAAGATAATGGTCCCAAATGAAAGGTCTTGTCAGGAAGTACCCTTGCGTAAAAGATCAAGGCACTATGTGTAATAGTGCATTAGATATACTAGGCAAACTTAAATTCAATGTCACAGGATCAACATTCATGGTCCCAATTAAAGGTATTGGCAGGAGATATTCTTGCATGAAATATCAGCGGACTATGCGTAAAAGTGCATTACATAGAGTCAAGCTTTAAGTCCAAAGTCACAGGGTCAAAGTTCATGGTCCCAAATGACAGATCTTTGCAGGAGGTATCCATTCGTGAAAGATCATGGCTCTAGGTGTAATAGTGCATTCGGATATAGGCCAGAGTCAAGGGTTTAGATCCCAGTAGATGAAAATGAATAAAATGCCAGTTATTCAAGCTGTATTTGTAACATTTTGACCACCAATTGACACCTTGATATCTTTTCATTTCTGATCCATAAAATGTGGTCGGCCATCGTTTTCTCTCCGTCTCGTCAAGATTTCACAGCCGATGTCTGTAACGAGCAGTGTGTGTTCAAACTGTGCCGATCTTTTCCCATCCTCAGTGACCGCCGTCCATTTGTCTGGCCACATATCATCCCTCCACACTCCTACAGATTACAGAGAGAATGGTCATTAACTGCTTTTGAAGTTCATAAAAGAAATAAATGCCTTACAAACAACATTGAGACAAATGAAGAAAATATTGATAATCATCAATTTCTCCTTTTTTTCTCGATATTTTCAGTGCTATAATGATCACAAGTTTTCTGTTTATAAACGCCCATCTCCTGCAGCACCTTTTCTAATTTGAATGATTTTTTATGTAGAAAAAAAGATTAGCCAGCACATTCAATATCATATGTAGTTTGGCTTCATCTAAGCTGTATCGAAAATTCAAAGCTTCAGTCAAATTGTTTTTACCCATTACCACACAGTGACTCTTTTTGACTCCCCTAAAGCAAATGACTTGGGAAAACATTGTGAACAAGAGGGCCAAGATGGCCCTGTATCGCTCCACTGGCTTTTAGACAATTAGACAAAATTCTTCAAGGAATACAATAGAGGTCTATCCAAAGAAGATTCATGCTACGCCAGAATGAAATCCAATAAATGATTAAGGAGCAGAAATGTTTTTAAAATTTTCTTAAAATTACACTATGTTTCATATAGCAAAAAATAAGCCTAGCCCACAGTGGCCAAGCTTTTCATCCAGTCGTGAAGGAATTTGGAAGAGATTCATGCGAAGTTTGGTAGAAATTGGTCCTGCAGTTTTGGAGAAGGAGATTGTTTAACAATTTTTCCAAAATTCAATTTAATTAAATTATTAAAATTTTAAGTTCTACACGGAATTTTTTTTCACAAATTTAGAGGAGATTCATGCAAGGAAGATTTGTGTGAAGTTTAGTTAAAATTGGTCCAGTAGTTTTGGAGAAGAAGATTTTTCGAAAATTTAATTTAATTAATCAAAATTAAAGTTCTACACAGAATTTATTTTTTGAAGGAATTAAGAAGAGATTCATGCAAGGATCATTTCTGTAAAGTTTGGTTGAAATAGGTCCAATAGTTTTGGAGAAGAAGAATCTTCAAAGATTTTTCGAAAATTTAATTTAATTAAATTAATTAAAATTAAAGTTATACACAGAATTTATCTTTTTGAAGGAATTAAGAAGAGATTTATACAAGGAAGATTTCTGTGAAGTTTGGTTGAAATTGGTCCAGTAGTTTTGGAGAAGAAGAATTTTAAAGATTTTTCGAAAATTCAAATCAATTACATTAATTAAAATTCAAGTTCTGCACAGATTTTATTCTTTTGAAGGAATTTGGTAGAGATTCATGCAAGGAAGATTTCTGTGAAGTTTGGTTGAAATTAGTCCAGTAGTTTTGGAGAAGAAGAATTTTTAAAGATTTTTCGAAAATTTAATTCAATTAAATTAATTAAAATTTAAGTTATACACAGAATTTATCTTTTTGAAGAAATTAAGAAGAGATTCATACAAGGAAGATTTCTGTGAAGTTTGGTTGAATTGGTCCAGTAGTTATGGAGAAGAGGAATTTTTAAAGATTTTTCGAAAATTTAAATCAATTAAATTAATTAAAATTCAAGTTCTGCGCAGATTTTATTCTTTTGAAGGAATTTGGTATAGATTCATGCAAGAAAGATTTCTGTGAAGTTTGGTTGAAATTGGTCCAGTAGTTTTGGAGAAGAAGAATTTTTAAAGATTTTTCGAAAATTTAATTCAATTAAATTAATTAAAATTCAAGTTCTGCACAGATTTTATTCTTTTGAAGGAATTTGGTATAGATTCATGCAAGAAAGATTTCTGTGAAGTTTGGTTGAAATTGGTCCAGTAGTTTTGGAGAAGAAGAATTTTTAAAGATTTTTCGAGAATTTAATTCAATTAAATTAATTAAAATTCAAGTTCTGCACAGATTTTATTCTTTTGAAGGAATTTGGTAGAGATTCATGCAAGGATGATTCGTGTGAAGTTTGGTTGAAATTGGTCCAGTAGTTTTGGAGAAGAAGATGTTTAAAGAAAAAGTTTACGCACGGACGCACGGACGGACGGACGGACGCACGGACGCACGGACGACGGACACAGGGCCATGACATAAGCCCCGCTGGCCTTCGGCCAGTGGAGCTAAAAATGAAGAAATTGCTTGTGACAAGCAATTTCTTCATTTCCCACAATGTTTTCTACCAAGATAGACCAATATAATTGAAGTTTCATTCACTTGAAATTGTCGTCTGCATCATCTTTCAAATTGGAACAGTCCAAAATTTTGTCGTTTGGTAATAGGTTATAGACATATCAAGCTTTATTTCTCTTTCTAGCAATATATATTTTAACTCCATTAATCCATCTCCTGAAACAGAATGTTTCTGACACCTCCATAAGATAAAACTTGAACACTTTTGAGAGAAAAGTTCTGCTGAATGCCAGCATTTTCTCATTTACTAATTTTCCCTCAATGGTCTTAACCTAACACATGCATTATTTACTTTCAGATTTTGTAACATTTGCTGTGTCAACTTCAACTAATTCTGGATTAGACTAATCAAAGGATGAATTATTTTTTTCCCAGACATAAACACCTTTTCATGCATGTTAAAGCTTTCGAAATATTGAAGAAAAGGAAGATATGCAGATAGCATTTTCTTCCTATTCTTCTATATTTCAACCCTATCATAGAAAATGTTCATTCTGATATACAAGTATTAATTTTGTGGGCTGCAACAGCTTCAAATTTGGACAAATTTTTTTTGTTTCGAAAAGGGTTGAGGTATATGGTAAAGGACCTACCCTCATTGATCATAGGTTCTATAGTAAAACAGTGGCCTGGTTTCATCACCCCGACAGCTTTGTTTTCTGTAATAAACAAACTTGGTTTAGACAAGATGTGTAAATGAAACACCAATGCCCTAATAATGGCATGTTAAGTTTTCGGACAGACAGACAGGCAGACAGATGGACAGACACAGGTTAGGTAAAACAATATGCTCCTGATCTTTTAATACGGGGGCATAAAAATATAGAACTATCACAGAAATTTTGTGCTGAAATAGGCCTACAGTGTTGCCAACCCTGAGATTTTGCTTTGAGAAATTACCTGTACCTTAGAGCCAATAACAATCATAAAGAGGATATCAAACTTTTCTTTTTTCGTTCATAAGATGCAAATAATGTGACAAGCATTTTATCTGATGTGGCACTTAGACAAACTCTGCAAGTGTGAGAAAAATATTGGATATTCCTTAATGACAATACATGTAATTAATTGAGTGCCACAGTCACAAGAAACCTATTTCTACATTAAGACCCATTTTTTCTGTGACAAAGTGAAATATGGCAAACCCCGACAATATGTGCATGGTCAAGTAATTAGGAATATTCTGTGAAATTTTATCTAAATCCATCCAGAAATGCATGATGTGTTTTAATGAAATTTCTTATTCTAGGCCCCTTCTAGACTTGAAGCAGCATGATTGTGGCGAAGTTTGGGCCACATGAAATTTAGTTAACCGAGAGTTCAGGTCAAATAAATGAAGATTAATAACGTTTCAATATTTTATTACTGGAAAACAAAAACTTTCAATATCATCAAAAACAAATTTATCCAAAACTAGAAAAATAGAAATTTTCACTTTATATCCAAATGTTAGTTAAATCCAATGTTATATAATCCAAATATCACTATTCACAAAATCAAGAACTCAAGAACTGTAACCGCCACACGCAAGGACACTCATTTATATACCATAAATGGGTGCAGTTGCGAACGTCGGTATGTTTTTATAAGGATTTATGCCATGTGAGACATGTGCAAAATTATGAGTTTTGTAATTACATAATGTGACCGTAGACCCAACGGCGCAAGAAATATCCCCGGTCAAAAGATATCGTAATCTTCGCGACAATGATATCCAATCCAAATTTGTCCATAAATGTAGGGGGTTGTGGAAATACATTTATGTATGTACAGAGGGACAGACAATCAGCCATATGGACAGACAGAGAAGATGACACTAATATAGGACAGTCTTCAGCAAGCTATTACATCAATTCTACAAGACCAGCCCAAAGGGACAGACCCTGATCTGTGTTGACAGCAGATTTGTTTGTCTTGAACTTTCAATAAAGCTTTTTCTTTAACCAGTCCCATTCTGTTCAAGACATATTCCTGTTAACAAGAGGGCCAAGATGGCCCTGTATCGCTCCACTGGCTTTTAGACATTTAGACTACGAACTACTTCAAGGAATACAATAGAGGTCTATCCAAAGAAGATTCATGCTACACCAGAATGAAATCCAATAAGTGATTAAGGAGCAGAAAAGTATTTCAAATTTTCTTAAAATTACACTGTTTCATATAGCGAAAAATAAGCCTAGCCCACAGCGGCCAAGCTTTTCATCCAATCGTGAAGAAATTTGGAAGAGATTCATGCAAGGAAGATTCCTGTGAAGTTTGGTTGAAATTGGTCCTATAGTTTTGGAGAAGAAGATTGTTTAACAATTTTTCGAAAATTCAATTTAACTAAATTAATTAAAATTTAAGTTCTACATGGAAATTATTTTTTTAAGGAATTTACAGGAGATTCATGCAAGGAAGATTCGTGTGAAGTTTGGTTAAAATTGGTCCAGTAGTTTTGGAAAGATTTTTCGAAAATTTAATTTAATTTATCAAAATTTAAGTTCTACACAGAATTTATTTTTTTGAAGGAATTTATATAAGAAGAAATTTATGCAAGGAACATTTCTGTAAAGTTTGATTGAAGTTGGTCCAGTAGTTTTGGAGAAGAAGAATTTTTAAAGATTTTTCGAAAATTTAATTTACTTGAATTAATCAAAATTTAAGTTATACACAGAATATATCTTTTTGTAGGAATTAAGAAAAGATTCATACAAGGAAGATTTCTGTGAAGTTTGGTTGAAATTGGTCCAGTAGTTTTGGAGAAGAAGAATTTTTAAAGATTTTTCAAAAATTTAATTCAATTAAATTAAAATTCAAGTTCTACACAGAATTAGATTTTTTGAAGGAATTTGGAAAAGATTACTGCAAGGAAGATTCCTGTGAAGTTTGGTTGAAATTGGTGCAGTAGTTTTGGAGAAGAAGATTTTTAAAAGATTTTTCGAAAATTTAAATCAATCAAATTAATTAAAATTCAAGTTCTGCATGGATTTTATTCTTTTGAAGGAATTTGGTAGAGATTCATGCAAGGAAGATTTCTGTGAAGTTTGGTTGAAAGTGGTCCAGTAGTTTTGGAGAAGAATTTTTTTTAAAGATTCCTCGAAAATATAAATTAATTAATTTAATTAAAATTCAAGTTCTAAACGGAATTTAATTTTTTGAAAAAAATTTGGGGCTTATGCAAGGAAGATTCCTGTGAAGTTTGGTTGAAATTGGTCCAGTAGTTTTGGAGAAGAAGAATTTTTAAAGATTTTTCAAAAATTTAATTCAATTATATTAATTAAAATTCAAGTTCTAAACAGAATTAAATTTTTTGAAGGAATTTGGAAAAGATTCATGCAAGGAAGATTCCTGTGAAGTTTGGTTGAAATTGGTGCAGTAGTTTTGGAGAAGAAGATTTTTAAAAGATTTTTCAAAAATTTAATTCAATTAAATTAATTAAAATTCAAGTTTTAAATGGAATTTTATTTTTTGAAGGAATTTGGAAAAGGTTTATGCAAGGAAGATTCCTGTGAAGTTTGGTTGAAATTGGTCCAGTAGTTTTGGAGAAGAAGAATTTTTAAAGATTTTTCGAAAATTTAATTCAATTAATTAAAATTCAAGTTCTGCACAGATTTTATTCTTTTGAACAAATTTGGTAGATATTCATGCAAGGAAAATTTCTGTGAAGTTTGGTTGAAATTGGTCCAGTAGTTTTGGAGAAATTTTTTTTTTAAAAGATTCTCCTAAAATTTAAATTAATTAATTTAATTAAAATTCAAGTTCTAAACGGAATTTAATATTTTGAAGAAATTTGGAAAAGGCTCATGCAAGGAAGATTCCCGTGAAGTTTGGTTGAAATTGGTCCAGTAGTTTTGGAGAAGAAGATTTTTAAAAGATTTTTCGAAAATTTAAATTAATTAATATAATAAAAATTCAAGTTCTCAACGGAATTAAATTTTTTGAAGGAATTTGGAACAGGTTCATGCAAGGAAGATTCCTGTGAAGTTTGGTTGAAATTGATCCAGTAGTTTTGGAGAAGAAGATGTTTAAAGAAAAAGTTGACGCACGGACGCACGGACGCACGCACGCACGACGGACACAGGGCCATGACATAAGCCCCGCTGGCCTTCGGCCAGTGGAGCTAAAAACCAAAGCTTTGGCAACAACTATAGACCAAGATCTTAGCCTACACTGCCTAACTTTCTTCTCATTTATGTGGCAAAGACTTTAGATAAACTTGTTGAAATGTCTTTTCAATTGTCACTTTGTTTAGAACAAAAGTCAGCAGGTCAATTGTTACCAGTAAAGCCTCTCTTACAACCCGTCGTGCATCTTCATAAATTGTGCGTTTTAAAAAGCTCGATTTTAAAGGAGGCACATTGGGTTGTAAGAGAGGCTAAAGAATTTTCCGGTCAATTCTTTGCTAAGTGCAGTCTTTGTTGTGGTTGCGTCCACTAAAATTGTATGTTGCATGTGCTTACATCGCATGACTATGCCTAAGTTTTAGATGCAGACCCATGCAGGAGCATGTACAACCCGTTATAAGAGAGGCTTAAGGTAATAGTAATACAAGTTCACTTACTGGCATAATGAGGTATACTGGGTGCTGTGTGAAATAATCTGTGAAGTAAACAACAATAAAGTGTTATTGTCTTTCATAGAAAAGAAAAGAGCTAGCCTGTTTGGCATTTTAGATTAGCATGGATCAAGATCACCCTATGCATATGCACAGTCTGATCAATATCCATGCTGCATCTTAATAGCTTCTTCATTACCAATATATGTAGCAACTCTACAAGAGTATCATTGAACTTTTTCAGATTTAACTTGTTTACTTACTGATTGGAATATACGATAGTCTAAGAGACCTGCTATTCTGTATAAATATAGGTTTTTGGAGGAACGATCCCTTCAATGGGAATCAATTCTCTGCTAAAAATAGAAAGGGTTTACATGTTAAGATTGGGAAGTGTTTTTTATTAAGCCTAGAGAGAA
Organism: Fragum sueziense; assembly: GCA_963680895.1. Taxonomy (NCBI): domain Eukaryota; kingdom Metazoa; phylum Mollusca; class Bivalvia; order Cardiida; family Cardiidae; genus Fragum; species Fragum sueziense. The sequence continues at coordinate 82,645,553 of OY804592.1, read as the reverse complement.
AACTTTTTCCAGAAAACATTGAGATTAAAGTATTACTTACTAATGAATACCGTGCCCACAGTAACTTCTGACCATTGAGACCCACCAGCCTGAGCATGTTTTTGTATCATATCAAAACATCAATATAAAAGATTGTTTTTGTATAAAATCTCAAAATTAAAACTTCTTTTTGTGTCAAAATCCTCATACTGAAATCTTTACTTACTGATGAATACCGTGCCCACAGTAACTTCTGACCACGGAGAACCCACCAGCCTGAGCGCGTTTTTGTATCACAGATCCTATATCTCTATAACGTACACCGGGTTTGACTGAAAAATAAAACTTGTCATTTATAACCATGTCTAGACTGATATCTCCTTAAACAGCTAATGTAAATTTTAAAGAGTTTATGTAAATCATCAAATAACTGACCATTCACCATTTATAACATAACTTTATAACAATTTCATATTAACGAAAACAAAATTTTGATAGTTTTTTGAACTTTAATTGTTGATGTCAGATTAAGAGCAATTATCAAATCATTGCTGTCAATAGGATTATCAATTCAAATGAGTAATTCTATTTAGCTAACACTAAATTCTGATATTTCTACCAAAAAAACAAAGAAACATTGCACCCCCACCCCCCCAAAAAATGTAGAAAGGATCATGACATTTTGTCAGAGAGGGTATTTGCGACAGCCGGGTATCGAACCCGGGACCTCTCGAGTGAGAGGCAGATGCGCTACCGAATGCGGCCGAGGCCAGAAAGGATCATTGTGTTCTTTCATAGCTACATCAAGACATTTCCAAGATAAAAGAACTATTTATTGTCAACATTTCTGATTGTTCAAGTTTGCACAAAGTATTGCTAAAATGTCTAGTTGTGCTCCTGGCAATTTATATTTGGATGTCTTCAATGGTTTATGAATTATCCGAAATTCACCAAAAATCAATCAGATTGGCAAAGACATGTGTCTCATCCTATCAGGTTATTTGTGGTGAAATTTTGAATTACAGTGTTGAGTCAGAGCAACAGATAAGAGGGGGCTAAGACATTCTAATTTCTTTATTTCAAATCCAAACCATGTGTTATGGGTACTCATTTGAATCGTCTCGACGAGACTTTACTAATGAGTACCCACAACATAGGTTTTGATGAACATTAAGTGAAATATTTCATCTTAGAAAGCCATCAACCCCTCTTATCTGTAGCTCTGTATTCAAAATTGCAAATAAATACAGAGGTAAGAGTCCTTACCCTCTTTTATTGCTGCATCGAGACATTCCCAGGAATTACGAACCAACTTTTTGTACCGTTCATCCACTTTTCCCACAAATAATGTTTCATTCAAATCACCATGGTAACCTTTATAATAAACTGTAATATCAACTGAAAAAGAGAAATTAAACATTTATGTGAAACAGAAATCATCATTTAACCCTTTCCCAAGCAAAACATTGGACCTGTTCAAGCTTCTGCAAACAACAAGAGCCGTCACAGACGGATTATGCTCCCCGAATAAGTGTTTGTCACAAAATAAAAACTATCATACATTAAGCCCCCTTTTCCCATGACAGCTTTTTTGTACACACATTATTCATAAAATATGGTCTAGAACATCCTATTTATTACCTGAGCACAAAATTTCATTAAATTCTGCCCATTAGATGAAGAGAAATAAGAGAAAAACTAATTTTTACACTAAGGCCCCTTTTTCCATGACACAGCCTTAAATTTACAAACAGAGAAAAAGGTCCCTAGGTATTGACCAAGGGAGTTCACATGTGAAGTTTCATTGAATTTGGTCCAAGGATTGCCGAGATATGGCTGTGGACGGACGGACAGACGGACGTACGGACACACGGACGGACGGACAGCGTGGCGACTATATGCTCCCCGAAATTTTTTCGGGGAGCATAAAAAATCAATTGCACTGTTAGAATGAAAATTCTTTTTGAGGGGATGGATAATATTATGGAAAAGGGAAAAAATGCTGAAAACCAGTATTTTCTACCTTTCCTTCAAAATTTTCAAAAACTGTTTGGAAAAGGATTTTACATTTTTTACAATGATTAGAATATCATCAAATATGTAAAATTTAGATCTAATACATCAAAATTGTATTATGTTTAAAATTTTAGAAAAAAAAAAAGTTCCGGAAAGAGCCAATGGAACAAACTTGTCAAAGCATCAGAATAGTCATCTAGTAAAGTTGTAGTACGACTAGGGTCAAAACATTTCTCTGTTGGTATTCAAGTAAACTGGTCATTCTACTTTACTGAACAGATGTATTGAAATTATAAACTCTAATTATTGACCGTCCCCCAGTATTAATCTTTTCCCGAACAAGACCTGAGGTATCCCTATTAAGAGGCTTTGCAACATATTGAGGTAAAAGAAGATGATGATAAGGAATGTTTTCTCATTTTGCCTCAATATTTTCTATCATAAAGTACATTGGTTCCCTTTTTAGTATCATACATGTTTTGTCTGCATCAGCTTTCAAGTTGGAACTGTCTAAGTTTTTGCTGTTTGAGAAAGGTTTAACCCATTACTGCAATGCCAACGCACAACAACACCACCTTTTGACTCCCTAGCAAGAAAAGACTTGGGAAAAGATTGTAAACAAGAGCTTCGCAGAGCGGCGCATATACGCCCGAGAGGGGTTTGTCAGTAAAATTGGCCATTTTTTCAATTCAAGGGCAGATAATTCAAACATGAAAAGTTATCAAAATTTTGTTTGCACAACAAGACACAATAGATATTCATTGAAGCTAGTTTGATTAAATTCTGGTTGAAACTGTAGAAGTAGCGCACAGGAGAAAATGGGCATTTTTGAGAAAATGGGCATTTTTCCTTAAATTCAAGGGCAGATAATTCAAGAACAACTAGAACTGTCGCAAAGCGGACGAATACCCCCCACTAAAGCCTTGTCACTGAAAAAGTGCTATCGCTCAAAAGGTTCTTGACTTAGAGCATGGAAACGGATTTTAAACAAAGTCCAACTGTGACCTTGACCTTTGACCTTGGTGACCCCCAAAACGATAGGGCACCTCCTTGGGTCATGGCCAACAACTGTGTAAAGTTTCATGATCCTAGGTCAAACGGTTCTTGAGTTAGAACACAGAAACGAAATTGTAAATTTTGACTACTTCCAGTAATATTGACTACTTCCCCCCCCCCATTAAAAAGTTCAAAGTGGCATAACTCTAAAACTAATCACTGGATCAAGATGAAAATTGCAGGTGCACAACTTCATATGATAGGAAACATCCTGGTAAAATTTCAGAAAAATTGGTCAAAAACTGTGGGAGGAGAAGAGGACACAAGATTATGTCCACGGACGGACGGACAGACGGACAGACGGACAGACGGACAGACGGACGGACGGACGGACAGACGGACAACCTGATTCCAGTATACCCCCCCATAACTTTGTTGTGGGGGGTATAAAAACAGTTATCTAAATTCCGTAAGCGGTGTGCACAACTAAACACCATGGAGATTCATTGTGGCAAGTTTGATCAAATTCTGATCATAACTGTAGGAGGAGTTGCGCACACAAGAAAATGGGCATTTTTTTTTTTAATTCAAGGGCAGATAATTCAAGAACGAAAAGAGTTATCTGAATTCTGTAAGCAAGGTGCACAACTAGACACCATGGAGATTCATTGTGGCAAGTTTGATCAATTTCCGATCAAAACTGTAGGAGGAGTTGCGCACACAAGAAATTGCTAACGGACGGACAGACGGACAGACAGACAGACGAGCGGGGCCATAACATAATATGACCCTTCGGGCGTATAATAATAAAAACAAGAGTGCCATGGTCACAATATACACCACCCCAGGGACTAAGTTTTAAGGGGGCATAGCTCAGGCAAAAATCAATGAACCATAAAATCCTTCCTTCATGCACATCTATCAATTGAGGTGATAACATTGACCAAGTTTCAAGAAGATCCAGTCAGAAACTTAGGAGGAGTTGCGTTGACAAGAAAAGTGGACGAACATACGGACGGATGGACGGACGGACGGATGGACAAGAGATGACGATGACGGAGAAGATGACGCCAATATACGTCCGCCTCCGGCGGCGTATAATGAAGAAATTGCTTGTGACAAGCAATTTCTTCATTTTCCACAATGCTTTCTAAGTCAAAATGGAAAATTCTTAAAAATTTTATCAACTTGTATTTGTCGTCTGCAACGCCTTTCAAATTGAAACAGTCCAAAACATTACCGTCTGGTAAGGGGTTATATGATAGATCATTGGTATTCACCACAACAGAGCTGACAGACTTACTATTTACAATATCACCATCTTCAAGTTTCCGTGAATCTGGTATTCCATGACATATCACTTCATTCACTGACCTGAAACAATATTTAGGCTATATGTCATGCCATAAAAGACCATCTGGAAAGTGTGATTAGTATCCACTTTAGTCAGTCTGCATGGACTGAGTATGCTGACCAGGGTCAAAATTTTATGCTTTAAATGTTTTTCTGAATCTAGAATGTTATTCTACCAGAATATATGACTCATTCGGAAATGCATCTTGTTGATATCTTCTGGATCAAATCTTCTTTTTTTTTCATTACTGGGTCTACAAACTTCCTGGTTGTTTCTTTTAAAATCATAGAACTATTCAAATTAAAGAAAAGTTTTACATAACAAACTCCACTCAAACTCTTTTTTTGACCAAAGAGTAGAAACTGTTGACGGTAAGAACAAATACATGTATATCTTAATTTCAATGTGATTTTGTTCTTTCCCAATAAAGTTTTTTATTTCGGAGATCGTACAAGGCATGATTTCCCAGGAACTTAAGAGTTCATTGCATACCAAACTCACTGTGTATTACAAATGGTGTAACTTACGTGCAACATGAGGCGGGAAACTGGTAATAATTTAAAGGTGAAGGATAGCAGCCTCGATCCATACATGCCTGAAATTCATTGTAGAAGTAAAGTAGTCAGAATCTGGTACAAGAGCTGTCCGAAGACAGCGCGCTCGACTTTCTAAGTTGCTTAGTATAAAGGGGGCATAATTCCAAATATAGTGGAGCCAGGGTCTTGGGCCCTAGTAGTAAGGTAGAGGGTGTGATGGTGAATAAGTATTCCAAGTTTGGGTTGAATCCCTTTGATAGTATGGAAGTTATTGATGTTTGAAAAAACTTTAACCTTTGTTGCAACGCCAACGCCGACACCAACGCCAACGTCAACGCCGACGCCCGGGTGACAGTATAAAGCTCTCATTTTCTTCGAAAAGTCGAGCTAAAAATGGCCCTAAACCCTTTCCAAATGGCTAAAATTATGACTGTTCCAATTTGAAAGCTGCTGCTGATGACAAGAATTCATGTTGATATAATAAGATTTGATACAATTTGGCAGAGAAAATATTGAGGCAAAAGGAGAAAATGCTGATAATCAGCATTTTCTTCTTTTGCCTCAATGTTTCCCCAGGTACTGCCTCCCAGTGATGTCACAACCAGGACCTGTGTTGGAAAGGGTTTAAACATTTTGGTAAATACATGGATCAAAATCAAATAGTTCCTTTGTACAATCAAATCACTGTCTTCACTGAACTACAAAAGTTACAACAGACGATTCAGGAGCTATATGAGAACAGTATGCATTGTGATCAGATCTGGATCCATATTGTTCTCAAATACCTCTTTCCAGATCCCGGCTCAAATACATTAGTTGGGAAATGGAACAAGAGACATGGGCAGTGTCAGCAAGGGCCGTCAGAGACGGACAATGCTCCCCGAATAAGGCATTGTCACAATAAATGTATGCCATGAAGAGCACTTTATTGTCAAGGGCATCTGATTTGCTACTCAAATATGAAATTTCATCAAATTCTGACCATTAGACTAGGAGAAATTAGCTAAAAACTGTATTTTACCTTAAGTCCCCTTTTCCCATGACGAGGCCTTAAATCCAAAAACCGGGAAAAGTACATCGGCATTATGTCATAGGGAGTTCACATGGTAAGTTTCATTTGATTTGGCCCAAGGGTTATAGAGAAATCGCTTCGGACGGACAGACGGACGGACGGAATGACAGACGGACAGGACGGACGGATGGATGAACCGACAAAGCGGCGACTATATGCTCTCCCTTCGGGGAGCATAAAAATCTGCTCAAATAAATGTAAAAGTAATAAACTTTGCCCAAGTATTGATATCTAAAACTAAAATATCGTGAATGTTTATAAATTTACAGTTTTATTGTGTACAAGGTGGTTTTGCCACAGATTTCAACAGCTTGTAAGATTATCGGTCACAATAGCGTGAGCCCAAATATATATCGTCGGTGTAAATGCAAAACCTCGTATGTCGATTCTTGCAATTTTCAAAGTACAAACTTGCGTGTCCACTTTAGACAATTCTCGCGGGTTTTAAGATATTTTTACTGATCAATATAAATGATACATTATTTGTGAACAATAAGTCTAAATTTCAATTAAAACGTTTCAATCTGGGAAAAGTTATTACACTTTTTTCCCTCCCCTTTAAAATTTTCCAAAACAGAGATACGAGGTTTTGCATTTACAACGACGATATGATGGTGTCACATAAATATGTATAATAGAACATTAGTACCTAAAGAGATCTAAGAGCTACACATAAAACTTAACTAAAGCAATAAAACAACACTTTGGCAGATGCAAAGGTGGCCAAATGTTTTCTCTATTTTTCTAATAAAATTGCTACAAATTATTTGACCAATTTGTAGGTCTAGCCATTTGAAATTTAACCCTTTCTTAAACAAGACCTGGTTTTGACATCCCTAAGAGAATTTGCTTGAGAAAACATTGAGGCAAAAGGCAAAAATGCTGATGATCAGCATTTCCTCTATTTGCCTTAATATTTTCTGTGCTATGTTAAGCACAAACCCAATATTTTTCAACACTAATTCTGTCATCTGCAGCAGCTTTTACATTGACCTGGTCTAACATTTTGTTTGGCAGGAAGGGATAACTACAATGTTACCTCATAAACAAGTCTGTCAATCTCAGCTGTAGTCACTCCTACATCTACTGCTTTTGCTGCAATATCCAGAACTTCTCTTCCTAACTGTAATTAAATGATTGACCATATCTTAATCACCATTACAATTTTGATATGAAAGATTCAGAAATAATTAGGCCAAATGACTTTATAAACAAAATTTCATACATTAGAGAAATGTGTATGAAAATCTTCTGTAAGTAGAATTTTTCTCTTCTTTCTTTTCTTTGTTCTTTTAAAGCTGTTATCCTATAAGGTATTCAAACTAGTATCTGAATAGAAATGCATAACAATACATATTTGTGAAACATTAAGTTTTGTGTTAATTGTTCGTGTTAATAATCAGACGGATGTCAGAAAACCTGTTTTGTACCTACTGAAATAATTCAATATGTAAAGAGAGCCCTGTGAATTACCTTACAGGCTGTTCTCATTCCCTCTTGTTCTTCGTCTGTCAATATTCGTATGCTGGAGTTTCCTCGTAACTGTCGTTCTGATGTAGGCTCACCTGAAATGTACAGGTGTCATATATTGAACTGCATTTCATACAGATATTATTCAAGGTTTGCTTAATCTTTTCCTAAATGGTAAACCCCTTAACTGGTTCAAATGTGAAGAAGATGCAGACAACAAAGTAGGTGAAAATAAATACATATAACAGTATGGATTCTTTGTACTTTGTAGTACAAAAAATAATAATATTGAGGTAAACAAGAAATTGTTTAATAAAATGGTATCTTTGCTACACAGGACAAAACAACTTCGTAGACTTCATAAATACTTTGTTGAAGGGATAAAATTAAAACCAAAATTGTGGAATAGGAGTTATGTTAGTGACCAGCATTTTTTTTATTATTATTTTTTTTTTTTTTCACAATTTGTCATGAAGTCACCTTTTTCAGGTACAGTAGATCTAACTAATTCAAGTCTAGCTTGCTCTAAATTGAAAAGAAATAACCACATGTAATAAACCCATTCCCACTTGTTGATGCATTGACGCCCCTCATAAACAAACCAGGAGAAAACATTGATGAAAAGGAAGACATTGCATGTCAAAGTTTTTTTTTCATTATCCAAAATATTTTCTGCACAGAGATCCTTCAATTCTTAAAATTTTCTCGACTTGAAAATGTCATCTGTAATTTTTTTCCCAGTTAACCCTTTTCAAAACAAGACCTGGGTTTGATGTTCCTAATAGAGAAAGGTAGGAAAAACACTGAGACAAAAGAAGAATCTACTGATAACCATCAGTTTCTCCTTCTGTCACAATATTGTCTGTGCTTTATTTTACACAAAAAATATATTTGTAAACATTTATTTTGTCGTCTGCAGCAGCTTTCTACATGTAATTGGACCACCCTAAATTTGTGTCGTTTTGGAAAGGGTTAAGACCAGTCTAAAGTTTTGATATCCATTTGGAAATGGGTTAACTCTTGTCTCGTTGATCTGAATTATTCTAGTCATTATAGAACAATGCATAAAACAGATTCAGTCTCCATGTGATTGTGAGGAAATTTACCTGTTTACTTACTCTTTTTGCCTGTAATTGTATTATTTGTTCCCCTTGAGATTGTGGTTAACATTTGCCATCTGGATTTAATAGATAGTGATTAATTAGACTGCAACATATGATCTGGTTTTGTTCTCTATGCTATAACAAAATATTAACTCTTTCCCAAATAGCACTACTTTGGACTCCGAGATTTCAATAACTTTTTGAAACCTTAGCAAGTATTCAGCATAAAAATTATGAATATTTATAATAAAGTATGTCATTACCACACACCATCTGAATGTAATGCATAGTCTGGCCGGGGTAAAACATATCAAGAGTAACTACTAACCCTCTGGATGTAATGCGTAGTCAGGCTAGGGTATATGATCTGGTACTGCTATAATTCACAATCACATTTAAATGCTGTCAGATCTTATACTACACTTGTTTTAATCAAACATAAAAATAGTAATTACTAACCTTCTGGATGTGATGCAGTCAGGCTAGAGTATAAAATCTGTTACTGCTATAACCCTTTCCCAAACAAGACCTGGTTTTGACGTCCCTAATTGAAAAGGCTTGGGAAAACATTGAAACAAAAGAAGAAACTGCTGATAAACAGCAGTTTCTCCTTTTGTCTCAATATTTTCTGTGCCATATTTTACACAAATCCTATCTTTAATAACATCCATTTTCTTATTTGTGGCAGTTTTTGAAGTGGATCATCCTAAAATTTTGTCGTTTGGGAAAGGGATAATTCACAATCACATTCAAGCGCTGTCAGATCTTATACTACACTTGTTTTAATTTTCTTCAGACGTACCTTTGAACGTATTTATTTTACATCGATTGGGAAGCAAGTTTTTTCAACTTATTTTAATCCCTCTTGATTCAGCTTCCTGGAAATACACTGACCAGTACTCGCACCGAATGTGTGGGCCAACGAGAAGCCTCGAACAACCTCCCCTACCGGGGATTGAACTTGAAACCTCTTAGTCGCTAGGCCGACGCTCTACCTCTCGACTACGGACACCTACGATTTAACATAACAAGAATAAGCACTAACCTTCTGGATGTGATGCATAATCTGGCCGGGGTATATGATCTGGTACTGTTCTCATAGGAGGCTGCAACAAAATAGGCAGTTACAAAAAAATAATATCGAAGAAGAATTCTTGCTAGCTCTTCAAAAACGAAAATAGGCTTAAAATATGAGGGGTGGACAAAAACCATCCCTGACAATAGCCCTCACCATAAAGTAGGAGGGCCATTGTCCTACACTCGAAAATATACACAAGAAATATGGCATGAATTAGTGAACTTGTAAAGATAGATTATTTTCGTCCAGCTAGAAATGATAAATTAAGAACAACACAACTATTTTAGAATTGTTGGTGAATATGGACCCAGATCCTATAGCCTGTTTCATACATTAGAACTCATTTACATGGCATCATTTACCACAAGATCTAGTTTTTACATACTTTGAAATAAATCATTGAAGCAAAAGAAAATGCTGATAATCAGCATTTTCTCCTTTTGCCTCAATATGTTCTAAGCTACATTGTAAACAAATCTTATCTCAATCAACATCCATTTTGTCAACTGCAGTTGTTTTCAAATTTTGTGCTATTTTGGAATGGGTTGAATTTATTGTACAGTCTGATACATACCACTATTCCTGGTCGCAGGTCTCCTGTAAATCGAAATCCTGGCCAGATACAGGCTTGTGCTTGTGAACAGCAATCATCTGATTCTGTAGGGAAAACAAACAAAATGGGTTTCTGAAACAGCCATCCCCCCATAACTTGCAATATTCTAGACGGGAGGGGAAGGTCCAAGGCCCCTGATCCCCCCCCCCCCCCTTTAAAGTTGGCTAAAGAGATTTTATTGATATTTGATTTGTTAACATGTTGTAGGCTAGGTCAGACAGGCTAGGAGTCTGCATTTATATTAACTTTGATCTGGATCCATTTTAACCTTTAATGTCATGAGGACCCTTGGCTTATTCCAGATCCGCACTCAAACATATCTACTTTAAACTTTCCATCGGTATTGTCAATCTTCTTTTAATAGAACAAAGAACCTACTTTATTTCACTAGCCACCAGCATTATGATTAAACAGCAATTTACACCTGAACCTGACCCAAATAATTACACAATATTCAATGTTTTTCTAGATATATCTTCGAGAATGTCCATTCAGGGATTCTTTTTATGGTTAGTGGAAGGGGCCCGGGGCCCTTGATTTTGGGGAAAAATGCGTCGGATGAGCTCTTATAGGGGAAAAATTTTCAAGCATGTTTTTTCGGCAGCACGAAACTCCCAAATCTACCCAAATCTTACCCAAATCTACCCAAATCTTACCCAAATCTACCCAAATCTAATGAGTGTATTTCGGACGTAATCCCGAAATTTATATAATTCTATGTTCTGTGTTTGTGGAAATAAAAAAAAATCCACATTTGATTGAATAATTGTTGAATTAGATCTATTACTGTTCTAGAATTGTCCTTTTCAAAGTAGGAATTCTTACTTTGTCCGCCGATTCCGGAATTGTACCGATTTTTTATTTTTTGTTTTTATTTTCTTTTTTGAAAAATATGCCATAAAAAAATAATGTACGCTGTGTAATTAATGACAAATCGCATTTTTAATGTATTACATTCATTTCTTTCCATTGTGATCGGTCTTTGTCTATTGACAAATTTTTTCTTTGTGAAGAGAGTATGTTGTTGTTGTTTTCTGTAACTATTACAGGCACATACACGTAAAACTGGGTCCTTTTGGGGAAAAGGTTAAAGTATTATGACAATCCTCGGATTAACTGTTATAACGATGATATCACAAACTTCTCTACCTGTGTTAGAGTAATTTGTCACAGCTTTTATTATTCACACCAATATGCGTGGATCCAGGGGTAGCGCTTCCCTAGAATTTTTAAAGAAAAAGGCTTTTACATAAATTTCATCTGTAAATATCAACATCTATTTCACTTAAAAATGTTATTTCAGGAGAAGCTCAACATCCGCCTCCCGTTTTATTAAATGCTAAATAATATTGCTAGGAGCTTCGTCACTCATTCGATACTATAATTTATATCGTCTTTGTTATTGAAAAACATCTTAACTACACCTTTAATAAAGCTGAAGTTACTAAGTTTTGCAGTAACACCGATGATATTATTATTAAAGGGGATCGAGCTAGGCTGTCGAAAATGCAAATGGCACAATAATTACAAACCAGAAATAACGTATGAAATTACCAACCTGAAGGGGTAGATCATTTATGTCCATTGTTACCACTCGTCGAGCTTTATTAAGTATTAAAATCCAAGTCAATTAATAACATGCTGGTCGTCCTTGTTTTTGTTTTGTAACGGCTACATATGCCCAACCTTCAAAAATCAATTACGTCAGAGATACGTCATATGTGCTCAGCGAGATTTAACACACCGTACAACCGAATGCGTAGAAAGTCAGCGAAGACAGATTCGGCATCTGATGTCATGTGCATGGTAGGTCAAATGAATTTACTTTTATAAATAAAGGAAAGGATCTTTGGTATAAAAACGCGTATAAATGTTCAGTGCTTGTACAAAATAAACCTTTTCACGTATTCCTCGCAAATAAGGTCACAGTCATCGACACAGCCGGTTGTACGGTGTGTAAAATATCGCGGAGGTGTGTCTCGTTGACCTTGACCTTGTTTTGTTTTGAAGTAAAAATAGAATGTGTAAACACGCTTGTAAAGGATTGATCTATAGCAAAGGAAAGATGTTTTTCGCCGAGATTGGGGTTTTTATGCATTGATAATTGTTTTTCCATGCACAAATATGAGTTCCCGAACAGTTCGGAAGCATAAAAACATAGAATGAGCCCCTTTAAGAAACACTTCTCAGTTATTTCTGTAATTAAAAACTTAAATTTGTCGAACGGTTTGCTCGATTTGGGTAAGATTTGGGTAGATTTGGGTAAATTTGGGTAGATTTGGGAATTTCGTGCCGCCCTGTTTTTTTGCTTGGATACAGAAAATGCTTCTAAATGTTTTAGAAAAACAAAGAAAATAGGTTTTGAAAGTAATTTATAAGCTGAAGATCTTTGGTTGTAAACATAAATACTCCCATGGGAGAACATTTTTAAGGTTAAAACATTGATTTATGAGGGGAAAATTACAATTTAGGGGAAAAATTCCCAGAGGGGAAGGGACAGATATTCGGCCCCAATTTCTTGGTAAAACTAGAACTGTCACAGGATGTGACTTGATACCCCCGCACAAGCTTTCATTAGCTAGCACTTATGGTTAAGAAGATATGGTCTAGGCAAAAATGCAAGAGTACAAACAACAAAGGGCAATAATTCTTAAAGTTGGCATGAAAGAGTAACAGTTGTTTTACATGACACTTCCCCACAATGAGATCTATAAGTGTACCAAGTTTGAAGTTGCTAGCACTAATGATTTAGAAGATATGTTCCGGACACAAATCCGAGCGTAAAAACAACAAAGGACAATCACTCAAATTGTAGGCATACCAGAGTAATGATTCTTGTACATGAAACTTCTGTACAATAAGATGTATAAGTGTACCAAGTTTGAAATTGCTAGCAGTTATGATTTAAAAGATATGGTCCGGACAAAAATGCAAGGATACAAACAACAAAGGGCAATAACTCTAAAAGTGGGCATGGCAGAGTACCGGTTCTTGTACATGACACTTCCCTACAATGAGATCTATTATTATGTACAAAGTTTGAAGTTGCTAGCACTTATGCTTTAAAAGATATGGTCTGGACAAAAATGCAAGGGTAACAACAACAAAGGGCAATAACTGAAAAATTGGGCGTGACTGAGTAACAATTATTGTACATGACATTTCCCTAAATTAAGATGTATAAATGTATTAAGTTTGAAGTTGCTAGCACTTGTGGTTTAGAAGATATGGTCCAAACAAAATGTAAGGGTACATACAACAAAGGGCAATAACTCAAAAAATGGGCGTGACAGAGTAATAGTTATCATACATAACACATCCCCAGAATGAGATGTATAAGTGTACCAAGTTTGAAGTTGCTAGCACTTGTGGTTTAGAAGATATGGTCCAAACAAAATTTAAGGGTACAAACAACAAAGGGCAATAACTCAAAAAGTGGGCGTGGCTGAGTAACAGTTATCGCACAGGACACTTCCCCACAATTAAATGTATAAGTGTACTGAGTTTGAAGATGCTAGCACTTGTGGTTTAGAAGTTATGGTCCAAACAAAATGTAAGGGTACAAACAACAAAGGGCAATAACTCAAAAAAAGGGCGTGGCAGAGTAACAGTTATTGTACATGACACTTCCCCACAATGAGATCTATAAGTGTACCAAGTTTGACATTGCTAGCACATACGGTTTAGAAGATATGCTCTGTAGAATTATTTTGTCCACGGACAGACAGACAGACAGACAGACAGACAGACATACAGACAGACAGGTTGATTCCAGTATACCCCCTAAAACATTCGTTTTGCGGGGGTATAAAAAAAACCCTGCCATTGTATGAAACAAGGAGCACCTGTAGAATACAAAGTCTCTATGCTTACAGAAAATATCGACTGCTCAATAGTGTACCATCTCTGGTGAGTATCGATTAATACGTGTCACAGTTATTCATCACATATATTCTTCAGGCTCAGGGCTAATTTTGATAACCAGTAAAAACTCTATAAAGGGAGCAGAGGCTTTTTAAAATGCAAAATATCTTTCAATGTTGCCAGTTCACCAATAGTTCAAACCCTATATTGTGGGTACTCATTAGAATCCTCTCGTAGAGATGATTCAAATGAGTACCCATAAATTAGGGTATGGATTTGAAGTAAATTTGGAATGACTTTACCCCTAATGAGGTCCAAGACTTACTTGCTTTTTTATGACATTTCTTGTGTTCTGCCCAGTACCCTTTGAAACACTCCTGAAAGTAACAACACACCAATGGATCAGACTGGGGAAAATGGCAATTTCTTTGGCTGTTAAACATATGTGGATGACAAAAAAATGTAGACCAAGGTAACTAAAACTGAGATAGCGCTAGTCAATTGTTTTCTTGTTTGGTAAAGCAAACTTGAAGTCCCCCATAGTAATTACAGATCCAACATGTTTACAAAACTAATGGGGGAATTTCCCCCATGTTTTTTCAAATCCAGGATCAGACACTGGGTATTCCCATATTTTGTGAACGCAAATCTGGACGATACGGAAATATTTCGGTGAATTCTCGTAGAAGATACAAAACTTAGATAACATTTACGGAGATTTCAAGGGACAAACCCGTAATGGTTAGTAAACAAAAGGGAATTTACTCTTGCAGCATTCCCAATAATCATTTGGCTATGCCCGAATTGCCAACTATTTTCGCCAGAGAATTTCCGTAAATGTTGAATATACAGACCATCAGGAAATTTGATTGGTTGGTGCTTTGTGGTGCGTTGGTAAACAAATGACGTAATCTCGTGAGAATCTCTTTAAAAATAGCGGACGCTGGTTGATCTTATAAACCGAAATTTTGCTATAGAATCAGTCGGGATGACGTCATAGCCTCACTTTCATTTTTTCATCGAGGGTACAACCTCGGTCTTTATCGTTACGGGATACCAACTTTGAGGCAGATTATTTCAAAAATCCATCGTTAAAATTCATAAACAAAACTCTTTCTTTAAAGAATGTGATTTAAACTTTCTAACTACCAACGCATTTTTAATAATCAGGCGTAGTCGTCGAGATATTAATGCTGAAAGTTGGTTATGCTTCAACGAAAAAGACCGAAGCTTTCACCTCCACCGAATGAGTGCAGGTCCGCTGACGACGTTTTTGATTGGCTGAAAGAATTGTGCCGACCGGGTCAATTGCCCAATCTGAAAACATTGCCTTGTCAGGAAATTTCACCAACCAGTTCAATTTTCAGGACAATTCTCTCATTTCTGTCATGTCTGTTGACAGTTGATATCCTCTGAGACGGAGTGTTGTGCTAAAATCAAATTATTAGAGAGGTTTCGATTTCAAACTTGTACGTGCACGTGTACGTGTACTTGTAACTACACGTACACGTACACGTTTCTATCTAGGGAAGGTTTCGATTTCCAACTTGTACGCGTACGTGTACTTGTAGCAGGTGATTTGGGAAAGGGTTAAAAAACTGTACCCGTTTCAAAACTAGAAGTGTTTTTGGAAAGCACCTGCGGAAAAGAAGAAAATTCCAGCATTTTCCCCCCCCGATTCCAGATCTACCCTTATTGAAAAACTTCAGCAAAAAAAAAATAAAAATGGTCAGAATTTCCTTCGGAAACTTATCTGAAAATGACAGTAGATCTATAAATTTCAGTTTAATAAACTTGATCTAGATCTACTAAGTTTGAAAAGGCGTCAACTGCATAAATCCTATGCAGGGTTAGTGGGTAAATACTTGCGGTACTGACTCTATGTACTGGCATAAATTGGGTTAGGAAAGGTCGTTGATACGACCTGTATTAAACACGCTGTAACTTTCAAACTATTCTTGTTATACCACTCACAAGTATATTCTCATTAAAAATGCATGAATTACCTCATGCATTCATTTAAACACCTAGAAACTGTACCAATTAAGAATAAAAAGCTACAAGTTTTTACTTACGTGTAAACCGGCCTCTACAAGTTTTCGACGTGTAGCGAGAGTGATAAATAATCACAAAGTGATGACGTCATAGTGACGTTTCGCACAAAAATTACCCGTACACGTAGAAGTAGGCGTACAAGTTCGGAATCGAAACCTCTCTATTTTGTGACATATCCGTATTCCAGTGATTCATTTTGGCGTCGGCCCTCGGACATAGTCCGGGAAAAAATCAGTATGTCCGAAACTGAGTTGACTTCGTCGGACATTTTGTCCGAGTTCAATTCTATAGTCGCTAGGGATGGGCACTGTTTGATTTTAACCGATTCTTATACCTACTCGATTCTTTTTAACCGATTCCAATTTCTACCAATTCCGTACAGACTACCCGGAATTTGGAAAATTACATGTGGATGGGATAAACGAATTCGACAATTAGGGGTGACTATTGAGGCCAAAATCCACTATCGCGAAAGTATTGGTATCGCAGAAACCACTATCGTGATAGTATTGATATCGCCAGTTACTATTGCGATACTATTGCGATACTATTGCCTAAAGAACAAAAGACGGTATTGTTTCCCATTTACAGACTTCTGTGCCGAAATCTGAAGCTGTAAACTACACTGGTGAATCCTTGGTATTCCCGAGATATAAACCACTTTAATTTAGTGTACATACATATTGTGGGTTTTGAAAACAATGTGGAAAAAGTAAGAATTATATGCAGACGCTGGAGTCGCCATGTTGCCAGGGACAACGACTTTGTTTCATCCGAAATTATTTGGATCCATAAATGGGTCTCAAAATTCTAAAACAAACAAAAATAAAAAAAAAAAAAAGAAAAAAAACAAGTACGGAAAAATGCGGAAATGATCAGACAAAATTAGTTATTTTTTGTTGCTGTCCTATTAAGGAAAGTATTTTGAATAGTGTCCGAAAATTCGAGTTTATTTTCAGCATGTCGGAAAACTTCGAAGAAGAAAGAGATCTGATATGATCGTAAAATGGTTCCAAGGTCTAATAAATTGCTACATTCAATTGTTCAATATTGCATATATCACATTATGCGATCTTGTTTACTATGAAAAAAAAAACAAACAACAAAAACATTTGACAGAGGAGTTCGTGTTTTTAACTTTTGCTAAAAATTCATCTTGGGAATCACTTTGGGCGCCGCTAAAATGAAAGGGATTCGTAGCCTACCAAAAATCTTAACAGACAAGCGAACAAAACCAAAACAACTATCAAATATTTGTTTTGAAGTTTCCCGAGTTCAAAGCTTACTGAAAATTCTATCTGATATATTTTCCGTAGATTGAAAAAAACGAGTGCTTTTGACTAGATTTAATTTTAACGGGTATTGATAAAAATAGGCCTACCATGTCATAATAAATCCATGTGTAACATTACTTATCCAATTAATTGTTTGCAATGTTTGGGAAAGATTTAACTGTCAAAATCAACAGCCCAAATGATTTACGTAGAGTTGAAAATCGATATGATTTAACTAGGCTACAAATATTGCGTAGTTAAGCGGTTATTGCTTGAAGAAATGACGAGAAAAGTGTGTTTCCTAATATAGCCAAAATAGCGGCGCTTTTGATGCGTTTGAGAACCGCGCGGCGACCTTCACTCGTGTACTTAGAAGTCGGCCGACACAAACGTCACGTGTAAAGTCACGTGTGTGTTTAATCATTTACATATCAATCAATCTTTCGGGTACAGTTCGGGGGCGGGGCTAACGGTTTCATTAGACATTATTGGGTTTGATGTGGTTCAATTACCTGTCAATCAATTAGGAAAACTGCTTTGCATCACCCATAACTTAATGAAAGCGACGTAATAACGGGTCCTCTTAACAACAGCTTATTACCACTACAGTTACAACATCGATAAGACCGAAAATTAATGGAAGCTTGTTGTTGGAATATTAAAATGAGTTCGGAATTTATTATTTCTTTCGCAAAGAAAGAAGGTAGATTATATCAGAGTTTCATTTTTGTACACAAATACCATCGAATATCCGGTTAAAGCTTCTTTTGTTCCGAGTCATGTATTTATGTTATTTATTGAATCGACGCTAAGCATATGTATACAATCGTAAGGGACCGCAATCACTGTGTTGTAAGTTGTACGTTAGATTTGTGTAGTTTGTACGGAAGTTTTGAGTGGTCAATCAAAGATGGCGTCGGTGGAAAATCGTTAGAGGTAGGTGTCTTAGTTTTTCGTCGATAATTTCCTTAAATGGCCGTATCTTGTCTTGATACTGATATCATTGTACAGGAGAAATGTATACCTATTCACGGTGCTATATAGCCAAGTACCAGTGTTGTCCTATCGTACTCAGTCGTTGTGCAAAGACAGCCCAACACGGAAAACTTTTTTCGAAGCGAGAAAGTTAGTCTTTTCAGGATGATTACATAGTACACAGCGAACTAGGGAACAAACTATTGCTCTAACTTGGATGTTTTTATCATGCTCTTTTCTATGATTACCGTTATTTTACACACAAATGTCTAGAATGACCACAAACGCTGTGTTTACTAAATGGCCAAACAACGGTGTAGTCACAGTGAAAATATGCAGACACAACGGTGCAGTTTCTGTGTTATCTGTACGGTGTAGTTATTATTTTCACAACAAATTGTGAACGGTGTAGACTTGGTATGTTGTATGGGCGAACTAGCTCTAACAGATAGCAGATCATCTGCACATCTGTTTTATCTCCCTCAAATACTTTGGTCTTAGAAAACTCAGATGAAAATGCCGCCATCCTCAAAGTAAATGAAAACAAAAGTTAAGGAAATATGTTTTCTCTTTTCTTCATTCACCTAAGCCTTAAACAGTTCAATGTATGTTTGATTTAATTTTCGGAAGACATTTTTGTTATTTGTGATTGAATAAACATCTGACGGAAATGATAATCAAAAGGAATACCATCACAAAATATCAAACAAGACATACGATAACCGTCATTTTGAAGCCATGTTAAGTGCAACGGCAAATTTCTTGTTCATCCGTTCATTTGATTTGTAGATTCGAAATTCCGGCTCTGGCTTTTGAATTTTTCTTTGTAACTATTTTAATTGGTTATTACAATCAATTATTGTAATTAATCAAATGGTTTCAACTCATGGAGTATGATAATTATTGATCGAAATGTATCTTATTTTCAAATTGACCCCTCATTGAAAAGTCTGATTTTACCCAAAATAAAGGATTCAATCAACAAAACATAAATTATAAATAACAAAACATAAATTATAAATTTGTTTCATAAACTATTGGGCCTTTTTTCGTCTTGTTCGACTTAAGTAAATAAGTCTTGAAAATAGAATTCTGGAACTGCAAAATTCATTTTGGAATTTTCATACGTAATGAACTTCTTCTTCAGGACTGACAATTTTCTGACCAAGATTTTTCGGGCCCACTCATAAAATGTAACCATTTACAATGAAAGAGACAATATTCTATTCGCCAAAACCGTTTGACTATTGGAGTAAAACGCATTGAAGTACTCCCAAGACAGTGTAACTTACACACATCCATAAATAAATGAAATGCAATGTTTTCCATCGAGAGCCGACCTTCATTGACCAAGATAAACAAATACCAAGTTGATCAACGCTTCTCAATGACTTAATCACATCTGGGAACAAACTGTTCATTTCAGCCATTGTTTTCATGTTCTCGTGGGGAAAGAGAAGAGACCCTATCCGTTTCATCTGTTTTAGCACGTCCAATGGAAATATCAGGAATTAAGGTTGGGGCTTTTTGAACGACTTTATGGGGTGTTGAACTTTGTCATTTTTTATGTTCAGGGCTCATGCATTCAAAATCGGGGATATCATCGATAGAAGGAATCTTGTTAACTCCAAAATCCTTTTTTCTACGTTAATGAGGTCTATCTTGTGTATTCTATGCTCGCAAATGGGGATGATGTCCTAGTCTGACTTCTTGATAATATCAGGAATAATACTTAAGTTCAGAGTTTTCAAATCTTTTTGACCTGTCTGATCATTGATCTCCCCCCCCCCCCCCCCTGCGCACTTTGGAATGGTCCTGTTCCGAATGCTTCACAACCTTTTCGAAACTCCCTTCGAAATGACAGTAGTAATAGGTGAACAGCATGGAACTGAAAATAAAGAAAAAAATAAAACAGACGCCAGCAGATTCTTGGTAATTTCTACTATTTGACCCTTACGGAATTGCTTTGACAAATAGCAAGGAAACTAGATTCTGATATATTTTGATTAAAGTATATTTTGTAGACATATTGTCACCTTCTTTGCTGCAAAGCATTTACAAGTCAGTCACATATTAACATAATTGTTGAAGAATTTCGGTAGTAATTGTAAAACATGATTCCCAGCCGTGAAAACGTTATCATTCAACATAACAATATTATCATTCCAGAAATGATAATTTCTGTATTACTTCAAGTCTACACCGTTCACAATTGCATTATGTCTACACCGTTCACAATTTGTTATGAAAATATAACCACACCGTACATAAAACACAGAAACTGCACCGTTGTGTCTGCATATTTTCACTGTGACTACACCGTTGTCTGGCCATTTAATAAACACGGTGTTTGTGGTCATTCTAGACATTTGTGTGTAAAATAACAGTAACCATAGAAAAGAGCATGTTAAAAACATCCAAGTTAGAGCAATAGTTTGTTCCCTAGTTCGCTGATTACTATGTAATCATCCTTAAAAGGGCAACTTTCTCGCTTCGAAAAAAGTTTTCCGTGTTGGGCTGTCTTTGCACAACGACTGAGTACGATAGGACAACACTGGTACTTTGATATATAGAACCGTTGATAGGTATACATTTCCCCTGTATAATGATATCAGTATCAAGGCAAGATACGACCGTTTAAGAAATTTATCAATGAAAAACTAAGACACCTACCTCTCATGCTGTATTGTTGTCGCCATCTTTGAATGACTACACAAACCTAACGTACAACTTACATCACAGTGCGCAATTGCAATGCACGACTGGATTAATCGGGACAAAATGGGAATTGTAAAAGTATGAAACTTATCTGAACAAGTCATACTCACGATGAAATGAAATGTAATAGAATAGATTTAGTGTTTAGCAAATTTAAATAGCCTGTTCTGTGATGATTTGCGGGCTCATGTTACGATTTTTTAAAGTTAGTTTGTATTTTTAATTCAAAATATTTTCATCTTGTGACCCTGTTGTTCAACTATCGAAACTATTGATATTTGAAGTCACTATCGCCGATAGTTATCGATTTTTGACATGACCATCGATATAGTACTATCGGCTTGCTCGCCATCGCGATATATCGATAGTCCGATGTATCGTTACACTCCTATCGACAATACCTCGTAATTGGGGTATACAATATTCACTCGCCTAGAGGGATAAGCGAATTGGCGCAATACCCCGGCATAACTCAGAACATGGGAAAAACCAAAAAATCTTTTCAGTGACGAAAAAATAATTGCCGTTCACAATGAACTTTAGAAAATACCGTAGATCTAGACTCTATATAATATTTAAAAGTAACAAAAAATAATAAAGAAAAAACATTCAAGGAGAAAGAAGAGGAAACTAACTTTAGACGACGCGTGATGACAGCTGCAAAGCGCCCCCTTTATGCTAATTTTTACAGTGACCTGACCCGATCTGATTGCGGGTTGGGCTTTGACTGTTTTAGGTTATGTAAACCACGCCTTCTTAACCCGTTTCATCATCACTCAATCGGTAAGGCGTCAATCAAATAGAATTTTCGAAGGAAGTTTGCATTTACGTTGCATTTACGTTAAAGCGTTGTCATTAATCTTACTGACCTTATCGGATAGATGGAATAAATTATGGAAGATAGGTGAAAAAAACACAACGACGGAACTCAATATTCGTATTTATTTACTATTTTTGTGGTCCTGGATTCTTCAATCTTTTAAACATCTGACCATAATTTGTGTGGTGCGAATATACATGTATAAAAAGAATGGATTAAAAATATACCACAGGGAGTTCTAACTGTGTTAGTCTTCGCTTTCTTTCTTTTATTTGTCCGTTTATTACCAATTCAAAATTAAAGCTACTGCAGGAAAAAACATGTCCCTTTTTGTTTATCATTCAATTTTGTCCGGAAGATATCAAAAATGTCCGACAGAAGTTGATGCTGTCCGGCCATTTTGGCCGGACAGTAATTTTGTCCAGCTGAATCACTGTATTCCTCATCAAAGTTTGATATACCGACCTGATTACAGAAGAAAGATCCTGGAATACCCAGCTTGATACATGTCGGACACTGGAGTTTAGCCTCCTTATTACAATCCGCAGTTAAACAAGTCCTCATAGCGACTGCAGCAGCCATGATGTAAAATTCTGGTTTGTTGAAGTAATCTCCCTTGGATTTACAAATAGACTGGTAGACTGCTTAGACTGGATAATTCTTTTTCTTTCTCTCTTATTCGTTCTTGTTTCTTCTTTTACTCTTATCAAATCCTCCTCCTCCTCCTCCTCCTCCTCCTCCTCCCCCTCCTCCTTCTTCTTCTTCTTCTTCTTCTTCTTCTTCTTCTTCTTCTTCTTCTTCTTCTTCTTCTTCTTCTTCTTCTTCTTCTTCTTCTTCTTCTTCTTCTTCTTCTTCTTCTTCTTCTTCTTCTTCTTCTTCTTCTTCTTCTTCTTCATGTACATTCAAAGCAGATTAAAACTGTTAATCTCTTTCGAGAAAAGTACGGCTTCTTTATGATTTTTGTGGATTTTCTGTATAATTTTCCCTGCATAACACGCACGTCTGTCGTACGTGCTCAATACTTCTGTCTTGTGTGCTCTTGACGTTCTAAAAGACGCAAACTGGTCGTAGCAAAAGCCTCTCTTACAACCTTTCGTAGGTGCTCCTGCGTGCGGTCTGCGTCTAAAACCTAGGCTACGATGCACGCACGTGCAACGCACGATTTTGGTGGACACAACCACGACACAGACTACCCGTAGCAGAGAATTGACCGGACAATTCTTTGCTACGACCAGGAGCATTCAAGACAGAAGTACTGAGCACGTAGGGGAGACCGGGGCAAGATGATACACGGGGCAAGATGATACAGTGCAATTTTAAGCAATATGACGCCATGTATGACGCCAAATATATTCTATGTTGCAGCGTCTTTTTGTCATCTATATTTGACATAAATATCTCAGTAGTACAACAACCCATACAGAAATAATACAGAAATGTCGTTTTTCGGGGTATTTTAGTAATTTATTTCATTTTTACTCATTTCCTTCTGTAACGTTAGAATACGAGAATATTTTTCTGAAATCTTTTCCAGATTAGAACATGTCATTTCAACATTTATTTACCATTCTTATTTTTATCTAAATATTGTTTGTTTTCTAATGATACAAGTTGAAAGGTAACGAGGTGTCACGGGGCAAGATGATACAGCGTAGTCGGGGCAAGATGATACAGACTGCCATCTTGGCCTGGTGATTGCCATGTTTTGCAAAAAATGCATTCAACCCATAAATACAGTCCCCTAGAACTTATGAATGTCATACATTTGCTTCAGAGAGGTTCTGCTGTTAATTCTGATGTATATACATCATATTTGTCAAAATTTTGAATTCAAGGATCGTTCATATTTAGAATTCTTTAAGAGTGGCTTTATATGTATGATATTAAAAGAAATTTAATTCAATTAATCTTTTCAAGAGAGTAAAAATCTACTAGGCTATATTCTATCAATTTACTTTAATAGGGGAATGCATTATACGTGTGCTCTTTTCTTTATTATTTTTGTTTACTATGTTTGTATTTTTTTCTTGAAAACATTTTCCTATCCATTGATAGTTATTTTGACTATGAAATCATTTTATATCCTTGCAAATGTTTGTTGATTCAGAAAGAAGTAGACCGTTCTAATGAAAGCGTAATCCATTTGGCATCTTTCCTAGTATTTGCTGACTTGATTATTTTGAATTTAAAATATGTTAGACCGTTTCTTTATAAAAACACGAAAATAACAAATTTGAACCGTTCCAGGGCGCCATACGGCATGGTTACTTTTTTTATTCCCACATCTTCTTTAAAATAGATTAGTTTCTTTAATGTTTTGACCTGAAATATGACCCTTTATAAATTCTGGACAACCTCGTAGTATTTTTCTCATAATTGATTTATTTTATTAATCGTAAAACAACGTTGTATCATCTTGCCCCACTACCTGTATCATCTTGCCCCGAGCACGGGGCAAGATGATACATCTTACCATTCTATTTCAAACGCAAAATTCCATATGTTGCAAATATTTAATAAGTGCGGATCTCGACCTAAATAATAGTCAAGAAACCAAATTTTCCTTTTTTGTCCTAAATTGAACAGCAGAGCAAGCCATGTAAGGAGAATTTTGAAGAATTCGAAAAAGTGTATCATCTTGCCCCGGTCTCCCCTACGACAGACGTGGCTGTGACACAGGGAAATTTATATAGAGATTCCCAAAAATCACAAAGAAGGTGCTCTTTCCTAGAGATTCATACTTTTAACCTTCTTTGAATGTTAATGTTAAAAGGCCTGTGCGATTTGGCCTTTTCCCCTTCCAGAAGAGCACGTGACAGAAGAGGCTTTAGCCGCGTGCGATTTAGGCCAGAAGTGGTCTTCCGTAAGAGATAGAGCTTAAATTCTGTTCGTTTTATCTCTTCTGAAATCAGGAGAGTCACGTGACAAGCACTTTCGATTAAATCGAATGGGCCTCTTCTGTTTCTGGAAGCTCTTCTGCCTCTTCCAATTTTGAGCAGAAGACGGAAGACAGAAGAGGTCACGTGATCGGCAACATGAGAGTGTCTTTAGTTACAAAGTGTGTATTTTTCAATTACTTAAAATCGCTTGTTTACAACTAGTTTGTATTAATTTCGGGACCAAAACGTGTACAAAATTTGTGCTTTTGGGAAAAGAAGTGCCTTTCTCACTACAACGTAGTAGTATCGGGAATGGTAAGCAGTCTACCGAATTGAGCTGGCCATTCTAATTTCCCCCTTTTTGAAGAGTTTTTGATAGATAAGCCACTTCCGTTTTCAAGACATGTTTGATTTATTTTTGGTCTTCTTGTCTTCTGCGCGTCTCCTATAACATGACAAACCCTCTTCTGCCACGTGCTCTTCTGGAAGAGGAAGAGGTCAAATCACACAGGCCTTCTGTCAGATGTGATTTGTGTACAACATGCCTATTTCAACTGTTAAAGTAAAATCCCGGCGGCTGAAGCACCTAGCGGTAGATTACTGGCATTTTTCTGACCGGTATAGCCGCACTATCAAATCCAATCCTCCAGCTTTTCTCACACTTAGACGATTCACATCAATTCGATGGCTCAGCGCGAAACAGTTGTAACTGCCTATATGTTTATAGGCAGTTACAACTATTTCGCACTGAGCCATCGAATTGGTGAAAGATTTATGACTTTTGTATGATGTCAGAATGGATACCAGTTTGCCGAGCCGGGGATTGAACTCGACCGCGGTCCATGGATTGAAAACCTCCACCGTCACCGACTGAGGTATCCGGGCTCGGCACTTCTACCGCAGGACTTGTATCACTTAAAGGGACATTTCATTCCAATTTCATTTTTTTAAAGTATGTCTTGGTGCCAAGATTGGTTATTCTAATGAGTATAAATACTATTTGTTTTTTTAAGTTGTTGCCAATAAGCGAGAAACACGCATTTAAAGTTGAGACATAATCGATAAATTGCATATAAATCCGAACTGCTGTCCACAACAATTTGTTCAATTCTAACACAAAAATATCAATATCTCTTAAACGGCGCAATATTTTGGCTTGGAATTTTCAGAATTTCCATAAGGAAATGTGCTCTTTCAAATGAAAATAAAAGTAAAATTTATGACAAAAAAATCTGAAATGTCACTTTAAAGATTTCTTAGAAATTCAAAAGGGTTCAAAATCAATAGCAGCTGTGTTGACCCCGGTCAGAGGCTTTGCATTTTTTCATATTAGTTTCTGCAGGTAATGGAATACTCTCTTAAGAACAGAGCACATTCTCTCTTCATTCCATTATGATAGAATGATGGTTAATCAATAGACCTCGGCTTTGGAGAGTAGTAATGGAAAAGATGTTAGGGAACAAAATGGTTCTTGGTGAGACCGCGCGTAAGACCAATGTTGTTCTAAAACATGTTAAAAGTTCATTGTTTCAGATCTCCCGATTATACTATTCGTTTAACCCAAACGAAAAACTTTGAGGGTGGTCCAATAGGAAAGGAGTTGCAGACTACAAAATAATTGATCTCAAAAGTAGAAAGTATGTACATGTATGTAAATAAGTATGTATGGTTAACAGCAGTTTCTTCTTTTGTCTCAATGTTTTCCAAAGCCATTTCAATTAGAAACGTCAACATCAGGTCTTGTTTGGGAAAGGGTTAACAAAATTGTTCTTTTCACAGATCCTACTGGCGCATGTTTAAGTTGTGATATTTTGTTTAAAACGATTACATGAAGGTCTTAGTCATTTCGTGTGGTGGCCAGGCCAATTTGTCTAACCTCTGGATTCATTTGACAACTTACTGCTGTTCAAAGTATGTACTTAGTACATTTAAAAACGCAGAGTTTTCAAAATGGAAATACTTGTTATGAATTTCCCACAAGTTAAGAAGCGTGAATAGAAAAGATTAAAGTTAGTAAATCTGTTTGATTATAGGGACACTATAAAAACAAGTTTCGTCGAAAGAATCTCAATTCTGTCAATATGAATCGTCTTCCTGAAAATGTGAGGAATCAAGCTATTGTGACGCATTTGCTTGGTTCTTCAAACTCGGACATTTCTCGGCGCGTAGGATGCCAGAATTCACCAATATCACGACTAGCGACACGATGGCTAAGTCACATTATGTGGTTACACACTACTGACCTGGTATGTACCCTATAGAATAAGCTTGGAATGGCCTGAAGAGATGCGTGTATTCACGTACCTGAGACGCAATCCCAGTAAAAGTGGACAATTGACTAATTTTTTTTTTTCGATTTTTTTTTTCATTTTACCATCCACTCATTCTGGACAAATTTTCTTCATGGATCACATCTCCTGCGCAAATTTCTCTTGTTTTGTCAACTGGGCTTGCTTAGTTTTGGATTTATAGACTGTTATATGATCAAATGTGTGCATAAAAAACTACGTATTTTAAATAGACCCCTTTGTGAAATGCATTAAGTAATGCATAAAGAATAATAAATCCGATACATTTTGATGAGTTTTTGTTTGTAAAATGTGAATCAATTGACAATATGGGTGAAAATGTCGAATTGTACCTATGCGAATGAAAATACAAAACGGCCATCCATGTACAATTCCTTTATTTTGGAACGTTGAATACTTCCAACTCTTCTAAAATACACCAAACAACCTTTAATTTTCTCTCGTATTGTTAAACAAAAGCAATAAGTTATCCCCTTAATCGATATACCGAAATGGAAGGTCAATGATTTGTTACAAATCAACAATAGTTTAAAACTGGTCTATCCCGAACGTAACTAGAGCTTGTCCCGTACGTAGTGTGCTTTCTTTTCTTTAACATCACAGCCTCTGTGTTATTGCCTTTTCAATCAAATCATAATATTATATGGCAATCCATTTGCAAGACACTTTATAAAAAAAATTGTAATGAAATGAATATATGAAAATAAATACAACTCTATAAGCCATCTGGGTGTGTTGTTTTACAAATTAAAACTTAATAGCCAAATTAGTTTCAATTTATAAAAGTTGAGATGTTCGTATTGTTTTGACACATGAGATATGTGTAATAACTTCTTAATTAAGTGAAATGTTATCCAAAATTTGCTAGACATCCTTACCTCTGATGCAGCCAATATACGAAAACGTACGGGACACTTTTTATAAAGGTACGAAACGCTGAAATAGTCAATTTTAATGCATCAATCTAGTGTAATGTATATGGGTACGAATATATTCCTATATATATCAACAAAAACCGGCATATTTTGTGGAACTTTCTTCAATATTGTAAAAATAGTATCAATTAAGCGTAATTATAATACCATAACGAACGAGACTAGTACGAGTACGTGTACAGTCTATTATGTGTATTAAAAGTCTACACTTACCACATAAAGTAACGCAACATTTTCAAATTTTAATATTTTTGTTTTTAACAAACCAGGATCAAAAATGGTACTTTCTATAGTTTGCAAGGAAGGATTATGCTAGAAATTTTAAATGAAATATTTCAATTTCCAACGAACATGCCAGAATTACGCCCCTTTATTATTTTACGTTAAACATGTCCTGACGTCTTGCAAGTTAAGAAACAATCCTAAAAGATAGTTTTACTGATAGTGTGTTGTCAGTTACACAGTAAAAACACAAAAGAATGTCACTGTGCGCACTAAGCGTCATGTCATAACTTCCGGAAAACAGCCGTCGACATATTACTTGAATTTGAGTTCTGAAAAATTCAATTGGCACTGACTTAAAAGCTTGGCGTCCAAATTTTCTTGAATTTCAAGATTGTGGTATCATTTTATAGCAAACGCCAAAGTACAGGATCGATCCAGATCATCGACTGGGCCAATTACAATCAGTCGGTAGGGTATTAGCCAAAGAGCTCTGAACATTGGAACAAATTTCTAATAGCAGCAGATTCCACATAAATGAACATTGGCAGACATGGTTAAGCCATCGCAAATGAATTATTCAACCAGAAGCAAACCGTTTTATATCTGTTACTGACTAAATTTTGGGATAATTTTCGCAAGTTAAGACAACTTATCCATCCAAAGACAGTCTGATTCAGTTTAAGAGTCGTAGGTCAGTGCTTCGGATGTTTGCATAAAGTCATGGAATTCACCCAAACGCCCAGGCAGGCGGGCTGGGACAAACAAATGAAATGCCAAAGGCGATACTCGTAGTACGTTGACAATGTGTTGCACCCTGTTGTCCCTGTAGGAAGAGTCAATGGCAGGTTGCAAAAGGATGGCGCCCCTGCACACACTGTTGCTTTCACACGACGGTTGTGCAGCAAAACAAGGTTGCTGCCCTTATTTGAGAATACGTCTGCTATCGAACACTTTTGGCATTGTCTGAAAAGGTGCGTTCGTGGTAGTCTTAATACTCCAACAAACCTGTTTTGCGAACGAACAATCCTTCAGGATGAGTGAACTAAGTTTCTTTAACATCAAACCGCTCCAAAAATGGTGTCGATGTGGCGAACATGTCAGTTTTTATGAATACAAGGGATGATTATAACAATGAAATTATTTGTGACTTTTGAATTTACACCGGGTGTCTTTGGGTTGAAATTTCAGTCTTTAAATGTCTTAGCATTGTTATGATGTTTCATTTACTGTTTGATGAAATGTCACATATGGTGTCAAAACAAAAATATCCTTTTTATTAACAAGTTTTCAGATATTTGTTATTGAATGAGTGTTGCGTTACTTTATGTGGTCAGTGTATTTTGCTTAAACTGGAGTCCTTAAGGAACCCAAAACACATAAAATAAGCACAGGAAACGTTCCATTTCAGCAATTTAAAAACCGAAAACTAAAATTTGTCTCGAACGTTATGGACTCGTACGTCACTTTTTAATGTGTACCCAATTTTATTTGGCCTGCTGTATCAATGCTATTATAGTAATCGGCATAATTCTTTTTGTCATATTTGAAGACACTTCGAATCAAGGTGGTCATACCACGTGATTAATGACGTCATAAACTGACGGTGTTAATGTAAATTGTCACCCCACAGCAACATTTCAAACGGCTGTAATTACTTTATCTTTTGATTAAAATAAGCGAGACTGGGCCTATTCGAAGCGCAATTTTGTAATTTATAAACACATGTTTACACTTTGTTCCAAAAAAGTGCGGTTTAAGCAATTTTCGTGGACAACTTCGTGAAACCGGAGAAAATCTGGTAGAAGACCGGAAAAAATCTGGTAGATACTACGGTAAGCAAACCAAAATTTGTAAGAAACATGGCATATTTGTATCAATAATATGTTGATAACTTCATAGTGACATTGAAATGAGTCTAAATTTACCTACATACGAACGTGCTATTGGTAAAACTGTACGAGGACATCGTAGTAAAGGCCGTCATGAATCGGCTACAACGGCAAGCAATTTCTACCAAGCTACATTGGAAAGCATAATTATGAATGGTTCCAGAAAACAAATGCAAATGAGTATCTTTTGCGAACCATAATGTTTAATTTAACTGTTTATCACATATTATGTCTTTTTAACTTCGGTGTGTTGAATTCTTCCTTAAGTAGGGCTCCTCTTACTTATTTTGTAGATGACTATTTCGGTTGGTGCCTGTTTCACCACCGACTTCTTTCCACCGCTTCTAATTCGCTTTAGTTGACGAGGTGTAATAGGCTTCAATGGTGAACGTTTGATATCTATGACATTTACGTGTCTCACAGGGAATTCCACGTAATTGGCAATTTTCATCATTACAAGTTGTTTTAGAAGTTAGGCAACTTTTAGTTCTTCTTTTTTCGATAATTATTATCTTTTTTCACAAGTTAGGCCTACCATCATCCGAAAAATAAACAAAGATTGAATGTTAATCGTGTGTGAATAATCCGGTTTATTTTTTATTTTATTTTATTTATTTATTTATTTATTATTTTTTTTTTGATAACCTAGAAACGTTTAAAGTAACGATGGAACTGTCGTCATATAATTAGACACATGGACAGGACTACTATTATAAGGTTTCGTTCAAGAACGAACACGAATCTCAGACAAAGTTTATAGATCTTTAAGTTAAAAATGTGGTTTCATGTTTACATTTCAAGTCACTCGGAAATATACGGGACTAGTCACACAAAGGGGGACCAAATGAGAATGGTGAAAAGTAACGACCCGTATGGACAGACTGAGCAGTTTGCACAGACTAAACGGGAATAGAATTCCATTGCGGTCTTTTTACGCATGACTGGTCAAATACTCAGCAGCCAGGGAGAACACAAACAAACTATACTCAGTTCCATAAATAAGTGTGCACTTTCTTTCGTTTTATTTCTTCCCTCATTTTTCACTAAAAATAAAAGAGTTTGCTATCAAATTGTAGCTTATAGTCTCAACTAAATGTTAGATGTTTAAAATTTGGGCAAGATGGCGATTTATGTTTGTTTTCCTATAGTTAAACGACAGAGGTGCGAAAATAAAAGTCGCAAAAGTACACAAAAACTGGTCAAATTAGAATTTTTGATCATCTTAAGTTAATCGGAATTATTCACCCAATACCCTTCAATATTGAATTTAATGTTAATTTCTTAACAGAAGCAATGTTGAAGTTCTTCCCTGGCCATCTATGGTATAAATTTGGGTCCGATTTAACATGTGTGGGGTCATTTAGGAAGGAACGTTCAATAACATCGAAACATCAGCAATATCCAGGATTTTGCTATTCCATTCACCCAGGGATGAAATAACATTCTAAATGTAGTGTTGTTGCGTTGTTTGAGATCCATGCGACCGTCACATGCTCCAGTGTATCGGCAGCATGTGCTGCCATACAAGATATTAAAAAACAATCCCAATAAACTTCTAATCAAAATTTAAATGTGACCAGTTTATGTGTACTTTTGCAACTTTTATTTTTATACCATCTCCATTTACACTAAGAAAAACAAACTAAAATGGTCTTTTTGCCAAAATTTTAGCAATGAGATATTTTTGTCATTCTCTTAGCTACAACATGATAACAAACTGTTTTATTTTTGGTTACGAGAAGAAAGAGAAATGAAAGGACATAAAGTGCACACTTATTTATGGAACTGAGTATAGATGGTTGTCCCATGAAAATTGCTGTCGAGTCCGCAAAATGCTCTAGATGAATTTCCTTTTGGCATTTGACAGTGAGCTGTTACCTTGATCTTGTAGTTTTCTGATATTTCTTCCAGACATCAGGTCTACATTGACAGAGAACAAAATTACCGCTATTTTTGCTTAAAGTCCATTCATAAATGTTGGAGTTATGCCACGGACTAAAACGGGCGAACTGACGGACTGACTTACGCACGTACACCTAGCTGTTATATAGTGACAAGGAACTATGTCTCGCTCACCGCAATCGGGCTCGAAAAAAAACAACATGAAAACTATGGTAATAAAGTCGGGTGTGAAATATTTATAATTTCTGCTTTCCAATGTAGCTTCCTAATATCTGCTGCCCGATATAGCTTTCTCATAGTTGTCCTTTTACCGGTAAGATTTTATTTGCTTTTCTACTTCTGATTTATCTAA
Source organism: Fragum sueziense (assembly GCA_963680895.1). Taxonomy (NCBI): domain Eukaryota; kingdom Metazoa; phylum Mollusca; class Bivalvia; order Cardiida; family Cardiidae; genus Fragum; species Fragum sueziense. The sequence goes on along the minus strand of OY804592.1, from coordinate 82,613,139 downwards.
AAAGATAATTTAAGACTAAAAATACTATAAATGTACAGAGATATCATGTCACCAGCTCATAAATAGTTAATTTGTATCAATTTTGATTTCGCTTTCCGTTGTAGCAGGGTTTATTTTTGTCGTTTTCAATCAGTTGTCCACGATTTTTGCAAAAACCGTGACTTTTGGGTACAAGATGTAAATATACGGGTTAAGCTTACAAAATTGCGCTTCGAATAGGCCAGGTATTGTTTAATTTGAATAAAAAACAAAGTACTTACAGCCGTTTGAAAATTCCAGCCGCGGTGTGTCGGGGTGACAATTTACCATAACACCGTCAGTTTATGACGTTATTTATCACGTGGTATGACCACCTTGCGAATAGTGATGTTACTTGAAGAATTAAACTATTTATAGTTACACATTTTAACTACAGTTACTTTAGTTCTTGCCTCGTACGTTACGGGGTTGAAATTACGGTAAATTGTTTAAGAATGATGTTGATTTTTTAAAAATATTGACAAAAGTATATCAAAATACGACTTCATTTTGATTATATATGAGCCAATATTTATTTTCGTGGAAATCAGACAAAAAAAGTTCAATTTTTATTTCCAATTTATTCTGTGAATTTCTGGTTCAGGATGAAGGTACTACATTTAAAGTAATGAATAACGTTAACAGGAACATTCCGATGCACATGGAAATACTCGAGATCGTCTTTCATAAATCTATGGTCTCAATAAAATGTCCTCGCTGTAACAACCAGATTTTCTTTCAGAAATTCGATTTGCAAGTTTTAAGATTATTTCAAAGTATGTTTTTGAGAATAAGAATCCAGACTGAAGGAATTATGTTCAAGTCGATTTCCAAAAATGATTCGTTTGGGGTTTTTTTCAATGTAGTATTGTATTTTCATAATCAAATAGAGAATTTTGTCTGTGTCAAATGTAAAAAAGCTTCTATTTAAGACAAAATGTATGTGCATGTACTTTAGACTCTAGAAAATAATATTCTCTTTGTATTTCAGGCACTATAAAATTAGCGTAACACTTTTTTGTGAAATATTTTGCCGAAAGTGCATCGTTACATCGAGGACATATTAGTTATTGCAAGGACAATATTCGCTATTTTATGAAATAAACAGAAAGAAATTAATTTCACTATTGTATTCAAGCTTCAAATAATTAGGTTAAAAAACATACCAATTTTACCATCAAAACACATAATTTTTATTGAACCATGCTGTAGTTTGTAATAAACAAGAGGCCCAGGAGGGCCTGAATCGCTCCACTGGTTAAAGTGGAAGAATTATCCCATGATTTCTTGTAAGCCTTACACAGCGGCAGCCAAATCTTGATATTTGTGAATAAATTTTGAAGAGAGACTCAAAGAACATTCTTGCAAAGTCTGGTTAAAATTGGCCTTATGGTTGATTTTTAAAGAATTTTCTTATGATTTCTCTAAGTCTGATAAGCCCCTTTCTCCCTGCCACGGCCACATTTTTTTGACAAATATAAAAATTTGTGAACAAATTTTATAAAGAATGACTAAAGGCACATTCCTGCAAAGTTTGGTTCCATTGGGCACACTGGTTGATTTTTTAAGAATTATGATTTCTTTAAGTCTGATAAGCCCCTTCCTCCCTGCCAGGGCCATTTTTTGACAAATGTAAAAATTGTGAACAAATTTTGAAAAGAATAACTCAAGGCACATTCCTGCCAGGTTTGGTTCAAATTTGCCCAATGGTTGATTTTTAAAGAATTTTCTTATGATTTCTTTAAGTCTGATAAGCCCCTTTCTCCCTGCCACGGCCACATTTTTTGACAAATATAAAAATTTGTGAACAAATTTTATAAAGAATGACTCAAGGCACATTCCTGCCAGGTTTGGTTCAAATTGGCCCAATGGTTGATTTTTAAAGAATTTTCTTATGATTTCTTTAAGTCTGATAAGCCCCTTTCTCCCTGCCATGGCCACATTTTTTAACAAATGTAAAAATTTGTGAACAAATTTTGAAAGGAATGACTCAAGGCACATTCCTGCCAAGTTTGGTTCAAATTGGCCCAATGGTTGATTTTTAAAGAATTTTCTTGTGATTTCTTTAAGTCTGATAAGCCCCTTACTCCCTGCCACGGCCACATTTTTTGACAAATGTAAAAAATCTGTGAACAAATTTTGAAAAGGGTCACCCAAGGCACATTCCTGCCAAGTTTGGTTCAAATTGGCCCAATGGTTGATTTTTAAAGAATTTTCTTGTGATTTCTCTAAGTCTGATAAGCCCCGCCCTGCCACGCCCACATTTTTTGACGAATCAAAAATTCACGAAAAAATTTTGAAAAGGGTCACCCAAGGAACATTCCTGCCAAGTTTGGTCAAAATTGGCCCACTGGTATAAGAGGAGAAGATGTTTAAAGAAAAAGTTAACGGACGGACGGACGGACGCACGCACGCACGCACGACGGACACAACGCCATGACAATAGCCCGCTGGCCTTCGGCCAGTGGAGCTAAAAAGTCTTTGTTATTGGAATGACATTTACCATTACTGTGAGGACTTATATTTAAATATTTTTTCCATTTCTTACATTGTATTGACCTATATATGGTCTTTAAATATTAAAATCAATGCAATTGTAAAAAAAATATACATTTAAATGTAAAAGTCACTTTGTTAAACCCTTTCGAAAACGTTAAAATTTATGCTATGTTACAACTGCTGATCAAGTCAAATCGATCGCACTGACTGCTCAAATTCGCCCATTATTCCCGACTTAAAGACTTTTCTCGATCTCTACTCCATCAACCCGACCTCTACCTTCTATTTGATCGAATGAACAGATAAAGCACAGATCGAGTTGATCGAGATGTGGTTGGGAGCCACATGAGTAAAAGGCCATGTGATCGATATAAAGATGTTAATCCGATCACACTCGATCTCCAGTTTTGATTGATTCCTGATCTGGTCGATCGCCTTTCCGATCAATACACGATCGCTTTTCAATCAACTTTCTACCTAATCTTACACAAATATTTCTTTTATATATAAACAAATAGAGAAAGATGACAAAGTGGTGCGGATAAAGCTCGATTACCACGACCATTCCCGATTACAAATGGCGATCGAGTTCGATCTGTACTCGATCGCTTGATTCGGCTTGGTCCAGTTGATTTGATCGGCAGTGGATACCTAGCATAAAAGTTATACAACTTGAAAGCTGTTGAAGACTACAAAAATGAAGTTTATGAAAACTTGTGAGTACAATATAGATGATTGGATATCAAGGGATATCAAGGGAAACGGAGCCAGAGCTGGTAATCAGCATTTACTTCTCTTACTTTAGTGTTCGTAAATTAGGAAGTAAAAACCTTCTTCTTTGTAAAAAATGAGGAGACCCGAAGAAAGTTAAGCAATTACAAATATGACGAAAAACAGAGAAAAAATATGGAATGTCTTAAACCTTCTCGTCAAACCATAAAATATCACATTGGGAAAATAATAACATAATGAAAATTCAAGTAAAAAACGTTCAAGATATAGTAAATCGTTTAGGAGCGAAAAATCTCGACCATAGTCTGACTGTACAGTCTTGGCATACTGATTGGGTTCGATCCTTTTAGCAATATACGCAGATGATTTGTTGTTGTTGTTGTTGTTATTGTTGTTGTTGTTGTTGTTGTTGTTATTTTCTCTTTGGAAGATAGCTCACATAATATTTGGTGTCACTCCTCAACGAAACGGGCCTATTAAATATATAGTAAAATGGGTCAATTTGGCAGCTTCTAGCTCCTCTCAGAAGTCTTTGTGGCACCTTTTACTTAGTCTGCCTGACAGACCATTTCTTTGTCTTTAATTTACTACCAAGAAAGTGGTATCAATAGCACCATCAGCTAAAATCACGCACCCGTGAACACAGCCACCCTTGAAATTTGTCATCTATTTCGGGATCTGCATGTGACACACCCCCATGAAAGGTCACGACCGCGCAAGAAACTAGTTCCCAACAAATTCATTAAAACACATCCTAGCAGTACACTGATGGTCTGCCAGTGTACAGAACCACATTTCATGCATCTGCCTATTCTATAGACACAGAATCAATGCAACAAAAGGAGCGAATCCATTTTTGACGGAACTATGTTTGTATACTACGACCCGGAAGCATTTCCCGTTGTGGAGTGTCTCCATTTTAGATACACGGTTGTAAGACGTTGGGTGTCGTAAAACTGATTGTCCAAAAAACAAAACAAAAAGAAATAAAAGTAATTTGAAAATGTTTTCTTCTTAACTTCTTGTTTACCAAGATAAGATAATATTTGACAAAAAAATCCATCTTTTTTTTCGGGATGAAATGTTGTGATTGCAAGATTACATGCACGATTCGAATCAATGCATGTAAATTGCCTTGAAAATTAAACAAAAATCTACATGTCTTTCCACGGCACCCCTACAGCACCAGAAACTATACTAAGCAAAACAATTGAAGGATATTGAAATTGCACTATTTGTAAAAATTAACAAAGGCATATATTCGAACAAAAATCTACAAAGAACTTCATATCGATGTCTAATCTTGAAAAGCAAAAACATAAAGCACATCAATCGTTTCCGGTTTCCCTACAATATCCGGTTAAACGCTGGTACCCTACAACCGAAAAGTCACACGTCCTGAATAATGGATATTTTCTCTCTGGAAGTCGACTCAATCCTTATCAGTACCTCGCAAATTCATCGCAGATTGAATTACCACATCTTGCGATACAGTATTCCATTTCCGAATACGTCCACGTTGGAATAAGCCGGGTTGGTCGGTTGTTGTTGTCGGTGACGTAGACGTCTACCCAACGTGTTACAATTATGCTCGATTAGATAAAGGTTCTGTGAGCAGGATGACAAATCCTTGGATTGAAACCAAATCTGTTTAAGATGGTGTTTTACAGTAACGACACCGAATAAGTTTACGTTGGCGTCAATGAACGCGTGATCATCTCTATTTTCCTGTTTAAAAGTGAAAGGGCGTGAGTCAATCACGTGGTTTATGTAATGTTGGTCAGTCAGTGTCATTTAGCACGAAAAAGTTTGTCTCTAGATAACGCAAGATTCCCGTCAACTCCATAACGCTAACGTCACCATATGCGTCACATGTGGGTATATTGCATTCGTCATATCTCTCGTTCTTATATCGAGAAAAACACGAATTCTGCTGCCAACATCCGACGCTGAAACCAACTTTGGTTGGTGGTGAGCACTGTATTACGGTGATGCTGGTTCCATCTCAAATGGGTTCTTGTCCATGCGTCAGTGTCGTCATGTCAAAGCGTTAGCTGTCAACGGCCTACTTACATTAATGCCCATGATTATTTAATCCGTTTATCATAGACTAAATTCTAAGGTTTATCCCTCGCACATCTGTTAGACTCTAGTAATTTTGGAAAACTTTGGAGTCCTTTAACGTAACGAGTTCTTGAGAATGTAACTGTCATCAGCCAAAGACGTCGTTTACTTACGTTCCCTGTCACGCCGTTTCATAATTACGACTGCCCGTAATACCGTTTGTGTAATCGACTGAATACACATTACAAAATTCAAAATCTACGAGTGACGTCAACCTGACGTTTCCATACGTTCAATTGACCAACGGCCTGCCAGCGCTGCAGATCTGTCAGCCATTAACGTTTAATCCTTTTTAATGAATTGATTATAGGCAAGTAGGGTTTAATTTACTCAATGAAGCAACTCAGAGTACGCATTTACGTGAAAAACTGCACGTAAAAAACACGGTAAGTTTGGTAGTTGACCCCTGTGTGGTAAATTGTCCCATTTTGGCATGACCAGCAAAGCATAACTCGATATGGCAGCATAAAATATGAGAGCGAATGTATGTTATAATAAAAAGCATTAGGTTTTTATATAATATTTTATCAAAGTTTCTAAAATAGCTGTAGAATTTTAATATCCTTCAATAGTTTTGCTTAGTACTTTGCCATGACCACTTTCAAAAAATGACTTAGTAATTTCTTCAAAACCCATGGAACAAAGATATACAGATTCATGCCTTAAAAAGAAATAGTGTAATATATAATGTCTCTCCGATATTGAGGAAAGGTCATTTCAGAACGATCATTTAGAATTAATCTTGTTAATTAATCTAGAATTATATCCTTCATACACCATTCCAAGGTGATTGGCAAAATATCTCCATTAGACTAGTGATAAAATTCATTCATTCGTGGTACCAAGAATCCATACATGTGTAAGGAGTCCTTGCAATAACGATTCCAAGTCCGCTCCGTAACAACTGGTCGGTACACATGTTTGGTAACAGTAATTATATTTCTTTCAGCTGAAATACTTCGCTTTCCTATTATAGTTTGAGACAATTATGCACCAAGACCCTTTTCTCTTCGGCAAAAATTCCATATTACATAAGAAAACCTATTAATATGTCTTTGCGGTAACGATTTTCGTACTCCCAGTAACAAAACTGTCGTTATTGCGAGGACCGTTATTGCGAGGAATTCCGCGACCATTCGCTCCAAATTACACACAAGAATAACTAGGGAGAAAATATGTTGCATGCTGTAAACGACATGATTCTATATCTGAATAAGTAAAGCTATACGATTTTAAGATCTGAGTAATATAGTGTGATTGGTCGCGTTGCATAGAAAACGAAAAAATAAGTCTACGCAGCCAACGGCCTACCTAATTTGCCTCGCAACTTCGAAACCAAGTGTTACTTTGTTTTCATTTAAATATCGTGGCTTTGATGAGTGTTTCCACCTCCGTTTGGGTTGTATTTAAAGGAAATCTAACCAAAAATACTTTGATTACGCACATGTAAGTTATTGCGGGGACATTTCGTATCAAAAATCCAGGGATAGACATATATGGCCAAAAATCTTCGTCGAATTTCTATTTTCTCAAAAAGGACTGACACTATCAATAATGTGAGATATAAAACATTAATAAAATGAAGAAAAATGCGATCTTTACCGATTATTTCATATCGAAAATCATGTTGGAAATTGATAATTTTTTCCAGGGACAAGAGAAAATGGTCATTTTCAGGTACAAAAGTGCAATATTTTCAGAAACATTCCATCTGCCAGGCCAAATAAACTGTCTGAATTGTTGGTAGTGATGGTCGTTACACGGTGTACCTGAAATGACATGTTTATGAAAAGCCATTTCTGAGAAAATGAGCCAGGACAGCGATTTCCACGAAATAAAATATTGGCTCATATATTTATACTAAAGTAGATTACGCTAGATTAATGCATTAAAGGTAGATTTATGTCAGTGTTTTTTAGCTTTAAAGAAAGTGTCCCGTACGTTTTTGAATTTTGGAGACAACGACTCGAGGCTGTTCTACAAATTTTGGATTACATTTTTTATATAAATCTTGGTATCGTTTTGGAGCTCTTTGTTTTCTGTACAAGATTGGGACATTTCTGTTAGGATAATTTATAGTTGGAATTGACATTTTGGGTTTGAAAGTTAGAATTTATGCCCGGAGACATCGGTTTTTCGTACCCCCTAGTTTGATTGTCACATGATTTTCATAAGAAATGGAGTTCTTACGAACGTAAATTATAGATACATTTTTTAGTTATAGGTGTTGGATGAAAATAAATGTGGAGGGCATTTATATAATGTTGACTTTTTGCAGCTAGAACATATTGAAGGGCGGAGACATCAATTGTCCCCTTTAACTGGGATTGCGTCCTCACCACCCAAAACATTGCAACAACTTCGTATTGCTGTTACACAAGAACGGAACAAAATGCCACAATAGGTTTCGTTGCGAGAAAAGTTCTTTCTATACGACGAAGCTGCCAGGCTTTAATTCAAGATTTAGGTGGAACACACTCGCTATTAATTAATTTGACCCTTCTCAATTTAAAATAATCAAATTTATTCCGATGTGTGCTTAAGGGGGAATGCTCCAGTTTTTCGGAACACTCGGTCATTATTGTAGTAAATTAAATGTTTCGTACCAATATGTTTCGCTACCATAATTTCAATAATATCACACATCATTACAATTTACCATTTTCGACGGTAAACGTGTATTTATTATGCGAAACTGATTTCCTCAAGATGGAAATCGATTATTTAGAGCAAGACAGTCGTAAGTGTGTATGCAATTACCACTGTTTTGCGTCATTTTATCCATGTGTAGCTGATAAAAATTGCTGTAATTCACAAATAAGTGCGCTGACCTATACATTTTCTTTTTGAATTATTACCAGGACATGTTGCTTAATACAATGAGGGAGTTTTATCAAGTTCTATTATGTAAAACTTGAAATATTTCCAAAAATATGCAAATTTTGACATAAAACACTCCAGCTTCGTTTATCAAACCGAACACGTGAGCATGCTGTTTTATACATTTACGCGTTTATAATACACATATTTCGGGTTTCCCGTTCTTATTAAATGTCAGACGTTACTTTAAATCCGTTTTTCGGACTAAACGATGAATATACAGCATTTTATTAGCATTTTAGTGACCTTGGACAGGTGCAAGAAATTGTGCATTTTTTCGATGTAGGGATGTGTGATACGAATGCCTATTAAATTCAAGCAAGATCGCTGACCCTCCATTTTTATTTTATTTTTCATCTGGTAATAACATGTAATTTCAACATACAAAATGTGAATAAATTCTATTATTGGGAAAAAAAATTAGGAAACTGGAGCATTCCCCCTTAAAACATTTTCTACGCTTTGAATTTGATGGAATTAGATAAATGAACGAAAATGAATTCGAATTACAAAGCCTTTGTGTGTTATTTCCATCCTATCAGCGAACGAAGTACCTCTGTGGAATTAAATGTACTCAGTATATACAAGGGCGGGTCCAGGATTTTTTCCAGGGGAGGTCCAAGCCCAAAATTTTTTCCAGGGGGGGGGGGGGGGGGTCCAAGCCCAAATTTAAAATGTAGTAAATATGTAACGTTACACTAAATTTATATAGTCAAAATTCAATTTTCGGCCAATTTCAGGGGGGGGGGTCCGGACCCCCCCGACCCCCCTCTAGATCCGCCCATGATATATGATATATATGTGTATAATATGTGTACGTATAATCAAACCTTTCCCCTATCATTTCTCCCATTTAGAAGATACAGAAAACGACAAAATTTATACTAATAAAAGTGTGCTTGGTACTTTAATTAACAACCGACTGCTGTTCACAGTACAGTTGACTAATTAGAAATACGACAGGGAATCACGCGAAAATTCCAGAAAATCGTCAATTATTCTGTTGAAATACTTGACCAATTAGGTTTGAAGCAGAGAAGGTAAAGATACGTACATAGTTAACCCATTACAACACAGTAACTCTTTTTGACTCCCCACAAGAAAATGGCTTTGGAAAATATTATGGAAAATGTTTTCTACCCCAAAATACCAAAATAATTTAAATTCCATTCACTTGAAATTGTCGTCTGCAACATCTTTGAATTTTAAACAGTCCAAAATTTGTCCTTTGGTAAAGGGTTAAATGGATGTGATATATTCTGGCTACCATGTATCATCTGACAAAAAAGTTATTGATGACTAACAAAAATTTTAGTTGATCATCAATAATTGTTAAGATGTAGTTACGAGATTTTCTTCGAAAAGCAGCGAAATAAAACAAACAATACTGCAATCACTTTTCCATGTTTATTTTAAAATAACACTACAATCTAATACTGGTATGCGTATCCAGCATCTTCCATTGTCTTTTTGATCCAGTCGGAATATTGGCTGACATCTTCAAATACGCTGGGTTCATCGGCCTTTGAGCAATCACCGCCTGACGAGGCTAGACCTGTAATGTACCAGAAAATGCAGCTTAGAATGAGTCTTGACTATCACAAACTTAGATTTCTGTAATATAGGACTTAGCTTGATGCAAACATTCAAACGTGTGGTCAGTAAACTGGAAGTTCCAAATGGATCAAAATGAGCTAGGATCTGGAAAAACGTCCTTTAAGGCATTTGAGCACAACCTGGATCCAGACCAGCCTGTGCATACGCACAGTCTGATCAGGATCCATGCTGTCCTCAAATAGCATCTTCATGATTTGTAGCAACCGTATGACAGTAGCATGGATTACAGTCACAATGCTTTTTGGTACAAGCCTACCTGGAAACATGGAAATCTGAAATGCTTTAAGGGACCTTTTTCCAGATCCTGGCTCAAATGTATTTTAGAGTGAACTTACTCATGGACTGTAAGTGCACCTCATAACTATGAATGTATCGCTGCTTTTCAACAAGAAACTCGTAACTGCAGCTTAAAACAGGCCGCAGTTACGATGTTTTCGTTGAAAAGCGACGATATTCGCACATGAATCATGTTTTAGATGTGCACCTATAAAACAACGAACGCCCACATATAAAATAGCCGTGCATTTCTGTGTAAGTGCTTCCGGGTCGCAGTACCCAAAATTAATTTAATATGCTTCTTTCCTAAGGATGTTCCAGTATGCAGAGAAGAATAAAAACACTAATTAATACAGTCGACACTCGTTATGTCGACATCGGATAAGTCGACATTCCGCTTAAGCCGAAGTGAAAGTCATGACCCATCCTCAACATATGGATATCAAAATGAATTCCGAAACAAATGCAGCCATTGAAATATAGTAGGAAAAGGATAGAAATTGCTCGTTTCGAGCAATTTCTTTCCTTTCCCTACTATATTTCAATCATGGACACATATGATGCCTATCAAAAATGGTTAAATATCGTTTTCATCGAAAAAAATAAAATAAAATCGGATAAGTCGAACTCCGGATATGTCGAGTTATTTTGACGGCCCCTCTGACTTCGACACAACGAGTGTCGACTGTAATTCTGTTTTGCTCAATAGCTGACCACCGGGGTGCATTATACGTCTGTGGATTAGCACACTTCTGATTGAACTACGTCAAGCCCAGACTTACAAAATGTATAGACTGCCACTGGTGTGCCGTATAGAAGTCCTTGGCGTAGAGAATTTGGAGGAAAAAAGGTTACACAAGCAGGAATTACCAATGATTCTGATGCTCATTGTTTTCTTTATATGATAATGAATATAGAATTGAAGGCATCAGAAAGCAAATCTCTTTTTTCCAGTGAAACTTTTAAGATCAGTTGTGCAGACACAAAAGCTTTAAGGGTGTTTTCTAACGATCTTGTCGTGTGAAAATTTCATGAAAGATTAGAATATACCTTGAATGTACCAAGCTCCGTTAGAATCTTTACACATAAGGGGACTGCCTAAATCGTCCTGAAAAAATAAAAACGGAGATCTCTCATGTCTTGGTCAATATTTGGAAAGGGGCCTGCGTAAAGCGGTCAAGTAGTATTTAAGACTACTATGTTTCAAGATCAGCTCGTGATTTCGAGTGGTCTTATAAGAGAAAAAAAAACTGAACTCGTTGTATTTCTGGTGTAATTATGGTATTTATATGCAGATGGTTGGAAAATAAAAATAAAAGATCGGTGTATCTAGATCTAGATCTGCTCCATTTAACAAAGTAGTCCAAATGTTCTTTTCTGCTAAAACAATATACATGTATCTTATTTTACGGTATGCAAGGTACTGAAATCACAAACGGCTCTACTAAGAATAGAGGTCTCATTATTTTCTTGAACAAACGTGATTCTTTTAACCCATTACTGTACAGTGACACCTTTTGACTCCTTTACAAGAAAGGGCTTGGGAAAACATTGTGGAAAATGAAGAAATTGCTTGTGACAAACAATTTCTTCATTTCCCACAATATTTTCTACCAAAAAAGTCCAAACAATTTTAAATTTCATTCGCATGAAATTGTCGTCTGCATCATCTTTGAATTTGGACCACCCAACAATTTCTGCCGTTTGGGAAAGGGTTAAAGTATTTATTCAAATATTTACCGCACACCAATCTTTTCCGCCATTTTCATATCCTGCACACATTTCCGTCCCGCCAATATAATCTGGAAAGTGGTTGGCGCAGACGCTGTCGTCCAAAATTGGGAGGTCAACTTGGTTCATTACCTCCTCATTGCCGGTCTCTAGAAAACAACATAATTATTATTTACGTCGCTTTTCTGCAAAAACCTCGTATCTGCAGCTTGTTTTAAGCTGCAGATACGAGGTTTTTGCAGAGAAGCAGCAATAATTAAGTTAATACACACTACGTAGGGGACATTTTATTGTTTTGAAAATATCTAAAAGAAATAGACAATTTGTTATGTAGTCTATTGGGTACTCGTGCGAGTTTCATTGTACAGATCAGTCTTCTTGGGGCCCGTGGTGTCACAGTTATAGGTCTATTAGTTCAAAAGTTCTATTCCTTCTACAGCACGATGCTATTTGCATGTCTGTAACATCACGTCAACATCAGTGCCAGAAAAATATGCAAAATCGTACATGACATATTCTTCTCCCGTGCCTAGTCTTTGTTTAAGTATACATTTTCATCTATTCCCTGCATATGTATGCCTAATGTCATGTTAAATGTTTGAACTTCGTAGCCCTGGCTTTATAGCTTCCGCGTAACTATTTACCGGGCCATGTAAGCTTTGGGTATTCATCCACCATTAGATACCAATCATTTTGTGCAACACAGTATTCTGTTTCCTCAATATCTAAATCACACATATCTTTGGTTACCCGGATTTTTTTTCTTATTCGGGAAAACTCTTTCTGTTGCTGTTACTGAAAATACCGGCGTGAAAGCAAAGTGTTTGGTATCTAAGGGTGGCGGAATTTTTCACATGTTGTGAGTGTATACGTACGAGCAGTATCTCCCCAGCCTGGTAAATAGCAGACCTCTCCGACCGTGTAGGTGTGGGATGCGTCAGGCAGACACGCTGGTTTTGTATGGTCGTTCAGACTGAAACATATCAGACAATGAATATTGAGTTCAAAATATAAGTGTGTGATGCGTCAGGCAGGCAAACTTGGCACGTGCGGTTGTTAATACTGCAAAATTCCAGAAAAAAACTTTGAAATAAATCGAAATATTCCAGTCCATTGTCCGAGTTTTACTTTAATTTATTTGACGCTTGTAAGTCTCATTTAGATGTTATTCAGTACCACCAAAATGAAGAATTCACTGAGTAGCAGTACGCAATTTGATCACATACTTGAATATGTTTACTCTTCCAATGAAATTGTGGTTTCAAGATTTTGGTCGAAGTAAATCCAAACAAACTGATTTCAATAGTCAACAATGACGCGTAATTTGTGAAGCCAATGTCATCAGATTTTTCAATTGTTGTGGTATTTAGCCTAATAGCAACAATTGGATGATGAAATCTCGCAGCATTTAATTCAAGGAAAATGCAAGAATCGACTTGTATATACTTGGTAGAAGGAAATCGTTTATTAATAAACGTTGACTAATGTTGTTTGTGAACAGGCACTTACGCTATTGGCTGACCGGTGATGACTAAAGCACGTCATTTAGCAGTGACGTCTCGTTTAAGCCCGGATGTACTTACGTTATTGGCTGACTTGTGATGACTACGGTGACGTCATTAAAAGGTGACACATTGTTAACATTGTAGCAGTGACGTCTCGTTAAAGCTCGGATGTACTTACGTTATTGGCTGACTGGTGATGACCAAAGCGACGTCATTAAGAAGTGACGTCTCGTTAAAGCCCGGATGAAGGACGACACGTTTGATGTGGTAGTACTTCTCATGAGGGTCTGTGGTCGATATGTTGTATTCACCGGCATACACACGCCATAGAGCTATGTCAAGGTCATACAGGGTGAATCCATTACTGAAACACAGTAATTACAACGTGTTATCTAAGTATAGATATACATGCAGGCCCGTAGGAACAGGGGGAGGGGAGCTATTTAATCTATATTGTTATTATTTGGTCACCGCATTTATTGATATATAGGGTCTACTGGTCAACACTTCTAACGCACACTTGAAAATGGCACCAATAATATTCATAGGCCTACCAGACATTTTTGGAATTGGCACAAGTTTTAAAAGACCCCGAATTTCGATTTTAACATTGATGAATGAGGTAGGCCTAATTTGCAGATAACCGATTCCTACATTGACAATATTGGTTTGAACTAGTTTTTCTTTCAGAAATGATGTTTATTTATTTGTCTTCTACAAATGTTAATAGATAAACAAATAGTTTTTCATCGTTGAATTAGCCTATGTCAGAAATTATCAAGTTCCTTCAGAATTTACTGCTATGTGAATTTCAAAATGAGGGTACTTGTCTCTAATGCATTTTGCAAGACTCCCATTTATTCTGCATCACTTAACTTTGGTGTAAAAAGTTTCGTAGATTGTCATTCCGTCTATGAATGAAATAGTCGTCAACTGTTCAAAATTTTACAGATCAAAGTGGCGCGTTAGGAGTTTTGACCAGTATAGATCTACTTACAACTCAAAATGCTGTGCAGATGTGAGGATGACATGGGGATCAATCATAACACCACTGCCCGAGATGTAGCCAAGGTCGTCAACCAACAGGACCTGCAATAATAGCAACGAATTTTGTGCTAAATATAGACTAGATCTTTCGTTTTGTTTTGATAAACCGTCGGTGTTGTTATAAAATCTCTTAACTACGGCTTGAAATCGTCGTTGGATTTGGACCAGTCAAACATTGTGCCGTCTGGAAATGGCTAAACGAATCACTATTACATGCTAGCATTTGCCTAGCTATTATGCCCAATTTTGTACCAATCATGACAAGCAGTTAAAATTATTATCTTTATTTCTTATCTCCACTCTTTTTCTAAATTTTCTGTCTCATGACTTTCTTCAAAGAAACACAATAAGAAACCTCTAGAATTTTACATCTTTTTCTCTAAGATAAATATTCCTCTTTCCAAAGAATAATGTTATTAGATTACAAAGTAATAAGAAACAAGAGAAAAATTGAAGAAAATAAATATACCGTCCATGGCCACGATCCTGGCTTAGCTACTTGGCCACCAACTATCCTACTGGTGATGGGTTGAACACTGGGGACGCCACATGGTACAGCTAAAATATAGATATGTGACCTGTCAAGCTAAACGGGACCTTATCCGAACTACAAAAATCCAAATTCTGACCAACTTTTCAGACTCAGCACAGGTCAACCAGATCCCGTATGCGAAAAATGAATATAATAGTAAGATAGGGAAAACATTGCGGATTCAGAAAAGTATATAAAAGTGAAAAGTCTCGACCCTAGTCTGGCTGCGCGGACTGCGCAGACTGACTAGGGTCGATATTTTTCACACTTCCTACAAGGTCCCTTTTAGCGTGGCGGGTCACGTATAACTATCGCTGCTTTTCTGTCAAATCTCGTAACCACGGGTTACAACAAGCTTTACTTACGAAGCTTTGAAGAAAAGCGACGACGTGACAAGAAATCTGTATATTTGTGAGTCTGTAGCAAGATTATTTTTAATTTTCAAATACTAGATTAAGTTAGATTTCGGTATTATATCATCTTGTAATATAATGCTTGGTGTATATGAACATTTCTTTAAATCAATTGTTACATGGCACAAATAAAACTAAAGTTATTTTAAAAGGTTCTCTGTTTTCCAAGTGTGGATATATTCAATCCAAATCTGGTCATATGTCAATCACTGCATGTAACAATTCAACGTTTTTGTTTATTTCATTTTTAGCTCCACTGGCCGAAGGCCAGCGAGCTATTGTCATGGCGTTGTGTCCGTTGTGTCCGTCGTGCGTCCGTGCGTGCGTGCGTGCGTGCGTCCCTGCGTTAACTTTTTCTTTAAAAATCTTCTTCTCTCAAACCAGTGGTAAAATTTTGATCAAACTTGGCAGGAATGTTCCTTTGGTGACCCTTTACTTAAATTGTTTTGATTATTTTGATTGGTCCAAATATGTGTGCGGGGCTTATTATACTTAGAGAAATCACAAAATAATTCTTTAAAAATCAACCATTCGGCCAATTTTGACCAAACTTAGCAGAAATGTACCTTGGATGAGTCTGTACTTAAATTGTTTGTGAAATTTTGATTGGTCCATAAATGTGGGCGTGGCAGGGCGGGGCTTATCAGACATAGAGAAGTCACAAAATAATTCTTTAAAAATCTTCTCCTCTCAAACCAGCCAGCCAATTTTGACCAAACTTTGCAGGAATGTTCCTTGGGTGACCTTGTATTTAAATTGTTCAAAGAATTTTGATTGGTCCATAAATGTGAGTGTTCCAGGGCGGGGCTTATCAGACTTAGAGAAATCACAAAATAATTCTTTAAAAATCAACCATATGGCCAATGTTGACCAAACTTAGCAGAAATTTACCTTGGTTGACCCTTTATTTAAATTATCAGCGAAATTCTGATTGTTCCATAAATGTGGGCGTGGCATGGTGAGGCTTATCGGACTTAGAGAAATCACAAAATAATTCTTTAAAAATTAACCATTTTGCCAATTTTGACCAAACTTGGCAGAAATGTACCTTGGGTAGCTCTTTACTTGCCTTGTCAGTGAAATTTTGATTGGTCCATAAATGTGGGTGTGGCAGGTCGTGGCTTATCAGAATCGGAGAAATCACAAAATAATTATTCATAAATCAACCAATGGGCCGATGTAGACCAATTTTGGCAGTGATGTTCCTTGGGTGGCCCTTTAATTTAATTGTCAGTGAAATTTTGATTGACCCATTAATGTTGACGTGGCAGGCAGGGCTGACCAGAAAGGGAGAAATCACGAAATTATTCTTTAAAAACAACCATTGGGTCAATTTATTACAAACTTGGCAGAAATGTTCAATGGGTAGTCCTTTACATACTTTGTTAGTGAAATTTTGATTGGTCTATAAATGTGGGTGTGGCAGGGCAGGGCTTATCAGAATTGGACAAACCATGAAACAATTCTTTAAAAATATACCAATGGGCCAATTCAGACCAAACTTGGCAGAAATGTACCTTGGGCAACCTTGTACAAGATTTGGCAGTGCAAGGCTTACAAGGAATCATGAAATAATTCTTTTACTATAGCCAGTGGAGCGATTCATGCCCTCTTGGGCCTCTTGTTTTTTCGTTTTCATTTACATAATTATGAAGTGTTTATAACAAAAGCTAAGCTTATCAGTACTTGATTGACCTACGTTATGGAAGGTCAAGGAACGGGACTATCATAGAGAATAAAGATAAGCCGATGACCTCTGTGTTCTATCGTGCTGATATTTGTGACGTGACGTTCTAGATAGAGACCTTGTAGGATGAGAAACGAGGAAAGTTTCAGAACGCTTGGGTCTTACAGGTGTGTAAAGGACGGCCAAAATTACGCATAAAAGAATACATTTGGGCCTGGATCTGGAAAAACGTCCCTTAAGGCTTTTGAGCCCAACATAGATCCAGATCAGTCTGTGCATACCCACAGTCTGATCAGGATCCACGTTGTTCTCAAATAGCTTCTTTGTGACCTTTAGTAACTTAAAAAGAGCAGCATGGATGCATATTGGTATCATTTTAATGTCATTCCACGGAAAGAATTTTTAAGCGCTAAAGGAGAAAGGGTTGCTGTGCAGCGTTGATTTCTTTTTTTGTTAAACTTTCTTTGTCTACCAGACCTTTTTCGCGAAATGGTTAGAAATGAGGGAAAGTATGGAAAAAAAGACATATGAAATAAAAAATTAAATAATAAATGAATTTCTTGTCTTGAAATTATCGATAGGTACTATTTGCAAACTACTTCAAGTCCATCAATCTATACGACCTATGGATTTCAACTTAAAAATTGACCTTGAACCATTCCCCAAACAATTTCTTTTCTGATTATCAGGCATTGGACAAAATTGAAGGAGAAGAAAAAAATATTGAAGATATTACTTTCTATTTATCCTAACTTACCGGCTTGTCCGATCACGGATCCGATCAGGATCGTTGTCACAGCGAGGAACAGCATTTTACCTGTAATGTCAGTGTATTAATTTGATTTATGTATATGTTAGCGGCAATAAGTTAAATTAGGCAATAAGCTTTGAGCCTGGCTATTGCCTAGGCAGTAAGCTAGCTTATTGCCTGATTTTACTTATAACCGATAACACATACGTTGTATGCTTGTTGTTTGTCTTCAAAGTCTAGCGTTTCGATTATTTCATTGAAAAAAATGAGTGGGCCTGTTTGTGAAAAAATGCATTATGTTCCCCCAATCTATAATAACCTTTTAGGTATATTATCTTCTTTCGAAACCGACGTTGTGTTTAATTTATTTTCCTCGCGTAGGTTAGTAGCATCATCGACTGGCTGTCATATAAACTTCATGATATCTTTAGGAAAGCTACGGTTTACATATTCATGAGTTCAGTATCTCTGGTTAGACCTTTTCAAAATGAACAAGAATTAGCAAGTGTCAAACAAAGGTCCGTATGACATTTGAGACTATCCTGGATCCAGATCAACACGCGTATACACACAGTCTGATCAAGACCCGTGTTATTCTCTTAACCCTTTACCGAACGGCAATATTTTAGACTAGTCCAAATTCAAAGATGATGCGGACGACTATTTCAAGTGAATGAAAATTAACATTTTTGGGGGGTATTTTTGTGTAGAAAGTATTGTGGAAAATGAAGAAATTGCTTGTCACAAGCAATTTCTTCATTTTCCACAATGCTTTCCAATGCCTTTTTCTTTGGGGAGTCAAAAGGAGTTACCGTGTGGTAATGGGTTAAACCTTTCTAGTGACTTGTATCAACCATAAGTTGGCGGTATATATCTCGATCAGACTTCACTAAGGCAAGCACTGATATGGAAACATGTTTTATATTTCAAAAATGCCCTAAGGAGCCCTTTTCCTGGCTAAAGTATGAGAAAGAGACGTTACCTTGTTGCCGGATGGTATAAAACTGGATCTGAACTGACACGTAGAGACTTTTTGTTAGTCTTATCTCTCAGTTCCAATCTAGGGCACGCCGTCATTTCGTTAAGAAATGACCGTCTCTGCACAAAACGAAAAGGCCTCGTCATGCAAAAATGATTGAACACATTCCCATATATGGACTTATTGACGAGCCACAAGATAAAAGGCTTTGGGAAACACTGTGGGAATAGAAGAAACTGTTTATATGTAAAATTCAATTCAAACGTCGTCTGCAACATCTTGATGGATTTGGACCAGTCTGGAATTTCGATATGTTAACCCTTTTCGAAACAACAACAATCAAAGGTAGTTCAATTGGTTAGCTTCTTCAGATGGCAAAATTGGTGATGATAAAAGAATTTTTGTAGAATATAGCACGGGAAATATAGAGGCAAAAGATAAAAATGAATGACATCAGCATTTTCTTCGTTTGTCTCAATATTTTCCCATGCCTAAAGTTTTATAGGGGCGTGAAACCCAGCTATTGTTTGGAAAAGGGTAAGACGAAATATTCTTAAAACTTAATGACAGCATGACGGCTTCAAAACGTCTTCAATACGTTTCCAAACCAAACGTCCTTAAAACCATGCAGTTTTCTATTGGTATTTTTAAGTAGATACGTTTAAAAAAAGGTTAGAATACAGTCATCAAAACGTAATAATCCGGTCATCTATACGTTTCTAAAACCAAACTTTATGAAAACGTTTTAGAATAAAGTTTCCTTGTAGTTTTCTATAGGTGTTTTAGGTAGACACGTTTTCAAAACGTTAGAGCGCAGTCATCAAAACGTAATGATCTGGTCTTCAGTACGTTTTAAAAAAAAAACGTTTTGAAAACCTTTTAGAATCATGTTTTCATGACGTTTTTTTACTGGTATCATTGAAGTTTTCAACACGATTTTGAAACCGTTTTCAGATCATCAGTGAAGGGGGCTACTTTTGAGGGGTACTAAGACGTTTTAAACACGTATTCGGTGGAAACGTCGTCGTTACGTTGGGAAAACTCAAAATTGTTTACTGGGATATAGGTTAAACAAGAAAAGCTCTAAATGAATGAACAATTGGAGATAAAACATTTGTAATAATTTGAGTTTCGCAGATTGGCACCCAGGCAACGAAGAACAAGCTATCTGCATCGCGCGTGCGCTAAAGGGCTCCCGGGTGGCAAACGAGACAGGAAGTAAATAGTGCAAAGAGGCCTATGCTCTGTATTTCGAGATGCAGTACTGGAACCACCCTTTTAATGTTAGTAATTACACAAATGATATTATTCTGAATGATTATTATCATATTCAACCAATCCTTGACATCCGTACACCTTCTCTGCTTTATGCCAAATTCAAATCGATCGTCTATTTACAGTTTTTCTGCAATTGTTGCTGTTGTTATTAATGATGATGATACTGTTGCTGCTGCTGGGTCGCATGATTACTCACCATGCCACTTACAAAGTCCTAAGTTACGTGTTTCTTTTCAAGGTCCGACCTCTCACGTGTATCTATATCGATATATCGCGGCTTTTCAACGAAAACCTCGTAACTGCAGCTTGTTTTAAGCTGCAGTTACGAGATTTTGGTTGAAAAGCGACGATATCATTTCAAACACATTGTTCTCGTCCGGTTCTCGAAATAGATTAATTTTTAACAGAGTCGGGATCTGGAAAAATGGTCTTTATGCTATTTGACACTGTACTATTTCTAGATCACACATTCCAGGTTGTGTAGAACCAAAATACTCCCTTAACCCATTACCAAACATTGACGTTTTGTGACGCCCCAAAGATAATGCTTTGGAAAACATTATTGGAAATGAAGAAATTGCTTGTGACAAGCAATTTCTTCATTTCCCGCAATGCTTTCTACACAAAAGACCAAACAATATAAATTCCATTCACTTGACATTTTCGTCTGCAAAATCTTTGAATTTTGACAAGTCGAAAATTTTGCCGTTTTGTAATGGGTTAAAGGGCCTTTAGACCATAAAACAGTTATTACAAATCAGCATGGGTCCTGATTAGGCTGTGCGTACACGCAAACGGATCTGGATCCATGTTAGTCTTTATTTTCAGAAAAGTCCCTTTTTTCAATTCCCGGCTTAAATATATTCCGAACAATCCTTATTCAATTCTCTGTGCTTTTAAAATGTTAAAAATCAATGCTTTGATACGGAAGTGTATATATTTGGTTTATTTGATCTACTGGATCGAAACCATGATCTAAATAATGGAAACGGAAATGGGTACAATGTCATAAGGTTGAATATATTCTAAAATGTCGTAAGGACAACGTGAATATGTTGTAGTTATGGCGTGTTTTGAACTTGACCTACGAACTAATCAAAACACTTGCTATATAGACCTAAACCATTATAATACTTGTAGGCCCTATTTTAACGATTACAATTAAACGACGTTGGTTTTAGTTGAAATGATACCTCGGAATTAAATGTTGTTTTAAGTATAGTGAAATATCTTGTGAATAAACCATTGTAATACTTTCCCAAAACAAAGCGTCATTTTTAGATAACGCATATCATATAGAGAACGTGAAGACAAAGGGAGAAAATGTTGATTACCTACTACTCTCCTTTTCCTCAATATGTTCTTTGGCATTTTGTACACTAACTTTCTTTAATGCTTTTCGGTGGATTATCGGGAAATAACGGTAGATTATCATTTTGATAAACTCACTGCCTATCCAGTGAAATTATCAAAAACTTGTGCCCCGCTTTCGTTCATTTCACCCTATCTGACGTTATGCAAGCCGGGCCAAATAAATGACGTCATCATAAGCGTTGCATGGCAGTCACGTGCAAAATGACGCGCTTTAAGAAAATCTGTCCTAATATTTTTGCATCTTGTCTAATTGTTGCATTAAAGAAATAGAATAATCGTTTGTTTTTCGAGTAAGATCGATTAATATTTCATTTCGTGAACAACAAAAGCTACATTTTCACTCGTGGCTTCGCCACTCGTGAAAATAAAGCTTTTATTGTTCACTCAACGAAATATAAATCGATCTTACACTGAAACAAACGATTATCCTCTATTTATCTTTATCATCATATCCATATTTTGACCTGCATATGCAAATTTTGAACATTGGACTATCCGGAAATGTTGCTGTTTTAGAAAGGTCTAAAGATCTTACATTTCCAGCCAAAGACTATTTCAATAAATAAATTAAATGCAATTTGAATTTTGTTTCTACGATCTAAATAGTTCCAGAAAAAAAGATGTTATTGCAACTTTGCTAGCCTAAAAAATACAAATTATTTCTTCTTGATTCAGAGTAGATCTATATGCCTATTATTATGTACAAACGTGCCGAGCAGAACTAAATAATGACAGGCTATTACATCAATTATTAGATATCTGATATTTTGAAAGCGCAACTTTGCCGTTACACGTAGTAGTGCTCCCACTGGAAGTTGACGAAGTAGTCGGGGGTCTTTTAGTTTCTGAAGTCCAGAATAAACGGCTGAGTTTTAGGCGATTGCATGGAAAGGGTTTAGACATTTTGTGTAATATTCAGTTCACGTTATGTTTACAGTTTCTGTTCACAGTATGTACATGGCTGTCACAATGAGGTTCCTGGAGCGTGTTACGTGTTTGTTGGCGACAGTTTTGTTCCATCACGTCTGGTATGACATTACTGCCTGTACCATTGCCGTATCGGATCTCGTGCACGTTGACATCACGTATTACGGTGACGTCATGTGGAGCACGCGAGTGGTGGACACATTGGAGTGTGCTCGACTATGTGTACGTCGCTCGCCGTGTCAGTCGTTCAACCAGTACACACGTACACGTGTTTGTGAGCTCATGGCGGACATGTGGACGTCTGGTTTACCTTACAATACAACGTCGGGTGCCGTGTACTCTTCCATCAGTGGCTGGCCTAGTCAGGTATGTAAATCCCAATAAGCATATGCACCAGAATCTGGACAATTGTCCCTCATGGTATTTCAGAGACACACGAGTCCATAAAAGTATGTGCCGAACTATAGTCTGATTAGGTCCCAGTGAGTTCCTTTGATGACTGTACGTTCAGTTGCAACTGTACGAAAGCATTGGCTGCTGATCGAGAATTTCATTTGTCTCTTGCAGAAAATAATTGTGTACAGTTTCAACTGTACGCACAGTCATCAAAATGGAGATTGCGGTAAGAATGCGAAAGGATCAGACTGTTTTATCACAAAGTGGTAATATGGGAATTATGCACCTATACATCGTTTCTTGGCGTTGGTAAAGATTAATTTGGAGTATGATGTAGCCTAGAAAATATTGTGGAAACAGGAGTGCCTGAAAGGCACTGATATCGCTCACCTGAGTTCTTCGTGTATTTCATTGTGTACAATATAAATTTTGTTGTAAACAAATATATATGTCACATCAAATTATTGTAAACAAGAATATCACTGAGAGTGATCATACCCCCCAACAGCACTGTTTTTTGTGCATTTTGAGAAGTACATTATATTTGAACTGTGAGCTTATCAATTGGGAAAAAGAGCAGTAAAGAATTTTCTCATGATTTCGTTAAGTCTGATAAGCCCTGCCCTGCCACGACCACGTTTTTGATGAATAAAAAATTTGCGAACAAATATTGTAACGAGTCACCCAATGATCATTTCTGCAAAGTTTGGTAACAAATCACATGATGGTTAAGGAGAAGATTTTTGAAGAATTATCTAAAGATTGCTTGAAGTCTGATAAGCCCCACCCTGCAAAGCCCATGTTTTTCACCCAATCAGATATTCATGAACAAATGTTGAAGAGAGTCTCTCAAGGGACATTCCTGCCAAGTTTAGTTTAAATTCGTCAAATAATTGATTTTTAAAGATTTTTCACATGATTTCTCTAAGTCCAATAAGCTCCACCCTGCCACGCCCAATACTTCTGATGAATCAAAAATTCACGAACAAGTTTTGAAAGGGGTCACCAAGGAACATTCCTGCCAAGTTTGGAAAGAATTGGCCCAGTGGTTAAGAGGAGAAGATTTTTGAAGAATCATTTAATGATTTTTTTCGAAGTCTGATAAGCCCCACCCTGCCACGCCAACATATTCCCCCAATCAAACACTCATGAACATGTGTTGAATACAGTCACTCAATGGACAATCCTGTCAAGTTTGGTTAAAATTGGCCAAATAATTGATTTTTAAAGATTTTTCACATCATTTCTCTAAGTCCGATAAGCGCCGCCCTGCCAGGTCCACAATTTTTGATGAATAAAAAATTCATGAACAAGTTTTAAAAAAAGTCACCAAAGGAACATTCCTGCCAAGCTTGGTTAGAATTGACCAAGTGGTTAAGGAGAAGAAGATTTATGAAGAATTATTTAACGATTTCTCGAAGTCGGATAATATAAGCCCCGCCCTGCCACGCCCACAATTTTTGACGAATCAAAAATTCACGAACAAGTTTTGAAAAGGGTCACACAAGAAACATTTCTGCCAAGTTAAGAAAGAATTGGCCCAGTGGTTAAGGAGGAGAATATTTTTGAAGAATTATCTAATGATTTCTCGAAGTCTGATAAGCGCCGCCCTGCCACGCCCACATTTTTGACGAATCAAAAATTCACGAACAAGTTTTGAAAAGGGTCACACAAGAAACATTTCTGCCAAGTTTGGAAAGAATTGGCCAGGTGGTTAAGGAGCAGAAGATTTTTGAAGAATTATCTAATGATTTCTGGAAGTCTGAAAAGCCCCGCCCTGCCACGCCCACATTTTTGACAAATCAAAAATTCACGAACAAGTTTTGAAAGGGGCCTCCCAAGGAACATTTCTGCCAAGTTTGGAAAGAATTGGCCCAGTGGTTAAGGAGGAGAAGATGTTTAAAGAAATTGTTTACGACGCACGACGCACGACGGACGCCGGAGAGTGACTGACCCTAAGAGCTCCCCTTGAGCTCGTTGAGCTCAGGTGAGCTAAAAAGAGAAAATGCTGGGCATCATCATTTTCTTCTTTTGCCTCAATGTTTCTCCAATTTTTTTTTAATTCGGGACGTCAAAACCATGTACGGTTCACCACGCAATTGTTCTAACTAAAGGCCTACATACTCTGACTATCCCAACATTGTTCTGGCACCTAAATGATCTTGTACGGATTCTTTTTTTGAAATATTTCATATAGGCCTTACCTATATGAATCGCCCACTTGAGTGTCCGTTACCTAAGAGAAAACTAGGTAACGGACAATTAAGTCCGTTCCAAGGCAATGCAAGGCAAAGCAAGCCAAAAAAAAAAAAAAATAAATAAATAAATAGAAAACTTTGTCAATTTTGTGTGACATTTGACTACAAAAGAAGCCGAAAGGATATGGGGCATGGTAAAATGGTGTTTAAATTCAACCGGCAAAACATTTTATCGAGCGAATATGATAAAATAAGGTCTGTTGTGGAAAAACGATGCAACAAACTGATTTTTTACACATAATAAATTATCGCATACATACGCTCTTTCATTTTCTCCTAGGGCCATATGTCGCGCAAAATTGTCAAACATTTCATTTTTACTTAGTCTATGTTGCAGCTAACGATCCGTGAGACCAAAAACACTACATTGACAATATTTTGAACTCTGTGTGAATTTAGAGCTTTTTGAGCTTTTCTCGCGTAGCTCTTTTAATTAAAAAAAAATAACGGTAACTTTTCGTCGAAATGATCTGGAAAGTTGCTTAAGAATCCACATAGCAAATTTCATTATAATCCAATCACCACAGGAAAAAATATCTTTGCTTTTAAAATGGCCGGTTAGAAGTTTTGACTAGTATATTTGAGCCAGGATCTGGAAAAACGTCCCTTAAGGCTTTTGAGCCCAACATAGATCCAGATCAGCCTGTGCATACGCACAGTCTGATCAGGATCCATTTTGGGCTCTAATAGCTTTTTCATGACCTATAGTAACTTAAAGAGAGTAGCATGGATTTAAATTGGACACCATTTGACAGCAGACTGATCTTGAAACTCAATTTTGAAAAATGCTTTAAGGAACGTTTTTCCAGATCTCGACTCATTTGATTATTCTAGGTTGACCCAGATTGCTACGCTCGGCCCTGCGACAATGAGTCTGTATGTATTCCTGGCGGCTTGCTCAATGGTGCATCCTGTTCACACACTTGTTTGAAACACCGTAAGTACTCATAGAAATACGAGGGTATATTTTATATAGAATGTTACCTTTTCCAAAACCAACGTTGTTGTTCTTTTTTTTTTTTTGTCTGTGAAAGGTTTGGAAAGTAATCATACAATTTTTAAGACAAAGATGCCTGTAACCATCTCTCGTTTTCTCTTGTCTCAGTGTCTCATCTTTGAATTACTATGCAAACACTTAGACTAAAACGTACACTAATGCCTATGATCAAAGCCATGCCATTTTCAAAATCATACAAAACCCGTACACTCGTTTCAGAGTCACATCTTGCGCACACGACTGTGGCTGCACCAACAGTACATACAACACAGGCAACATCAACAATGACAGCAACAACTACGACGTCGACAACAACATCAACGACGATGCCGACGACAGCAACAACAACAACGACGATGCCGACGACAGCAACAACAACAACGACAGCAACAACGACGGATGTATCAACTCATTCAACAGGTATCATTTGATTAAATCCCGATGTAAATATTCCAATGAAATGTGAAAGGCAACTATTAGACCTGTACATGTACCACCTTCAAAGGCCTTTCTTCAGAACAATCTTGAAAATGTAGGCACATAGATATCACTATGAGCTTGCGAAGAGATGGCGAGACATTTCACTATATACTATACCAATTTTCTAAATTCCGCATCACAAAGATTGATATCATGATTTAGTTATATAAAAATATTTTTGTTCGTTTTTGAGGTAAAACATATTTTGTAATTCCAGATTGTGAGCCAGGTTGGACAAAGTACATGGACCACTGTTATTATCTGGGCACTGAGAAACTGCTTTACCTGGATGCCAGGGTATTTACTCTTATTCCATCGCTTTAAATATCGTTTTTAAAGGTATCCCGGCCCTAATGCGATTCGCACGATTTTCGAGTTATTCGGGTACGGTCGAAAACATTCGGCGGTGGAACTTTCCACCGCCGAATGTTTACGACCGCGCCCAAATATGTTCGGATACGTAACGACGCCGCTCGAAAAAGCCGATGTTTTATAAATCTCAAAAAGGCCACATTATGGATATTCTACCATAACACAAATTTTCTTTGTTACCACTTTTTTAACTGATGTAGTATGTCACGAGTAAACGAGAAACCGCTGGTCATCAGTATTTTCCTCAATACTTTCGAAGCGTGATATTGAAAGTCATTTGAGTATGCGTAGACATTGATCAGACAAATAGCTGCCGGAATTTGCTGGGATCATCTGACAATGGGAACAAAATCATAGGAAACACGCGCTGCACCCTATGGAGAGGTCCGTGGGATTCCGAGGATGGGTTATTTCCGTAGTTGCCTGCGCATAGATACTAAAGTTTGATTTATTGGGGTTTAACGTTGTTTTCAACTGTTATGGTCATATCGCGGCGACTGGAACACCTTACCATGGATTCCTGTCCTTGCTCAAACAAACACTACCACTTCATCCTAACCGAGCCTCCGCCAGCTCGCCCACATAGGCTAATATAACGATTTCAATCCATTGGTGGGAGACAATTTTGTCTGAAAGAATATTTGCCGAGACCGGGGATCGAAACCCAGGACCTCACCATAAATACAAAGGACTTGACAAACCATCTAACGTATAATACGGTATTTCAATGATATTTCGTGGATTCTCTTCAAGTTTTGCAACTGCTACTTGTTTTAATCCGTCCCCTATAGAATAGTCATGGAGCAGAAATGAGACAAAAGAAGAAAATGCTTGTAACAAGCATTTTCACATCGTGCCTCAATATTTTCTGTGGCATATTGTACACAAATCCTACCTTTATAAAGTAAAATCCTACATATAAAATATACTAGGACGAAAAAGAAACGCCGGGTAACCGATATTGATTGTTTTAAGGGATGAATTATTTTATTGGATTATCATATTCATTTTTGTAAGAAATGTCATCTGTATGAAACCAGCTGTTGAAGTTCCGATGCTGATTATGTGGAAAAAATACCCCCTTTTAACGACGCACATGAGTTAGCGGCAGACCGACATAGGGACGTCGGGCTCTTAGGTCATTGTCGCGTAACCGTTTCGAATTGATCTGGATGAATATGGCTATTATGACTTCCTGTAGTGTTATTTGCAGTTTCGCTAGCTCTGAGATGGCGATTACGTAAGAGAGAGAGTACCAAAAATCGATCCTGACGTGGCGTCGTGACGCGCGGACGTCCACTTCGCGGTCGGCCGTTGACCTTCCCCGTCACTCGCAGACGTTGAAGATGTTCAATAGTTCGAATATGCACACCAAAACGTGCAGCAAGCTGTTGTTAGCCTTGACCCTGCACAAGCATTGCTATAGCTTGTCCCCGCTCGACTTCCGACGATCGCGGCATTGATGCAAATTGCTCGATTTGAAGTAAACGTTGAAAAATCGATCTGAATACTTGAACAGTATCAAATAGACTGAACATTTCCTTGGGCACACTCAATGACCTTCCCCTGCACGGGATTCTTGCATTTGAGCACGTGCCTCTCATGATGCGAAGAGGTAAGTTATTGTGTAGTTTTAGACGTGTGTACCCTTCGACAGCGAACAAAACGTAAATCTGACCGATTTTCATTATTCTAGGCCAAGCAATAACATATGTGTTGCATATTTTATGTACCCGGCGTTTCTTTTTCGTCTTAGTATATGTTAAACACCCAATTTGTCGTCTACAGTAGCTTCTTATCTGGCCAATCTAAAGGTTGTCGTATAGGAAAGGAGCTATAGATTTAGTTAGGCTACGATTCTTTTTCAAGATAATCAGCGAATTACTTGTAAATAGGGTTGAACTTTATCATTTAGAAAAGGCTTCAATAGGTGTAATCAATACCTTCGAACAATGGGTTCGTAAATGATGTTTTACATTGTATGCATCGTAGATGTTTTTCCAAAACCTCAAATCTACAGCTTTTATGTCATATGGTATTTGTGATATTTTTTTCCAAAACGAGGAAGATCTTTCGGTTAAGTCAAATGTTGCGCAAAGGACAAGATTCGTGTAGGCCTATTACAGCAAGCTTAATCTGAACATGGAGGCAAAAGTAGAAAATGCTGGTTATATTATCAGCATTTTCTTTCTTTGATCCCGTGTTTTCCAAATTTTTTCCGTCACAAGTTCAAACCCAGGGTTTGTTTGAGAATGGGCTAATCCATGATTTCCAGGCTAGCTGTGTTCAGAACGGCAGCCATCTGGTACAAGTGGACACTGTGGATGAAGCAAACTTCTTGATCGGCAAAATGGAACAGACGAGGCTATTTATCTTCGAATACTTTTATGGTAAGATCTTATTATAGTTGTTATGTATTAACAAGGCAGAGGACAACAAAAACGTGCGACTATCATGTGCTACATAGTGAAAAATTCTAATTCCACTAAAATAAATGAAACGAATCTACCGGTATGTCTACATGCTGTGATGGTCATAGGCATAATTATGCGCAAGGTTTTATAGCAATCGTATCTGTAGAAAAAGGCACATGAAGCTTGAGGGAAATGCCATATAGGCCTATTCTACGAGCGACAAAGATTTTTGTCTGGTCTGACTTTCGTTCACAAAACAAATGAAAAGCTCACTGCTGCTACGGGCCATAAAAAGTGTGCTTTTTACCAGATATGAATTGTTAAAATGTAAGATGCATTTTTCGACACAATGTCAATTCAAGCCATTTTTTAATTAAACTGTCCCTAGATTGGTCCAGGTACATCATGTGGCCCTGCTATTTTGGTAAGATATTCCATGGAATGTGAATTAAAATGTGATGCGACAAGTAGTTGCTAGGATGTTGAAGTTAAAGTTAAAGGGCAGGCGGGTAAACAAGTGATAAGTTGTACCAAGATATACCGTTATGTGTGGGCTTTTGCTGGAGGCTTAGAAAGTAAGAGTGATACTATGTAGTACTTATGAGAGAATCGATGGTTATGTGATCCAGTGTCGTCGATTTGTTTAAGATACTGTTTAAAATGGCTTTATATTCCTATTTTATTCAGTTCTTTGGCCATTCAAAAATACATGCCAAAGTAGACACAAAACCCAAACCTTATATCGCAATGCGACAAAAGAGTAATCGTGGGAAATTGAAAAAAAATGCTTGTTATTAGTTTTCCGTTTTGTTCTAATCATTTTATCTTTGTCAATAAAAGTTTGATTTTCCAGGATTTTGGAACGACCTATATGAACTATCACCGGGCGTATTTGTTTGGCGTTCGAGCAATGATACCTACGACTCTACAGGTGGGCTTTTAGTATATAGCTATTGCATAAACAATTACGACTTTTATTACACCTAAAAGAAAATTGATTAAAATCACTGGGACAAAAGAAGAAAATGTTGATTATCAGCATTTTTGCCTAAATGTTTTGTGTGTAATATGTTGTTTAAAATTTTCATCAACATTCATATTGTTGTTTGAAGTAGCTAAAAATCAATAATTTGGCAATTTGGAAAGTCGTTACCCTTTCCATTTCAAAACTATTGTAGGCGAAAAACTGGGTCTGAGAACATTGTCCAATTTTGCAATATGACTCTTATTTTTTAGCTGTTCTTTGCTAAAGGGTTAAATTAATAATACTTCATAAATTTCTACAGCGACATAAAAAAAAACTTGCCTAAATTCAATACTTAAGTATCGCATATGAAAAAATTCAAATGTGACCCGTCACGCTAAAAGGGACCTTATATGAAGTGTGAAAAATATCGACCCTAGCCAGTCTGCGCAGCCAGACTAAGGCCAATAGGCCTACTTTTCACTTATGTAATTTTCTCTATCTGGAATATTTTTTCCAATCTTAATATAAGTTCATTTTTCGCATACAGTATCTGGTTGACCTGTGCCGAGCCTGACAAGTTTGTATAAATTTGAATTTTTGGAGTTCGAATAAGGTCCGTTTTAGCGTGACGGGTCACAAATGTGAACGATCACGGTAAGGGGGGCTATATGGGAAGTCATTGAAACCATTTTGAGAAACAGTACTTAGAAAGCTTAACACATATATCACATTTTGGAAAGTGTACGCCCTGCACGCCAAATCTGCACGAAACGCTTAGTATATCGCTTCTTTTCAACAAAAACCTCGTAACTGCAGCTTAAAACAAGCTGCAGTTACGAGGTTTTTATTGTAAAGTGACGATTTAATGATGGTGTAGTATGTTTATTACAGTTATAGGATGGGGAGCGGGCGACAATAATGACCTGGGAGGAGAACAGAGCTGTACACAGTTTATAAGTGTGTACGGGTTCCAGATGGGAGATTACGAATGTGATGACGATATCAGAGATAATTCCAGTATACCCTTCAGAACTGGTCGTGCTCTTTGTGAAAAATAACAAATACATCGGAATTTACCTTTTTTCAAGCAAGACCTGTGTTAACTGTCCCTGGTGGATTTTTGAAGGTGCAACACCCTAACATTGCATAGTTTGGGAAAGGGCTTTAAAAAAGGGAAAATGGTATTTTGTAAATATGTTTTTGTTATGTACAATATAGAATAGCAAATAATTAGGCAGAGAAAATGCTGATTATCACCATTTTATTCTTTTGTCTCAATTCTTTCCATGCAGTCTTACATGTGTTTTGATTGTTGTCCCGATTATACAATAAAATATTTTCGCTTTTCAAGAAAGACCTCGCAACTACAGCTTGTTTAATTAAAGGTGTATTTACGAATTTTTTTGTTGCAAAACAATGATATAGAGTTTGGACAATAGCTTCTGGAAGGCACGCTGGGAATCATGTGACACAACACAAACATAAATTGCAGAAAATCTTCAATTATTCTTTTTCAAATTGGTCATATCTCGTATCAACAGAACTATTGAAAGCCATGAAAAACGAGGTGTTTTGCCCACCTTGGATGGGGAGACTCTTACAGTGAGGATGAACAAATTCTGAATACCTTTCAAAACCACACCCTTTTCTCTGAAAATTACCAAATCAATAGGAATTTCACACACTCCCACACAAACCCTGGAATTGAACATTGGTTTAGAAATCCAGGAGGGAAAAGAAGAAAGAGCTAGTGGTAAGCATTTTCTTCTTATCCCTCAAAGATTTCTATGCTAGAAATTGCAAATTCATAGAACTCTGTATGTGGACATGTAAAGAAGGAAATCATAGACTCTCAAATTATTTATTGAAAACAATTGCTATAAACAAAATCTACAATTCTTAACATATCATCTTTTGAAGAAATCGAAATGATGTCACTAAACATGTACATGATGCTTTGAAATATCAATTACCCCTATCAATAATTTCTTAAGACCTACTCCAAATGACAACAGTTTAAGGGGGAATGCTCCAGTTTCCTAAATTTTTTCCCAATAATAGAATTGAATTATATTTTGTATGTTGAAATTGCATGTTATTACCAATTGAAAAATGAAATAAAAATGGATGGTCAGCGATCTTGTTTTAATTTTATAGGCATTCGTATCACATACCCCTACATCGAAAAAATGCACAATTTCTTGCACCTGTCCAAGGTCACTAAAATGCTAATAAATGCTACATACTCACCGTTTAGTCCCGAAAACGGATTTAAAGTAACGTCTTACATTTAATAAGAACATAAAACCCAAAATATGTGCTATTATAAACACGTAAATGTATAAAACAGCATGCTCGCGTGTTCGGTTAGATCAACGAAGCTAGAGTATTTTATGTCAAAATTTGCATATTTTTGGAAATATTTCAAGTTCTACATAATAGAATTTGATAAAACTCCCTCATCGTATTGAGCAACATGTCCTGATAATAATTCAAAAAGAAAATGTATAGGTCAGCGCACTTATTAGCGAATTACAGCATTTATTATCAGCTACACATGAATAAAATAAAAATACCCCCGCCACCACTTTTGTTCGGACAAGCATTTTTGTTGAATCAAGAGCCATAAGTCAGATATTGTCAATCCGATTTTCTTGAAATTTGATCAAATCAGGGGTCATAACTCAGAAAGTAATAGTCAGATTTTCGTGAAATTTACGTCTTGCACATCTACAGGTCCTAATGCACACTTGTGCCAAGTATGAAGCAAATCAGACAGTAACTGTAGGAGGAGTTATCCGGACAAGCATTTTTTGTGAAATAAGGGGCCATAACTCAGAAAGTAATGGCCAGATTTTCATGAAATTTGCGTCTTGCACATCTACAGGTCCGGACAAGCATTTTTTGGTCAAATCAGTGGCCATAACTCAAAAAGTATCGGTCCGATTTTCGTGAAATTTGCGTCTTGCACATCTACAGGTCCTAATGCACACCTGTGCCAAGTATGAAGCAAATCAGACAGTAACTGTAGGAGGAGTTGTCCGGACAAGCATTTTTTGGTCAAATCAGGGGCCATAACTCAGAAAGTAATGGTCGGATTTTCGTGAAATTTGCGTCGTGCACATCTACAGGTCCTAATGCACACCTGTGCCAAGTATGAAGCAAATCAGACAATAATTGTAGGAGGAGTTGTCCGGACAAGCATTTTTGGGTCAAATCAGGGGCCATAACTCAAAAAGTATCGGTCGGATTTTCGTGAAATTTGCGTCTTGCACATGTACAGGTCCTACTGCACACCTGTACCAAGTATGAAGCAAATCGGACAGTAACTGTAGGAGGAGTTGTCCGGACAAGCATTTTTGGGTCAAATCAGGGGCCATAACTCAGAAAGTAATGGTCGGATTTTAGTGAAATTTGCGTCTTGCACATCTACAGGTCCTAATGCACACCTGTGCCAAGTATGAAGCAAATCGGACAGTAACTGTAGGAGGAGTTGTCCGGACAACCATTTTTGGGTCAAATCAGGGGCCATAACTCAAAAAGTATCGGTCCGATTTCCTTGAAATTTGCGTCTTGCACATCTACAGGTCACAATGAACACTTGTGCCAAGTATGAACTAAATCGGTCCACAAGTGTAGGAGGAGTTGTCCGGACAAAGTTTTGGAGACAGACCAACCATCCAACCATCCAACCAACCAACCACTGGACCGACAGGCTGATTCCAGTATACCCCCTTCAAACTTCGTTTGCGGGGGTATAATGACGCAAAACAGTGGTAACTGCATACTCATTTACGACTGTCTTGCTCTAAATAATCGATTTCCATCTTGAGGAAATCAGTTTCGCATAATAAATACTCTTTTACCGTTGAAAATGGTAAATTGTAATGATGTGTTATATTATTGACAAGAGGCCCCTCTGGGCCTTATCGGTCACCTGAATCAAATGAGCAGAAACATTTAAGGAAAATGTTAAGTTAACAAAAAGCGCAACCCCCCAGCACCACCATTTCTTGACAGTCTTTTTTTCTCTTGTACAAACTTATTCAAAGACTCAAATACCAAAATGTGAATTCAATCCAACAGTAGAACATTTCTTAATATGTACCCTATTTACCCCCTTTTGGCACCTTTTGGGGCCCCAAAGGGAGATAACTCCATGATTTGTAAAAATCTGAAGCGGCTTCCCATTGGAATGCTTCCTGCCAAGTCTGGTAGAAATCTGTCCAATGGTTCTCAAAAAGAAGAAGAAAATGTTCAAAGTTAAGTAATAACGCGAAGCCCTCCCATCCCCCATCCACAGCAAGGCCATTTATTGACGAGTTTTTTTCTCTTGTACAAATTTTGTAGTCCTTGCCCTAAAGACTTTAACTTCCAAATGTGTATCCAATGCAACAGCCGGTTCATGAGTAGAAGATATTTTAAGATGTACCCAATTTACCCCCTTTTTGGCCGTTTATGGGACCCCAAAGGGAGATAACTTCATGATTTGTACAAAGTCTGAAGCAGCTTCCTATTAGGATGCTTTCTGCCAAGTTTGGTAGAAATCCAACCAATGGTTCTTAATAAGAAGTCGAAAATGTTAAGTTAACTAATACCGCAACCCCACTCCCATCCCCCATCCCCAGCACGGCCATTTCTGGGCGGATTTTTTTCTCTTGTACAAACTTTGTTGTCCTTGCCCTAAAGACTCTAAATACCAAATGTGAATCAAATCCAACAGCCGGTTCATGAGAAGAAGATTTTTTTAGATGTACCCTATTTAACCCCTTTTTGGCCCCTTATGGGGCCCCAAAGGGAAATAACTCCATGATTCGTACAAATCTGAAGCGGCTTCCCATGGGGATGCTCCCTGCCAAGTTTGGTTGTAATCCGTCCAATGGTTCTCAAGAAGAAGTCGAAAATGTTAAGTTAACTAATAACGCGACCCCCCCTCCCATCCCCCATCCCCAGCACGGCCATTTCTGGGCGGATTTTTTTCTCTTGTACAAACTTTGTTGTCCTTGCCCTAAAGACTCTAAATACCAAATGTAAATCAAATCCAACAGCCGGTTCATGAGAAGAAGATTTTTTAAGATGTACCCTATTTAACCCCTTTTTGGCCCCTTATGGAGCCCCAAAGGGAGATAACTCCATGATTCGTACAAATCTGAAGCGGCTTCCCATGGGGATGCTCCCTGCCAAGTTTGGTTGTAATCCGTCCAATGGTTCTCAAGAAGAAGTCGAAAATGTTAAAAGTTAACGGACGACGGACGACGCACGACGACGGACGAAACACGGTTGCAATAGGTCACCATGACCTTCGGTCAGGTGACCTAAAAATATGGTAGCGAAACATATTGGTACGAATCATTTATTTTACTACAGTAATGACCGAGTGTTCCAAAAAACTGGAGCATTCCCCCTTAAGAGTGTTCTGATTTGAAAGATGGCAGATCTTCAGTCAAGTTAATTCTGCGTGCCAATTTAAAAGCTGCTGAAGACAACAAAATGGATGGTTATCAAATTGATGTTGATAAATATCCATTATGTCATCTTACTGCAGCAGCTTTCAAATTGGAAAGAGATAAGGAAGGAGTCCAGGCCCCGGTTTCTCAAAAAAACTTAAGTATGTTCTCATGCTCAAATCTGAGCATCATGCTCAAATCCCAATGAAATCCCCATGAACTTCAATTGAATACCAATCAACGTTGATTGGTATTGAATAGAAGTTGAGCATGAACTCATGAGAATATACTTAAGTTTTTTCGAGAAACTGGGGCCAGATTTCCGTCTTCCTAGGAGTAATTATTCATGATAATGTTTGCTGACATACTGATAAACAACTGAATCTTTTTATAACCACCAGTAACAATGTGGAGAATCATGTAACACATGTTTGTTATTTTTCAATGATTCTGTTTATATATGACTAATTTGAAGCAGAGAAGATGGAAAATTGTCAGGGCATTGCTGAATATGAAGGATGTTTAAAAATTTAGCTGCCACATCAAGCTAATTTGTGTCATTTGTCCACCTTCTCTGCTTTGAACTTAATTCAAATTGATTTAAAATGATTATTTTCTAAAATTCCTGTGCCATGTGATTCCCCGCCGTGAGGTAATGGATCTGTTTGGCACTGTCTTCTTCACTCTGAAATAAAAGAACAAGTTGTCACTTTTCAACAAAAACCTTGTAACTGCAACTTAAAACAAGCTGCAGTTACGAGTTTTGTTACCAAGAGACTCATTCACCAACATTTCTACATTAAATTCTAAAGCAAAATTACATTACAAGTCATCTGATTGGACGAGATGTATGTTTCAGACAACTCTTAATTTGGCTTTAATTGACTTCTTATATTAAAGGCAACAATTTAGATTATATTTTTCACTGGTATTAGATTTTTTTGACATCATCTAATCTTTCCGTCCATTATTTATGAGTTTGATATCTGTCATTACTTGTCCGATCTTAATAAAACAGAATATTTCTAAAGGTGTGATCTTTTGCGAATTCTAATCAAGTTTCATAAACAGACAATACAATATGGTTTGTATGATATTGGTCTTACCAGACATTAGATACTGTTGTAATCTGGAGTTACGACTTGGCTGAATCATCACTTGTCTCTCCCAGTTTTTTCTCCAGTTTCTCAAATTCTTCTTTCCCTATCTCGTCTATCTCGTCCTCTATCTGTGAACAAATGTCACAGAATCTGAGATGCATTCTTCAGAGTGACTTTTTAAGACATCCTAGGCCTTTGCCAAACACTAAAATTTTCAGTGTTCCAATTTAAAAGTTGCTAACAATAGAATGGATGGAAATCGGGGTAAAATTTGTGAATATCATAGTATAGGAAACATTGAGGCAAAAGGAGTAAATGCTGATTATCAGCATTTACTTCTTTTGTCTCAATGTTTTCCCATGTCACCAGGTCTTGTTCTGGAAAGGGTGTTTTAGATAAAGCCTGCCGTAAAGCAAGATTTGTAAGCCACTCAAATGGAGCGCCAATACTCTTTACTTCTTTCAGAACTCTTGTGTCAATAGACAATATAAGAGAGAATTGTCAGAGTTGTTCTGAATAGTCCGTGATTTATAAACTGTGGTGTTCCGAATGCTCCATACTTTATACAAATGACATGACAATCAAATTATTTGTATAAAGTATGGAGCATTCAAAGCCCCTCAGTCAGAATGTTCTCTAAAACGCTTTATCTAAACATCTAAGGGAATCTAAAGATATCTTAAGAAATCTCTCTCTAAAGAAAGCAGCTCTGGAAAAAGTGCTGTCTAACCAGGATCAATGCTATTCATATTACAATTGGTAAAGGCCATGAAGTACTGGTTGGAGAACAATATGAATCTTGACCAGACTGTATGTGTATAAGCAGGTTAATCTGGATCCATGTTGGACTCAAATGCTATAAAAGCTCTTTTTCCATATCTTGGCTTTAAATCATTTCTAACGCAAACAATTAACATAGCGCCACCATCAATCAGAGTTTAGATCAACCAATCAAATTTTGTTTAGCTGAGTGTATTTCTGACAACCTCAGAGACTGAGAACTGTATTTGCCTTACAGGAACAAGTATAGATTTAGCTGTAAAGATTTTTGACGATAAATGTGTTGGAAAATTCAAGAAATTCCCTTCTTCAAACAAATAACAAATAACTTCAAACAAATAACTTATTCGGTGGTTAAATTTGAAAGTAGTTGAAAATGTCAAAATCAATTCTGACTTATGAAGAAACCTCTCTCTTATAGAAAAGAAAACATTGAAAGAAAATGCTGGTTATCAGCAATTATCAAAACAATACCAGGTCAAGATTATGATTTTGAGACCATTTTCTCTGCACAATTGCAGACAATGTGGCGTATTGTAAGCCCATCCTTGAAGAGTTTGCTCACTTTATTAGAGTGTTTTCATTGGCAGATTCTGGCAGATCCTTAAATGGAAACTATTTTGTGATGTATTGTGTATACTTTCATGTGCATTCTGGCAGACCCTAAATTAATGACATTCACTTATTTAGAGATGTATGATGTATATTTTCATGTGCATTACCTGTTCAACATCAATAACATCAGGAATATAAAACTGTAACATATTTTTGACACCATTTTTCAGTGTGACAGCAGAACTAGGACAACCAGTACACGATCCCTGCATCTTCAATTTTACTATCCCATCTTCATAGCCCTGTAATATACAGTGTTTACAAGGGGATTATTAAATATCATATAGGTTAAAGGCAGAATAACACTTAACATCTTGCAAATTTTCCGAGAACTTTGTACAAAAAAATAAATATATATTATTAAAATATGGTCTTTAAATTGCATATATGCCAAATCTTAGCTTTCTACCTTGTGTATTGGCTTAGATGTCGACAGATTTAAAACCCCATGATTTGTTGTCCCGGGGATAATATTTACAATAATGGAACATATGGGGTTTTAAATCCGTCGACATCCTAGCCAATACACAAGATAGAAAGCTAAGATTTGGCATAGATGCAATTTAAAGGCCATATTTTCATAATACATATTTATTTTGTACGAAGTTCTCGGAAAATTTGCATGATTTGAAGTGCCATTCCCCCTTTAATCCTTTCCCATACATATTTTTGACACCATTTTTCAGTGTGACAGCAGAACTAGGACAACCAGTACACGATCCCTGCATCTTCAATTTTACTATCCCATCTTCATAGCCCTGTAATATACAGTGTTTACATGCATAGATACAATGTAATTAAATTCTATAAAGGTTAACCCATTCCCAAACAAGACCAGGTTTGGACATCTCTAATGTAAAAGGCTCGGGAAAACATGGAGCCAAAAGAAGAAAATTAAGATAATCAGCATTTTGATGCTTTTCAACGAAAACCTTGTCACTGCAGCTTAAAACAAGGTGCAGTCATGAAGTTTTCCTTGAATAGCGACGATTTTCTCCTTTTGCTTCAATGTTTTCTGGGCTATATTATTCACAAATTCACTTTTGGTAACATCCATATGTCATCTGTAGCAGCTTTCACAATCGGACTTCCATAAAATTTTGTTGTCTGAGAAAAGGGTTAAGACGACTTAACATAAACATAATTGCTACAGTAACAATGCTTTGTCATGTTGAAATCCTTGTCCAAAGAGCAAAACATTCATTCTTGTCAGCCTAAAGATTTTGTTGCGGATGTCCCCTATATAATAGGGGTAGGCAACAAGTGACTAGATTTTCTCATACCAAACTTCAAGACTCCACACAACCGAGGAGGCTGGAGGTTTGGTGTCAGGAGATTTAGTTGCATGAACCCCCTTTGTTGCCCAATTTGAACATGATTTGAAGAAAGTTAAACCTGCTTGACGAAATCCTATATCTTCCCCTGCATCATTGGAACTTTATATTCCCATAAATTTTGGAGTACAAAAAGATTACTGGCTCAAATAGAAAATACACAAAAATCTTATTCAGAATAGACTAGTCCTAAACAAAGTTACCATAAAACTATTCCACCTACCACATATAGAATATCTCCCCCATCTTCCTGTACTGTAGGTCTGATCCTCGTGTCAAGCAACTCTTTAATCATGATGTCTCATTACATATTTATATATAGACTATAGTTACCACATATAAAATATCTCCCCCATCTTCCTGTACTGTAGGTCTGATTCTCGTATCCAGTAACTCTTTAATCATGATGTCACATTACATATTTATATATAGACTATAGTTACCACATATAAAATATCTCCCCCATCCTCCTGTACTGTAGGTCTGATTCTCGTATCCAGTAACTCTTTAATCATGGAGACTGTTTCATCATCATCTGGGTCTGGCACTAGTAAACAAACAAGATATTTTCATTTAACCTTTTCCCAAGAAAGACCTGGTTTTGACGTCCCTAATAGAAAAGGCTTGGGAAAACATTGAAACAAAAGAAGAAACTGCTGATAACCAGCAGTTTCTCCTTTTGTCTCAATATTTTCTGTGCTATATTTTGCACAAATCTTATCTTTATCAACATCCATTTAGTTGTCTACAGAAGCTTTCAAATTGGACAATCGTTAAATTGTTGTTTGGGAAACTCAAAGGGTTAATACATTCAGGATAATGGATTTCAAATAAACAAATTATGAAAATGTGGTGTAAGTCAAAAGGGAACAAATGTTTGTTTTGAGGATCGAGGATATTGAGTACATGTACAAACGAAAAAGTAGAAGAAAGATGTAGGTTTCTATTGTATTCCCCTTTTGCTTGAATTTTTTGTTAATGTTATATTATAGTAGAGTAGAGGAGGGTATTCCCGACACTTTAAGGGAAAAATCAACATATTTCTTTGTCTACTTATATGAGGCCATATTTTGTGTCGGCCTTACACGAACTAACCTTTATGCAACAAATTTGTGTATTCTGCGGGGTCTTCTGGCCAAAAACAATGATGGTACAACCGAATTTCTACCAAATATGAAGCATATTAAATCCGACACTTTTCGGTCAAACCCGACACCAAACATATTAATTAAGCAAAATGAGCTATGTGATGCAATGTCACAGAGAAGTTAGGATTGAAAAGGGAAGAATACCATTCTTTCTTTTGTAAGACATATACTGCAAACCTTTCTCTCAATTAGAAATAAGGTTATAGACGGAATATAATTTCGCTCATAACTCACACTCTGAGGCTTCGGTCAAATCCGACACCTGAGAAAAATGATGACAACATATGGTAAGAAATATGAAATTCTATATGTTAAGGTGTCACCATAAGCTCGAATAAGTTGGTTTTAAACATTTCTTTAACCCTCTCCCAAACAAGACCTGGTTTTGACGTCCCTAATAGAAAAGGCTTGTGAAAACATTGAAACAAAAGAAGAAACTGCTGATAACCAGCAGTTTCTCCTTTTGTCTCAATATTTTCTATGCCATATTTTACACAAATTCTATCTTAAATAACTTCCATTTTGTCATTTTTTGCAGTTTTTGAAGTGGATCACCCTAAAATTTTGACGTTTGGGAAAGGGTTAACATACCGTCGGTATATTAAAGATTTAATAAGCGAGAGTGGGAAATTTCCTCTAATTTTCACTTATGGTGTCGGAGTTAAACTCTCTGGCCAAAAAAGACTGTCAACCCCGACACCATGATTTATGAGTAAATAACGCTCTGATACTGTTTTTAGACGGCAAGGATAATAGAGAATTGTCTAAATGTTCATCTTATACAAAAATCTATAGAGGAAGATAACTTGTACATGAATTTATTTTTACTTTTTCAGGACACACCTCTTTCAGAAATCTGTAAGGCTGCATTTTTGAAAATTCCGCAAACAGGGTGGTCTATCTTTAAGCTCGATTTTTTTTAGAAAGCAAGCCTTTACATGTCAATGATCATTATAAAACTTTGGAAAACTGTATGACGTAATATTTAAAACATAAAGTTTTTGATTTTGACAAAAGATAATGCAATACAAATGACCTTTTTTCCAAAAGTGTCGGAATTGGGCGCATGTCGGGGTTACCCTCCTCTACTCTATACAAACTTATTCTTTGTCAAAATCCATTTTGTCGTCTATAGCAGCTCCAAAATTCTACCACTCAAAATTTTGCTGTTTGGGAAAGTTTTAAATTACACAGCTGAAAGACAATAACATGATAATCACTCTTTAGGAAATGAGTCTGCCATTTCCCTAAAATCAATTATACTGCGTCTTAAGGTTTACAGACCCTGAAAAAATCACCACTTTCTAGCCATATAAAATGCATCAAACTACACACAGTTGTAAATACACTTCACATAAGTTGATTCACCGTGCCGGGTGTCAAGATTATGCTTTAAGAAGAAAATAATTTACAAATATTATTTTACTCTATATTCATATGCAAGGGAGGTAATTTTGGACATTTTTGTCAAATATTTCCATTAGTAAGCATGAATTCAAAATTCTAAACCGTACAAAATGCTTAAGTTTGTATTTGGAATGGAAATGTAACAAAGTTTAGGAATTATTTGCAGTTTTCAAATTTCGCCTCTGGCTCTTTGGTGCTTTTGAGGGGTTGGATACCTTAAGTTAAGCCATTACCAGATGGATAACTTTTAGACTTGTCTAAATTCAAGGATGTTGCAGATGACAATTTCATGTGAAAGAAATGTTACATTTTTTGGTTTTTCAAAACATTGTGGGAAATGAAGAAATTGCTTGTGACAAGCATTTTCTTCATTTTCCATAATTATTTTTCCAAAGCTTTTATATTGATGGGCGTCAAAAGACGTCACTGTGTATTAATGGGTTAACCCATTACCACTCAATGACTCTTTATGACTCCTTACAAGAAAATGGCTATGGAAGACATTGTGGTAAATGAAGAAATTGCTTGTGACAAGCAATTTCTTCGTTTCCCACAATATTTTCCACGCAAAAGGAATCAAAAATGTACTATTTCATTCACTTGAAATTGTCGTCTGCAGGACCTTTCAATTTGGACTGCCCTAAAATTTTGTCGTTTGATAATGGGTTAAGATTAGATTATCAGGTACAGGGCAACACCTACATGTATCCTGAGATGGTTGATCTTCATTCAGTACTGGTAATCCACTCGCAAAGAAGTCCATGATTGTAGCAAAAACATCTGGTTTTACTAACGACCATTCCATATCATCATCCACCTTAAAATAAATATATTCAAGTTTTGAACGTTTACCAAAATAGGAACTTGTTTAGATGTCCCTGATAGAAAAATCTTGAGGAAACATTTAGTCAAAAGGAAAAGTCAACTATTATCAAATTGGAGCAATCAGAATTTTTGCTATTTTGGCAATGTTCAATTGTTACCTGTTCAGAGATTCAACTATGGATATTTTTTTTCCACAAAAGGAACACAATGCTTTCAAAAGCCTTTATCTTTTGGGGTGTCAAAAAGCACCATAATGTGGGAATGAGTTAATATGCCAATAATTAACCTATCTTGCTAAATGTAAATTCTGATACGTTTGTCCTAGTAAGTATTTATAGTACAGTCACAGCCTAGTAACGTGTTACCTTTGTAATCGTAACAAAGTCCCTCCCAAAAAACACAGCTTTCACACCATTTATTCGAAACAATTGCCTGAAAAAAGTGTCATCAGAACTCTTAAAAGATGATATTTTCAGGATATAATAACAATTAAGTTCTTCACACAAATGTAACAAATTCTTTTTTATCCCTTTACCAAACAACAAAGCCTCTTAGGGTGAAGACTTGTCTAATTTGATTATTGCCTTGACGACAAAATTAGTCTTACTTCCTTTGAGGAAGTTATAAAAGATGTCAAAAGCATATTTTGTTTAAATATAATTTTATTAGAAATTGAATATTGACAAATTCTTACTACCGGTAATGTAATAAATGTATTATGATGAAAATGTTCCAGGATGAATGAATATATGATGGAACCTACATGGTGCTTAACCTTTTCCCAAACAAGACCTGGTTTAGACGTTTCTGTTGGGCAAAGTTTGGGAAAACATTGAGGCAAAATAAGAAAATGCTGATTATCAGCATTTTCTCCTTTTGCTTCAATATTTTTTGTGTGATATTTAATACAAATCCTATCTTTGTCAACAGCTATTTTGTCATCTACAGCAGCCTTTGAATATGAACAGTCCAAATATCTGCCATTTGGGAGAGGGTTAATTATTCCAAGACCATCAATCATGGATACAACATAAAGTATACCTACTTGGCTAATGGAGAGCAGTAAGCAGATTGTCCAGAAGGAAAATCCATGGTGCCTGATTCCAGTACAGTCACACCAGGGATAAACTTCAGGCAGTTAGGATTTGGAGTGTCTTGTGTCTGTATAAACATGGTACGCACTGAAAATGAAATATGAAGATTGAATTTACCCTTTCCCAAATGGTAAAGTTTCAACTGATCTGATTTTGCAAAAGGAGAAAATACCGGTTATCAGCATTTTCTTCTTTTGTTCTAATGATTTCCCAAACCTATTTTCTCAGGGATGTCAAAAGGTCTTGTTTGGGAAAGAGTTAAACACAAGGTTGGGAAAGGGTTAAGTTTTTTAACTCTATTTCAAACTACAAAGAATTAGAATTCTCCATTTTGAAAGCTGCTGAACAAAATGGATGTAATGTTAAAATTTCTCAAATGAGCATCATGTTTTATGATGTTGTGGATGCTAAATAGAAGTGACTTCATAAGAACATTCTTATGCGGAATTGCTATATAGAATTAAATGAAAAGTTAATACTGTTTGACAAAACAAATTTAAAAGCAGTCCAAAAGAGTAAGCACTACAGAAGCCATTACCATGTTGATAGTGGACAGCTCGTGTCTCAACATATGGTAACTTCTACAATACTGTATTAATTGATTCCTGTTGATGTAGAAATATTAGTCTCCAGACTTTTTTTTTTTATTTAACTTAAAAATAAACTTAACTGAAGAGACATGCATATATCAGTGAGCATGTGTTGCCATTGTTATTATTGAATTGAATGATTGAATTAATGGGGTCTAACATGTATTTAGCTGCATTATCTGATTAATCATAAATTGTACAACTGATTCTTTTTCAGATGACAATATTAAATCTAGACAAATCATGTCAGTTAAGGTATATGACCCAT
The DNA here is from genome assembly GCA_963680895.1 of Fragum sueziense. NCBI lineage: Eukaryota > Metazoa > Mollusca > Bivalvia > Cardiida > Cardiidae > Fragum > Fragum sueziense. The sequence continues at coordinate 82,568,277 of OY804592.1, read as the reverse complement.
CATTAAAAATACCACTTTCTAGCCATACAAAATGCATCAAATTACACACACTTGTAAATACACTCCACATAAGTTGATTCACCTTGCCGGATTTCGAGATTATTCTTCAAGAAAATAATTTACAAATATTATTTTAGTCTATATTCATATGCAAGGGAGATAATTTTGAACATTTTTGTCAAATATTTCTATAAGTAAGCATTAATTCAAAATTCTAAACCGTTCAAATTGCTTATGTTCGTATTTGGAATGGAAATGTAACACAGTTTAGGAATTAATGGCACTTTTCAAATTTCGCCTCTGGCCTTTTAGTGCTAATGATGGGTTGTATATGTTTAGTAAATGTTAAGGATATGGATTTTAGAATTATTCTTCATATCTTCCTTCTAACTCTTTGCCTCAATTTGAAGGGACAATGCGCAATGGCATTGTGTAGCAACAGTGGAAAGCGTCAAAGTTTCGCAACTTGGTAGCACTACAGCTTCAAAAATTCCTGGGGAGAACCCTGACACAGCCATGCCTTATGATGTCCCAGAAGCAAAGGGGTTGGGAAAACATTGTGGAAAATGAAGAAATTTGCTTGTAACAAGCAATTTCTTTATTTCTTACAATGTTTTCTATCCAAAAAGACCAAAACATGAAGAATTCCATTCACTTTAAAGTATTGTCTGCAATCTCTTTGAATTTTTATCAGTCTTTGCTGTTTGGGAAGGGTTAAATCAATTTTGAAAGTCATTAGTCCTTAGCCGCGTGCGATTTAGGCCAGAAATGGTCTTTTGGAAGAGGTAGTCTGTAGAGCTAGTCTGGTTCCCGCCTCTGATACACTATGTAGTATTATTTCTACTACGTAGTGTATCAGAGGCGGGAACCAGACTCTTCTGGAAGAGCTCTACCGGCCTAAATCGCACACGGCTATTATCTAACCCATTACCAGATGAAAATTTTGGACTGTTCCATTAGAAAGGTGTTGCAGAGAGACAAAAAATTTAAAATTGGTGAACTTTAAAAATCTTTCACGACTTTGCATTTTGAGTTAGAAAACATTGTCACAAGCAATTTCTTTATCTTCCACAATGTTTTCCAAAGCCATTATCTTGTGATGGATCAAAAAGAGTCACTGTGTGGTAATTGGTAAAAGTTCTAAAGTAATCATTACCATGTTGATAGTTGACAGATTGTGTCTGCAATAACTGGTTCCTACTGCCATACTGTATGTTCTGTAAGTTGTTATTTGTATGGAACTCTTTACAAGTTGTACATGCTGACAGATTGTGTGGCACTCTACAGGCTTCTCTGAAAATTAATAATAAAGGACTGACATTATCCCTGCCCAAAACAAGCCCCCATTATCTCTTCAGGCTTTTTTGTTTTTGTTTTTCTTAATAATTCTTGTTCTGTTGGTTCCGAATGTTATTTCTGTAAAAATAAATCCAATCTATCAATAAATCCAGTACTGTCAGGCTAAATGTGTGACAAAAATTTTAAGTCCTCAGCCATACAAAGGTTCATAATGATGTCACTTACTATACAGTTGCATAAAAATAAATAAATGTTTGGGTACATAATAGGAACGAAACTCATCTGGTGCGAATGTAGAATTGATTGTATTTTCTGCCATACACAATCACTCTATTATGAAATTTACTTTAGATACCTCATGATTGTTTAGCAAGAATGACAAATTACTCACATATTGCTTAATCGCCTGAAAACTCCAGACGCGAAGCGTCGAAGTAAAACGTTGGATGCCATCAGTTGGTTGTTGTTGTTCTCTGTGGCCAATGTCAGTGCATTCGCACCGTATAGTTTCGTTCCAAATTGTGCTAATAAAGGGGGGGGGGGGCTTATGTGGAAACCATAAATTACACCGCAGCATTATATAAAGCTCCTAAAAATCCTATTTTGAATCTATTGCAGTCGACAAAATATAAAAAAAAATATATTGAGACAATTGAAACTTATTCTAATGGGTGACTTTAACGCCCGCACTGGAACTGAAAATGACTTTGTAGAACTAGATGAAACTACTGAACTCGATTTCGATCTGTTACCCCCAAACTACCTGTCAGACATTAATTTACCCCCTCGACAAAATATTGACAAAGCAATAAATGAGCAAGGTAAGCTACTATTAGATTTTTGTATTGAAACAAAAATGAGAATACTAAATGGCAGAATATTTGGTGACTCATTAGGATACAACACTTACTTTGGTCCAAGGGGAAGTAGTACCATTGATTATTTCATTGTTAATGAAGACTTGTTTGAATTGTTTGATTTTTTAAATGTTCGTCCTCCAAATGAATTGTCTGATCATAGTGTGGTATGGTGTGGCATGAAGACTAGACTACCACACTCCACTTTTATGGATGATGATTCTGAATCTAACTACACTAAATTACCTGGTAAATTTATGATTGATGATTCAACAAAATACAAATTTACAGAAGCACTTTTAGGTGATGAAAGTGTTACTTTACTGCAAAACTTTCTGCTTGAAGTCGAAAATGTTGATATTGATATTGATACATTGACAAACCAATTAACTAATATTATTTCTTTCTCAGCACAAAAATCCACAAAATTTAAATCTTTCAGCAGACGTAAATGTAAAAAACCATTTAAAAAGAAGTGGTTCAATAATGATTGTCTTATCATGAAAAGGGAACTTAGAAATCTAGGGAAACGTCTGCAACTCGATCCTAACAATTTTGATCTTAAAGTTTCCTTCCATAGATTAAAAAAGGAATACAACAAAACCCTCAAGAAAACTAAAAGAATGTTTTATAACCAAATCATCCAGCAGCTTGACAATTTACATGAAAATGATCCAAAAGCTTTTTGGAAAACTGTTGACCAATTAAAAAATAAATCATCTTGCAACAATAACCCAATTTCAATGTCTACCTGGTTTAACTACTTAAAGCTACTATTTCCCAGATTTGGACCCAAAAATTGTCAAATACAAACGAAATGTACACTTTTTAAGCTTTATATGACCTGATTAAATGATTACGACAAACTATTGAAGCAACGACTCATTTTTTCGCAATTTGATACCAAATTCATGAAGCGATATCGAAAGTAGGTCAAAACAGTAGGACATGCGACTTTCTTAAATGACGTCACAACATACATGATGACGTCATATTGAAATTCAAGTATGAATCTCGTTTGAATCATGGTCCGCGCTGTATGCGCATGTGCAACAATTTCAAAATAATTCTAACCCCATCAGTGATGGGGTTGAATTTAGGTTTGGATTTTCCCTAAATTCAGCTATCTGTCTTGTAATTTCGGCTCATTCTCTGTCTGAATCGCATATTATTAACCATCCCGAGGTTGTCAACACAAACGTTTTGCATATTTTTTCAAAAAAATTCATTTTTTGCAATTAGACCATCTGTTACCGTCCCCCTTTAACAGAGCTTTACAAAGAAAATAACTCTGACTTAAACTTTTAAAGTGACTTAGAGACAAATACGACCGGACCACTTGACTATCCATTTACTTGTAAAGAAGTACGTACTGGAATTACTAAACTTAAAAATAACAAACAACCGGGCTTAGATTTAATTTTAAATGAATTTCTCAAATATGGAAAAGACATTCTTCTACTGCCGATTGTCAAATTGTTCAACAGAATCTTAATTTCGGGAACTTTTCCTCGCAGTTGGAACGTTTCACTTGTCTCTTTCTTAGCAAAAAACAATGACGTGTACGACTGTAGCAACTATCGATGCTTAAGTTTAACTAGTAGCTTTGGTAAACTGTTTACCTCATTACTTCAATCCCGGCTACATAATCACATGGAAAACAACAACTTGTACAATAAATTCCAGGCCGGTTTTAGACCCGGCTATCGAACTACAGATCATATTTATACTATAAAGACATTAATCAACAAGTATTTATCTAAATGTAAAACTCAAATCTATGCATGTTTTGTTGATTTTTCAAAAGCCTTCGATACCGTCTGGCGTTCAGGTCTTTTTCAGAAACTACTCACTTTAGGTATTGGGGGAAATTTTTATAAGGTGGTCAAAAATATGTATTCGAACTCAAAGTTTCTAGTCAAGAAGGATAATTTTATTTCTCAAATTGGAAATTATGATAGAGGAGTACGCCAAGGAGATGGTCTAAGTCCGCTTCTTTTTAACGTGTTTATAAACGACATTAGTGAGATTTTCGATCATTCTTCCTCTGCACCTGTTACATTATGTTCGACCAAGCTAAACTGTTTGATATATGCTGATGATTTGCTTTTATTATCGGAGAGTAAGGAAGGTTTACAATCCTGCCTTGACTCTTTGGAATTGTATTGCGATCAATGGAAGCTGAGGATTAACATTGATAAAACAAAAGTAATGGTTTTCAGTACAAGGAAAATTAAAACAGAAAATCTCAATTTTAACTTTAATAATTCAGTCATTGAGATTGTCGATAAATACAAATATTTAGGTATTATACTTTCAAGCAATGGTCATTTCAAACATGCAGTTGAACAACTGTACCACAAGAGTTTAAAAGCAATTTTTGCATTGAAATCAAATGTTCTTGACCATGAGTTTATGAATAATTCATTGAAATTTAAACTATTTGACACTCTTGTTCGCCCCATCTTAACATATGGAGCTGAAATTTGGATAGGAGACTACAATATTAAACAAAACATCGATAATTTTCCTTTTGAGAAAATCCATAATAGATTTTGCAAATACCTTCTAGGTGTTCACAAGAAGGCATCTAACTTTGCTTCTAAACTCGAATTTGGCAGAGAGCCCATTTTCAACTTCATATGTGGTCAGTCATTCAAATTCTATTCTCGTTTATCTCAGCTTCCAAGTGATCGTCTGCTACGTGAGACATTTGAACTGGATAAATCTTTATCTGAAGGTGGTTTCAAATCGTGGTATTCATGCATACATGACTATATGCAAAAATTTGCACTCTCAGAATCAGAAGTACATTCGAGTGATATTTCAAATATTATATCCTGTAGATATTCTATTGACTTGAATAATGAACTGTCTCGTATGAGAACCCAGACTGATTCTAATAAACTGTACACTTTTTCGTATATCTATTCTGATTTCTCATTACAAAAGTACCTATCCTTTGGACTCTCAAAAGAGAAAACTAAAGAACTCTCCAAGCTAAGAATAAGTGCACACGACCTACTTATCGAACAAGGTCGTTATGTTAGACCTAAGATCCCCCGCGATCAAAGGGTCTGTGTCACTTGTAATAAACTAGAAGATGAACAACACTTTTTGCTGCATTGTTCAAAATACGATGCACCTAGAGATATTTTATTTAATAAAATGCAAATTGAAAACCACGACTTTAAACCAGACTCTGGGTCTTCATTACGATTATTTAATCGTTTAATGAACCCAGTTAACATTATAGAAACCAAATATATTTGTGATTTTATTATAACATCTATAATGTTAAGGTAGTTTTCTTGCTTGACTATACATGTACTTTGATCTTTTATTGGAGGACACCCACTTTGTTATGTGAGTTTTCTGAATAAAATCTTGTATTTATCTTGTATTTATTGAGACAAAAGGAGGACATGCTGATAAGCAGCATTTCCATCTGGACCCTTTTCTATCAGCATTTTTTGTCTCATTGTTTTCCCCAATCTTATTCTATTGGAGAATTCAAAACCAGTTCTTGTTTTGGGAAGATTTAAACCTTGCCAGTATGGTGAAATTTTATAATAATCCAATTTGAAAGAAATACCGGTATCTAGGCCTATATCTAATTTAAAAAATGAGGGAAAAGTAGGAGTTGCTTGTTATCAATAATTTCTTCTTTTTTCTCAATGTTTTCCCATACTATTTCTACTAGGAATTTCAATACCCAGGCTTCCAGTAGGAAGTAAAATTTAATGCAGGCTTGTAATATTTTATACCTATACTATTTGATAGATCTTTTCAATACTGTTACATGTATAGATCTAATTGGTAATTTTTGAGGGTGCAAATTTTTGAGAATTAGGGTCAAACAACATGCTTTCATGATAGGAGTAGTCATTTGCTTGGTTTCTCATTATTTTTTTACAGTGAGACCTAATCCAAGCCCGTAGGAACAGGGGGGCTAGGAGTGGGGGCTTAGCCCCCCCCCCCCCCCCCCTCCCCCCCCCAATATTGGCCAAAAATGCCGAATTTTCTTATTTTTACACTGAAAATTTTGGGAAAATCAAAATTAGCCCCCCCCCCCCATATTCTGGACAAGAGCTTTAGCCCGCCCCCAATATGAAATTGCTTCATACAGGCCTGTAATCAATACAAATCTAGAGCTTAGAAAAGGGCATAGACCCTATTATGCTTGTCAGTAAAATTGGCCATTTTTTTTTTCAATTTAAGGGAAGATAGTACAAGAATGCCAAGAGTTAGTAGTATTTTAAGCCTTTCCAAAACAATACCTGATTTTGCAGTCCCTAAAACAAAAGGCTTAGGAAAACATTGAGGCAAAAGAAGAAAATGCAGCAGTATTTTTTCCTTTTGCCTCATTATTTTTCTGGGGCTATGATGTACACAAATAGCATTAGCATAAACTTCCATTTTGTCATCTTAAACTAATTCCAAATTGGATCAGTTACAAATTTCACCATTTGGGAATGGGTTTATAATGTAGTAGACACCATGGAGTTTCATTGTTGCAAGTTTGATCAAATTCAGGTTGAAACTGTAGGAAGAGTTTCTCAAACAAAACAAGAGGGCCATGATGGCCCTGTATCGCTCAACTGGCTTTTAGACTACAAAATTCTTCAAGGAATACAATAGAGGTCTATCAAAAGAAGATTCATGCTACACCACAATGAAATCCAATAAGTGATTATGGAGGAAAAATGTTATAAAAATTTTCTTAAAATTACACTATGCTTCATATAGCGAAAAATAAACCTAGCCCACAGCGGCCATGTTTTTCATCTGATTGAAAATTTTTTGAAGAATCTAATGGAGATCTAAACATTGAACATTCACGTTATATTACAATGAAATCCAAAGAGGCGTTTTGGAGAAGATATTTCAAAAATCTAATTAATCTAATTAAAATTTCAGTTCTAGATCTACACCGATTTATCTTTTTTAAAAGGAAATTGGGAGAGATTCATGCAAGAAAGGTTCCTGTGAAGTTTGGTTGAAATTGGTCTGGTAGTTGTGGAGAAGAAATTTTTTTAAGAAATTTGAAAATTTAATTCAATTAATTTATTTAAAATCTTATTTCTACACAGAATTCATCTTTTTGAAGGAATTTAGGAGAAACTCGACCTGAAAGTAAGATTCATAGGAAGTTTGGTTGAAATTGGTCCAGTAGTTTTGGAGAAGAGATTTTTTAAAGATTTTTCAAAAAAATAATTTAAATAATTCGATAGAAATTTAAGTTCTACTCGAAATTTATTTTTTTGAAGGAATTTTGAATAGATTTATGCAAGGAAGATTCCTGTGAAGTTTGGTTGAAATTGGTCCAGTAGTTTTGGAGAAGATGTTTTAAAATTGTTTAAGCACGGATGCAATGACGACGGACACAGGGCCATGACATAAGCCCCGCTGGCCTTCGGCCAGTGGAACTAAAAATAGGCATTTTTTTTTATTCAAGGGCAGATAATACAAGAACAAAAAGAATAATCTGAATTCCATAAAAGGTGTGCACAACAGTTAGAGGGGGTTCGGGGGGTTCAAATGAACCCCCTCTTTAACCTGGTTATTTCATTTTCATGCAGAAATTCAGCAAAAATTGAATTGTTCTAGTAAAACGAACCCCCCCTATTTATATTTCTGAACCCCCCTCACAGAAATCCTTAATCCGCCGCTGCACAACTAGACACCATTGTGGCAAGTTTTATCAAATTCCAATAAAACTATAGGAGTTGCATGCAAAACAGACAGACAGATGAACAACCATGGCCATAACATAATACAACGCTAAATATCCTTACTGAGTCTGCAGCTGCTCACCCACATAGGTTACAGATTATCAAACCATTGGTGGGTGACAATATTGTCAGAAAGGATATTTGTCGGGGCCGGGGATCGAACCCAGGACCTCTCAAGTGAGAGGCAGATGGGCTACCAACTGCGCTATCATGCCGCTATGGCCACGACCAATGGATTAAAAGGGCTCGGCAAGAAAATTCAATTATGGTAAAAGATATAGTAAAAGCAAAGCCATTTCTTTGTATATAATTATATTTTTCAAAATGATTTAGTTATATATTTACAATAAAACTTTGCATATTATATTAAATGTATGAAAAACATACAATATACATTATATTTAATGTATGTATACAGTAACATTGAAGTCTTACCATCAATGAGCAATTACCAGTTATAATTCCCTCCCAAAATAAAATGGCATAAACTTTAACCCTTTCCAAACGACACAAATTTAGACTAACACAAATTGAAAGCAGTTGCAGATGACAACATAAATTTGATTGAAAAAAAAAAAAATACAATTCATGAAATAGAAAACCTTGGGGGGAAAGGACAAATTGCTGTTTATCTGCAGCATTGTCTTCTTTTCCCTAAAAGGTTTCCTGACAGCGTCATCAAAATCAGCTTAACCCTTTAGCAAACAACATTTTTTAGACTTGTCCAATTATCCCATTACCACACAGTGACTCCTTTTGATTCCCCACAAGATAATGACTTTGGAAAACATTGTGGAAAATGAAGAAATTGCTTGTGACAAGCAATTTCTTCATTTCCCACAATATTTTCTATCTAAAAAGTCATGAATTTTCAAAGTTTCTTCACATTTAAAATGTTGTCTGCAACTTCTTTGACATTGGAACAGTCCAAAATTTTGTTGTTTGGTAATGGGTTATATAGGAGTTGCAAATGACAAAATTCATGTTGACAAAGACAAGATTTTTGTACAATGAAGCCCAAGAAATTATTGAGGCAACAGGAGAAAATGTTTTGACGTTAATATAAAACATTTAGGAAAACATTCAGACAAAAGAAGAAACTGCTGATAGTCGCACCATTATTTTGTCATCTGCAACAGCTTTCAAATTGTACCATTTCACAATTTTGTAAATTGGGAAAGGGTTCAAGTACATGCATTACATTATATAATCAGATTCATCTTTGAGCTTCTAATTACATTTAAAAGTCATTATTTTTTAAGTATTCAATGAAATAAATTATAGTCAAATCTACTCTATGTAAAGATAAAGTACACTGCTTTAAAAATAATGACACTTTAGACATGTAAAAATTGATTTTCTGGAAATTTCCGTAGAGATATAATTTAAATCTTTTCAACACCAATAAATCAATTCCTTAATTTAACCTCTCCAGAAGTTAAAAGTCTTGGAAAATAATAAGGAAAATAAAACATTGCTTCTTGTTGGCATTTCCTTATTTTCCTGGAAATATTTTTAAAAGTTACGTGACAATAACACAGTGTTGTCATTTACAACTCTTTCAACCAGTTGAAAATAATGTTATTTTGGTAAGAATTATTGAAGGTTTAAATTAACCCATTACCAGACAACAACATTTTTTACTGTTCCAATTTGAAAGGTGGTGCAGATGACAATTTAATGTGCTAGTAATTCTACAAATATATCCATTTAGGGTAAGAAAACATTGTAGAAAATGAAGAAATTGCTTGTCGTAAGCAATTTCTTCATTTTTCACAATGTCTTCCCAAGCCATTTCTTGTTTGGAGTCAAAAGGTTTCATTGTGTGGGAATGGGTTAAATCATAACATAAAAGGCCCAGAACAATATAGCTAACAACAAAAAATCCTTAACTCTATCCACAACATTAATACCCTTTCCCTATCAACAAAATTTTGGACTAGTTGAATTTGAAACCTATTGAAGACTGCACACATGTTGTTGATATAGTTACAAATGTACAATTTGAATCATTGAAATCTTTGTGGGAAAAGGAGAACATGTATAGTCAGCATTTTCTTCTTTTTCCCTCAAGAGTTCCTAAACTGACATCTTGTGAGGATGTTAAAACAATGTTGTGTTAGGGAAAGGATTAATCATAAAAAGAGACAACAACAATAAGGGAATATTTACAATATAATAATTACAATACAATGACATTCACCGATGAATTGCTGCCAATAGGCACAAAGTGATCACAGATCTGCAGATTTAAAAGCATGAATGATAATGAAAATAGGCTCCCTTGTTTGCTTACTTCAAAAACATTGTAACTTAACCCATCACCAGACGGCAAAAATTTGGGCTGGTCCTAATTCAAAGATGATGCAGATGACAGTTTAAAGTAAATGACATTGAAATTATTTAGGTCCTTTTGGGTAGAAACATTGTAGGAAATGAAGAAATTGCTTGTCACATGCAATTTCTTCATTTTTCCACAATGTTTTCCAAGGCCTTATCTTAACCCTTTCCCAAACAAGACCTGGTTTTCACGTCCCTAATAGAAAAGGCTTGGGAGAATATTGAAACAAAAGAAGAAACTGCTGATAACCAGCAGTTTCTCCTTTTGCCTCAATATTTTCTATGTCATATTTTACTCAAATTCTAACTTTAATTACATCTATTTTGTCATTTGTGGCAGGTTTTGAAGCAGATCACCCTAAAACTTTGTCGTTTGGGAAAGGGTTAAGGGGCTTCAAAAAGCGTCAATTTATGGGAATGGGTGAACCCTTACAACCAATAGTGACCATATTTTCCAAGTAAACTGACAAATGCTTAATGATACAATGAACTTTTTATGATCAAGTATTGACATTTAATTCATTTCACATTGATGCCACCAAGACTCATATTTGTTTTAAGTGAGTCCACCCCTAATGTGATTCATGTTATCTCAGAATTTTTAGTGTGGCATTGTTAAAATTCATGACATATCAGATCTATACAGACACATTTTGAGTGAAAAAATTGGCCTTTTCTAACGCAAAATGCTTACGACGTTGTTCGAAAAATATTTGTGTTGCAATAGGGGTGAGCTACCTTAAATTCTGATGTATAACATGAATGTTGGGCTCGATCAAGAATGATAGTGAAATAATTTTGAAATGTTTATCATTCCCTATTACCAATTGTTGTGAAATGATCTTTTGAACACACCATGGTAGTACAATCATGTTCTTTTGTATTCTAAATGTTTGTCTATCCTTTACCAACAATGAAAAATTTTAGAAACATTCCAGTAACTATTAAAGAAAACTAGATGCCGAAGGGCAACATGTCGAGCCCGCTCATTTTGAAGAAAGAAGACCATACCTATGTCTACAGCTGTCATTACAATGGCGTTGTAAAAGTGGGGACAAAATAAGTTGGAATGATGGGGATCATGGTGAGACAGTTTATTGTTCACAAAATATTACATGTCTATGTATTTATAACGAGATACCAGAATGGATTAATTTGAGTATACATATGTGACCCGTCACGCTAAAAGGGACCTTATGCTAAGTCCATAAAACCAAATTCCGAGAAATATCAACTCATTTTTTACATTTGACCTCAAAGTTTGACCTTGACCTTTGAGCTTGGAATCTGGTTCTTGCACGCGACACTCCGCCTTACTGAGCTTGACATTTGTGCCAAGTTAAGGAATGGCCCGGACAAGCAAAAATCAACTCATTTTTTACATTTGACCTCAAAGTTTGACCTTGACCTTTCATCTTGGAATCTGGTTCTTGCACGCGACACTCCATCTTACTGAGCTTGACATTTGTGCCAAGTTATTTCTGAATCCCTCCATCCATGGTGAAGTTATGGCCCGGACAAGCAAAAATCATCTCATTTTTGACATTTGACCTCCAAGTTTGACCTTGACCTTTGAGCTTGGAATCTGGTTTTTGCACGCGACACTCCGCCTTACTGAGCTTGACATTTGTGCCAAGTTATTTCTGAATCCCTCCATCCATGGTGAAGTTATGGCCCGGACAAGCAAAAATCATCTCATTTTTGACATTTGACCTCCAAGTTTGACCTTGACCTTTGAGCTTGGAATCTGGTTCTTGCACGCGACACTCTGCCTTACTGAGCTTGACATTTGTGCCAAGTTATTTCTGAATCCCTCCATCCATGGTGAAGTTATGGCCCGGACAAGCAAAAATCATCTCATTTTTGACATTTGACCTCCAAGTTTGACCTTGACCTTTGAGCTTGGAATCTGGTTCTTGCACGCGACACTCTGCCTTACTGAGCTTGACATTTGTGCCAAGTTATTTCTGAATCCCTCCATCCATGGTGAAGTTATGGCCCGGACAAGCAAAAATCATCTCATTTTTGACATTTGACCTCCAAGTTTGACCTTGACCTTTGAGCTTGGAATCTGGTTCTTGCACGCGACACTCTGCCTTACTGAGCTTGACATTTGTGCCAAGTTATTTCTGAATCCCTCCATCCATGGTGAAGTTATGGCCCGGACAAGCAAAAATCTTCTCATTTTTGACATTTGACCTCCAAGTTTGACCTTGACCTTTGAGCTTGGAATCTGGTTCTTGCACGCGACACTCCGCCTTACTGAGCTTGACATTTGTGCCAAGTTATTTCTGAATCCCTCCATCCATGGTGAAGTTATGGCCCGGACAAGCTCCATCCGGACGGACGCACGCACTAACGCACTAACGCACATACACCGAACCGCCATTGTGACAACTATGTCGAGCTCACCGCAAGCGGGCTCGACAAAAACTAACACCTTTGGTGACCATCATTTTCTTATTCAGGCTAATGGCTGTTTCATCATTATTAGTTTATAAATATGCATAAGTCAGGAAAACTGAAAGTCTAATTGAAAGAGTTAAAACAATTCTGCATAACAGTTTAAAAGTTTCAATAATATCTTCCTAACAACAATAGTGAAAGTTTAACTTTTAACCCTTTGCCAAACAAGACCTGGTCTTCACATCCCTAGAAGAAAAGCATTGGAAAAATATTGAAACAAAAGAAGAAAATGCTGAGAACCAGCATATTCTCCTATTGTTTATATATTTTCTGTTCTATATTGTAGAAAAATCCTATCTTTATCAACATACATTAACCGCTTCCCAAACAAGACTTAGTTTTGACGTCCCTGATAGAATGGAGAGTGGACTTGGGAAAACATTGAGACAAAAGAAGAAACTGCTGAATAACCAGCAGTTTCTTCTTTTGCCTCAATATTTTCTATGCAATATTGTACACAAATCTTATGTTCATTAACATCCACATTGTCGTCACCCTAAAATTCTATTGTTTGGGAAAGGGTTAACCCCTCTACAGCAGCTCTCAAACTGGAACAGTCATTTTTTCCCTAATTTTAGGAAAGGATTTAGTTGTCTTTAAAAACAATTCAGAATATTGATAATTTAACCCTTTCCCAAACAAGACTTGGTTTTGACATCACTAATAGAAAAGGCTTGGAAAAAAATTGAAACAAAAGAAGAAACTGCTGATAACCAGCAGTTTCTCCTTTTGTCTCAATATTTTCTGTGCCATATTTTACACATATTCTATCTTTAATAACATATATTTTGTCATTTTTTACAGTTTTTGAAGTGGATCGCCCTAAAATTATGACGTTTGGTAAAGGGTTAAATGATATCAATGATAAATACAGTTTATTTCCATGACAACAGTGAAGAAATGAGTTTCCATGGTGATGAGTAATGGAGTCAACCAGCAAAGTGGATCCCACAACCAACTTGGTCCCGCATGTAGTTACGTAGGTAGAGTGTTACGCATGTTGTGTTTAGTAGGTAGAATGTTACGCAGAATGGTACTTTAGCAGGCTGCGTGGACTGTCCACCTGAAAAATGTTGGCAAAATTAAGCCTTTCCCAAACAGCAACATTTTAGACTGGCTCAAATTCAAAGATATTGCAGACAACAATTTCAAGTGAATTCATTTTTACTTTTTTAGATCTTATGGGTAGAAAACATTATGGGAGAATGAACATGGTCGAATGAAAAATGGTAGTATCATTCTATCACGTATGAAAATCAACAAAGGACAATAACTCCATAAACATGAGAAGTTTGGTGATTCTACCTAGCATTCTTTTTCAAGTATTGACCATGACAACAAGAATTGTCCGCAGACAATAAAACTTGTCCTAACTAGAGCTTGTCATTTCCTAGGTCAAGGTAAAAGGTCATGGTCCAAAATGAAAATCCTTGGCAGGAGGTATCAATGTGTATAAGATAACACCAAGTTACAAGTTTTGAAAAGTGGGTCAAACTCCAAGGTCAAGGTCAAATGTGAACGGTGTTGGTAGGAGGTGTCCATGTGCGAAATATCAAGGTTGTATGTGTAAAAGGACGAGATATAGGCCATGTTAAGTTTTTTTTAAAGTAGGTCAAACTCCAAAATCAAGGTCACAAGGTCATGGTCAATTGTGAACGGTGTTGGTATAAGGTGTCCATGTGTGAAATATCAAGGATGTAAGTGTAATAGGACACAAGAAATAGGCCAGGTTAAAGTTTTTTAAAAGTAGGTCAAGGTCAAATGTCATGGTCAAAAGTGAAATGTCTTGGTTGGAAGTTTCCATGTGTGAAATATCAAGGCTGTATGTGTGAAAGGACATGTGATATAGGCCAGGTTAAAACTTTTTTAAAAGTAGGACAAACTCGAAGGTCAAGGTCACAAGGTCATGGACAAATGTGAACGGTGTTGGTAGGAGGTGTCCATGTTTGAAATATCAAGGCTGTATGTGCAATAGGACATGAGATATAGACCAGGTTAAAGTTTTTAAAAGTAGATCAAACTCCAAGGTCAAGGTCACAAAGTCCAAGGTCATGGTCAAATGTAAACGGTTTTGGTAGGAGGTGTCCATGTGTGAAATTTTTCAAGACTGTATGTGTAAAAGGACATGAGATAGAGGTCAGGTTAAAGTTTTTTAAAAGAAGGTCTAAATCCAAGGTCAAGGTCAAAGGTCATGGCCAAATGTGAAAGGTTTTGGTAAGAGGTGTCCATGTGTGAAAAATCAAGACTGCATGTGTAAAAGGACATGAGATAGAGGCCAGGTTAAAGTTTTTTTAACAAGAGTTGTCCACGGACATCGTAGCTCGCCTATACCGGAGCTTGTCACAAAAACAGCAAATTTTTTAAAGGTAGGTCAAACTCCAAGGTCAAGGTCACAAGGTCAAAGGTAATGGCCCCAAATGAAAGGTCTTGTCGAGATGTATCTATGTTTGAAATATCAAGGCTGTATCTCTACTAGTGCCTGAGATATAGGCCAGGTTAAAGTTTTTCAAAAGTAGGTCAAACTCCAAGGTCAAGGTCACTAGATCAAAGGTAATGGTCCCAAATGAAAGGTCTTGTTGAGACGTATCTAGGTATGAAATATCAAGGCTGTAACTCTACTAGTGCCTGAGATATAGGCCAGGTTAAAGTTTTTCAAAAGTAGGTCAAACTCCAAGGTCAAGGTCACTAGGTCAAAGGTCATGGTCCCAAATGAAAGGTTTTGTCGAGATGTATCTATGTATGAAATATCAAGGCTGTATCTCTAATAGTGCCCGAGATATAGACCAGGTTAAAGTTTTTCAAGTGAAGACGGGACGCGACGCCGACACTAGGGCTGTGACATTAGCTCCCCGGACATTAAGTCCCGGCTCGCTAAAAAATAGGTCAAACTCCAAGGTCAAAGGTCATGGTCAAATGTGAACCGTGTAGGTAGGATGTGTCCATGTTTGAAATATCAAGGCTGTATGTGTAACAGGATATGAGATATAGGCCAGGTTAAAGTTTTTAAAAAGTAGGTCAAACTCCAAGATCAAGGTCATGAGGTCCAAGGTCACGGTCAAATGGGAACGATGTTGGTAGGTGTCCATGTGTAAAATATCAAGGCTTAATGTGTAAAAGGACATGAAATATAAGCCAGGTTAAAGTTTTTCAAAAGTAGGTCAAACTCAAAGGTCCTAAGGTCAAAGGTCATGGTCAAATGTGAACGGTGTTGGTAAGAGGTGTCCATGTGTGAAATATCAAGGCTGTATGTGTAATAGGGCATAAGATATAGGCTAGGTCAAAGTTTTTTTAAGGCCAGGTTAAAGTTTTTTAAAAGGAGGTTGAACTCCAAGGTCAAGGTCACAAGGTCAAAGGTCATGGTCCCAAATGAAAGGTCTTGGTAAGAGGTATCCTCAGGTATAATATCAATGCTGTTTCTGTAATAGGGCATAAGCTAAAGGCCAGGTTAAAGTTTTTAAAAACGGTCAAAAAGTAGCCCAAACTCCAAGGTCAAGGTCACAAGCTCAAAGGTCATGGTCTCATATTATAGGTCTTGGTTGTAGGTACCCACAGGAGAAATATGAAGGCTGTATCTCTAATAGGGCATGAGATATGGACTAGGTTAAAGTTTTTGCGGACGCTGACGCCGACATCCGGGGGTATGACAATGGCTCTTCCAAGACTATCGTCCCGGGCGAACTAAAAATTAAGAACGAAAATCAACAAAAGGGCAATAAGGTTTCCCAATATGAGGTTTCATGGTTCTACCTTACATACTCTCCATGTTATGCTCCAGACATGGTTTGGTCTATGGGCCAACTGACGGGCCATCTGACTGAAAGACACTTGCAAGACAATAAACCTGGTACCCCCATTTCCTTTGAAAAGGGGGCATTAACGATCTGGAACCATAATAGAAACTTTTGAAAATACATAAAGTATTGTTATATATTATTTCTATGATATAAGACGGAGGTAAAATGAAACTTAACAAAAATTTTACCGATATGTTGGAATTTTATATATTTTTTTAGTTATTGACCCCCTTTTACAAAAAAGGCGGGAAAAGGGGAAGCACCAACTCCGTAAATCTCATATTTTTTCCCAGAAGATGATAATATCTGACATTTTTCAGCTTGTATGCTACAACAGATATGTATGTAACATAAATAAGCTAAATACAAATCTATGAAAAACAAAATTGAGAAGATAACACTTGATTTTACATAAGGTTTATGATTTTGCGACTGAATTTTTTCCATGTTTAAGAAAAATGAACATTTTTTTTTATCTGTAATTTTTGTAATATTGACTGGCAGGGTATGAGACCTACACCAAAATTATCTCTAATTTATACTTGTGCAAATAAAACAAGAATGGGAAAAAGTTACTGTTAAATTTTGGTTTTTTATGAATTCAAACTTAGTAGGGGCGCATAAAACAAGGACAAAATTATCCAAAATATGTCATTCAATTCCATCAAATATTCATTGTAAGGTCAAATGTAACAACACATTATTTTTTATAGTAACTTATATAAAGAATTTATTTTAATCAAATATTCATTGCCAGATTTCCCTGTAGTTACTACATAAACCATTGTTAACAAAACAAGGGCATTATATACATCGGTGGGGAATCATGTAACACTAAATTTCAAGAAATCGTCAATAATTTTGTAAATACTTGACCAATTTGAAATCGGTTTGAAACAGAAAAAAGTGTAAAACGCCCGATATCAGATGGGTGGTAACTCTTTTACAAATCAAGTGATAAAAACATTATTGACGACCAGATTAAGTTTTGGTTGGTCGTCAATAACTTTCATATCAGCTGATTTTTCAAAGATTATCTTTGGTATTCAGCAAAGTCATGGAGTGTTCCCGCTGTCTCTGCTTAAATTCTTCTTTTCAAATCGGTCATCTTTTGACAGAATTGTAGGAAAATATTGAAAATATTATATCAGGTGATTCCCCGCCATGATATAAGATTCGTGGGGTGGAAGAGGGTTGAAATTGGTGTCATGTACTACTGTATAAGAACGCCTTTTTTAATCAAATGAAGCTAATCTTACACGAACATGTATCTTTGATTACCGGGTCTTTTACATACCTATAGTCCTTTAACGATATTATGGCACATGTTTACAAAATTTACCCTTGCAAAAAACGCAATAGCAAAGTCATAACTACTATAAATTTGCATGTGATGGTTCGAATCTTGCAGGTCCCTTACACCTTCAAGATTTGAACCAAGACATGCAACGTTGAACTGAAAATTAACAAGGATTACCTTTTGTTTATTACTGTAAAATTTGTAAACATGTGTCATTATATTGTGGCTGGACTATCATAAAAAACAATCAAGGCAGAAGACGCAATATTGATACTATATCAAATCCTGGTCTTCAGCATTTATTCGTATAGATCTTGAATCAATCAAGTGTATTGGTGCATACATAACCCATCCCCCCAAAACAACAACAACAACAAAAAAAAAAAACAGTACCAGTCCAAAAGAACAGAAAACACTGAGGAAAAGGGACACATTGATGTAACACATTGATGATAATCAACAACCTCTTCTTTTCTCTCAATGTTTCTCAAATTATTTCTACAATGGACGTCAAAACCAGACTTGTTAAGAGAAGGATATATCAGTGCTTTGCTCTTTATAACCAAATCAGTAAATTCATAACAATTGTAGGCCTATTGAAACAGTTATTTCTTCATTTCTCTTAGTGTTTTTCTGTTATTTCTACCAGTGATCTGGGCCCCGTTTTATCAACGAAATTACGCACATTATTTTCGTAGATTTGAACGGAAGTTCAATTTTTTTGCGTAAGTGCGTTTTAAAAAACATGTTCAGTTAAGATTAGAATTTCCTAAGTTTTTTTCCGTAACTTTACGATAAAAAAATAGTTGACGTAAATCTGTTCGTAACCACTGTCGATGCCTAAATTTACCGTTTAAAGCCTTGGTAACCCCAACATTACTGAAAATATCAAAATATCTATGAAAGGAAATGTTGAAATTGAAAAAAACACGGAAAATTCATGTGAATAGCAATGGATTTTGTGCTAACAATAGACTGGGTTTAAAGTTACGTTTTGATAAACCGTCAGTGTTGTCATAAAATATCGTAACTACGGCCTGATTTAAGCCGTAGCTACGAGATTTCATAACAGCTCCAACGAATTACTATTGTATGTCCGACATAACGTCACGATTAACTGGATAAAATCGTTCCCTATTTCGCTGTACTTTCACTTTCTTTTTTGTTGCTATTTATAGAATACAACATGACAAAGTATTTTTCATGTATTTCCTATTTTAATGGAATGAATGTACGTTTAATATACGTTTAATCGCCAGAGTGTTCAGAACGATAATATTAAAGCATTTTTCATGCTACTAACAACGAGAAATACGAGAATTATCTCTATCTATGCAGAAAAATACACTTTAAATAGCTTACACAGCAGATATATATTAATATTTACGAGAAAGTAAACCGAGGTGAGAACAAAATCGAATCTTTCCGAAGTGCGTTTCACGGAAATAACCGAGTGCCGTAAATACCCGATCATCGGCGATAATAACCGAAATCCATTATGGTTCCAGATCGTTAAATTATGCCAAAACTACAGCTGTAATCATACCATTGCATGCAAAGTGACTATAGGGCTGAAACCAGTACCCATTATATGTACTCAGCTACCCATCTGACAGTAACCTGCAGGTACCTATGTACCGGTATCCAAAAACATTTGTGACATGTCACGCTAAAAGGGACCTTATCCGAAACTCCAAAAATCCAAATTTTGACGAACTTGTCAGCCCCAGCACAGGTAAACCAAATCCCATATGCGAAAAATGAACATATGGTAAGATAGGGAAAACATTCTGGAATTAGAAAATTCCATAAAAATGAAAAGTGTCAGCCCTAGTCCGGTTGCGGGGACTGCGCAGACTGACTAGGGTCAATATTTTTCACACTTCCTATAAGGTTCCTTTTAGGGTGATGGGTCACATTTGTTAAATAGCAGTTACAGTCGAAACTGTTGTATGCAGCCAGCCAAGGCACAGGTCAAAACTGGCCACATACAACAGTTGGCTGCTTAACACAGAATAGAATATTCTTAAGTGATGACTTCCATTGGTCATGCTGTAAGCAAATGTCTACTTGTATGACTGTTCCTGTTAACATGACGAAAAGGGTATTATGAAGTAAAAAGGGTACAATTTTAAGTGACCTTTGACTGTTTATCACACTTTGTCATAGTTTATGCACATGATTAATCAGATGCATTATCAATATTTCACACATTACCTTTCACCAATTAGTTGTGCATGACCGCTTAAGGGGATTTAGGTAAAGAGCAATTAGAACAATGAAAGCTGGCCACTGACCACATACAACAAGTTATTGATATATACAGTTACTTTAAAGAGTAAAATTGCATGGGGGAACCTGAACTGGCTGCATGCGACAGTTTGGCTGCTATTCACAGGTGGCCGCTAACAGTTTCGACTGTATGTACCCTGCTGCCAGGTACTCAGGTACTTGTTTAAGCCCAAGGTGACCATTGAGTACATTCATATATTTGTGTCATATCAGCCAAGCAGTGCAATATAATTGTGCTTGAACATGAGCTGTCAGAGTGCAGCAGTCTTGGCTATTGAAAGTACCATAATTATTCCAATATTGAATAAACGCCCGGGCATTTATTAGAAACATGGTCAATGGAAAAGTAGGGGGTGGACGTTTATTAGAGGTATTCTAATTTCAAAATTTGCGAATCAAGTGTCAATTCATGGACTTGAAGTTCGTTAAGTCAAAGTTTTGTTATAAGGACTGCAAAATATGAATTTTCGATTAAACTCCTTCCATGCAAACAGATTGAGGGCTAGACATCCTCTTTTTCATTGTTTTTGGAAACGATATTCATTTATGACTTGCATTATTTTTATCTGTAATGGGGGATGGGCATTTATAAGAATTACCCTTTTTAGCATCTTCGCAAGCCAAGGGTGACATCTACGACGTAACGTCGTTTCTGTATTCACCCTTGGCGTATTTAGTCCGATTTTCTTGGTCTCCTGGAAAGCGTTTTCATTGGTTCCAGCGAGGTCTCGCTGGAACCAATCAGATTGTCAACTGATACATTTGTTATGAGTAACCAAATCATGACAACGGACGGGAAAAGGCATTGCATTTGCAACTCAAAAACGCGAAGATGGGCGATTTTTCCTAAGAATTTCACTGCAATAGACAGGAATTCCTACTTTAATCGAACTTTAATCGACGAATTATTATACTTTCGACAATTCGACCAAAAAAAGCAGCTAACTTTTACATAATCCGCATGACGTATGACGCAAAAGACAATGCGCGTTAATGACGTCATCAATAATGGACATAAACAACCAGCAGAACAACCGCTAGGCGGCGCTTAGCGATTTCAAGAAAATCGGACTAAATCCGCCAAGGGTGAATAAAAACGTAGGTGGGTTCAACCTTGGCTAGCGAAGATGCCTTTTTAGCTAAACTGTGCTTGAAATAAGCAGATTTTCAGCCCAAATTTAGGGTGGGCTTTTATTAGAATATGGGTGTTTATCAGAATAATCACGGTACTTAATAAGGGCAAAAATACAATGTCAAAAAAGATATGTCGGTAGTTCTGTTTCAATTTATCATAGTGGTAAGAATTGGTATTTAACCTTGTTTTGTGGTCCTAATAATGAGTGCAAAGTTTTAAAGTAACAAAAGGGCCAAGATCGCACTGCATCACTCACCTGAGAGTGCTTTGAAACAAACAACATGCAAAATTCCAGAGCTCTATGGATTCTTAGATGAATGAAGATAAACATTCAAAACAATTTTGACAAAGATTGTGCCAAATTTTGGACACCCAGAACAAACAGTAGGTAATTATTAGATACTTGTGGACGAAAGTCCTGTCCATAAGGATATCACCAAGATAAATATTTCTAACTAATTCTCACAATGATTCAAATATAATTATTGATCTCAAACAAAGAGTTGACCCAGTGCCCTATGTTTTTTTTTACTTTAAATGACCCACATTTTAAGACCCAGATATAATCAAAGCTACAATTCTTAACAATTTTCACAATCATTGAGTGAACATTTTGGTTTCTAACAACAAAACAAGATTTGACCTAGTGACCTAGTTTTAGACCTCTCATGACCCACTCTTTACACATTCTCATCAAGAAAAACTTTCTGAATAATTTTAACAACTACTCCGTAAATATTTTGGTTTTAGAGCAAATACAAGATTTGACCTAGTGACCCAAGTTTTCATGTCCGATGATACACTTTTCAATTCATCCAGATATCATCAAAATAAACATTAGGAATAATCTTCATATTGATTGAGAAAATATTTTGATTCTTAGAGCAAGAACAAGATTTCACCCATTGACCTAGTTTTTGACCTTGCATGACCCACTTTTTACATGACCCAAATACAAGATAAGTCAAGATAAGTATTTAGGACAGTTTTGACAAAGTTAGGGCCAAAATTGTCCTCTCCAGAACAAAAGAAAGGATTTTATAACATATTTTGACCTTGTGACCTAATTATTGATGCCACATGACCTTAGTTAGATAATAACCAATACATCATCAGTATCTATAAATATTTAGGACAATTCTGACAAAGTTTGGACCAATATTGGCACCTCCAGAGCAAAGGGAAGGATTCTATCATATTTGACCTTGTGGCCTAGTTGTAACTTGGCATTACCCACTTCTTGACATAACCCAGATATTATCAAGATAAACATTCAGGACAATTTTGACAAAGTTTGGGCCAAAATTGGCACTTACAGAGTAAAAAGAAGGATAACACGATATTTGACCTAGTGACCTTGATTTTATCATGACCTAAACATCATCAAAATAAAGATTCTTCACAATTTCCAAAAAAAATGAGTATAAAATGTGGCCTCTAGAGCAAAAAGAAGATTTGACCTAGTGACCTACTTGATCTACTTTTTACCCCATTCTGACCCAATTCCAATTCTTTGAAGTATTTTGAAAAAAAGATGACACAAAGATCATATGCATGGAAATTGGTTGAATTCGGCCAACTATTCAAGGAGATGATTTTTTGTAAAAAGTTGATGGACTGATGGACAGACAGACATCCACATACAGACGAATGCTGGACAACGGACTGATCACAACACCTCACCTCAAGCACTACATGCTCAAGTGAGCTAAAAATATCAGAAGTTGTGGTGACATACAAAACTGCACTTAAAACTTTAACACATACCAGACAGCAAAAATTAAGACAAGTCAAAGATGTTGCAGACATCAATTCAAGTGAATTAAATACATCATTTTGGGTTTCGTTTGGGTAGAAAACATTGTGGTAACTGTAGAAATTGCTTGTCACAAGCAATTTCTTCATTTTCCACTATGTTTTCCACAGCCTTTATCTCGGAGGGCGTCAATCAGCGTTAATGTGTGGCAATGTATTAACAAGGTAGTTCCAGACCACCATGCCTGGCTGTCTGGAAAATCTCCTATATTCTTCACATAGTATAGAACAAAATCATATTGCTTTGCTTTGTTGTTCCCCCTTTTTTTGCTATCAACGTAACCTACCGATACTCTACCATGCAATCATAAACAAATATGTGACACTAAACTTTTTGCTGTTTTATACATATTTCATGCATATGACAATACGAAACTTTTGTGTTTGTGTAATCCACTAAGACTTTGATTAGATTGATAAGCAAGTTTTACTTTCCATTCAAAAACAGTAAGATCACTATAAGAAGGACCTTGATCTTAATCTCATTAAAATTGAAAAGCACAGTGACCCTAGACAGAATTTTTAAGTATGCTATAAATTGCATTTCCTGGATGATAATATTACATAATGCTTGAAAATGACACAAAATCAATCCATTTTAACATAGATTATAATCAGAAGTCATAAATAGAGTGGTTTTGAGGTATTGCATATCAACTAATCTGCAAACTAAACATTCTTGGAAAACTAGCAAATTGCTCATTTTGACTGATTAGTTGAGGTTAAAGATCTCTTTTCAACAGTACTACTACAGTCATATTCATATTGTAGTCGCAGGGTTCAACATTAACCTGTGCCCGACAGACATTTACTGCCTGCTGCTTGGTCAGGGCTAGTAAGATCCCCAAGATACAAGACTGACTGGTCAGCCTCATTTCAAATCTCAGTCACAATTACCATAATGAAAACATGGGATATGTGACACAACAAGAACATTGGCCCTTCAAATTTTCTTTCATTTGTGATTTAAAAGTTGTGTTTTAGCTTATGAAAGGATTATTGTTGTTTACACCTTTTCCCAATTATCCAAATATTTGATCAGGACCAGTGCATAGCTGGTCTGGACTAGCAGCATCTGGCAGCAACAAGCCCGACTGTCTGGTAACCAAAAAAGTTAATGTTGGACCCTGTAGTCGTCTGGAGCACCTAACCATGGGTTCCAGTCCTTTCTCATACTATCACGACCACAATATCCTTACCAAACCTCCATCTGCTAGCCCACATAAATAAACAATTATCAGACCATAGGTGGCAGGCAAATGTGTCAAAAAGGATGTTTGCCGTAGCCAGAGATTCAACACAAGACCTCATGAGTGAGAGTTTGATTACTCATTTTGAGATATTTCTTTGTCCTTTTAGTGCTTTCTTACACAAGTCTTTTGCATATACTGTAGAAATTTATCTATAAACATATAACCATGTCCTTCTTTTCAACAACAGCTTCATTTATTGCGAGGATAACCCTGCTAGGGGAAGAGCATTGAAAACTCCAGACACATTCTTTATTAAGAATTGTCAAAATAATCAATATCCACCAGCCTTTTTTAGTTGATGAACTAAAATTATTCTTTTACTATTTCTGTATCCATGGAAGTCATAGCTCTTGACAACCTACATATTTTTCTAAATTTCTATTAAGGGTGAAGTTCAAAAAAATGAAGTCAAAGTGTGACATTGAGGTAAAAAATCAAACAGCCTTGTAGCTGTTTAGTTTCGGTACAAATCATTACTAAAGATGTTGAAGTTTCAGAAATTACTAGCGATCACTCTCTGAAAGTATGCATGTTTCTGCAATTCATATGATTTTGTCATTAACTGCACTTTATTTCAAAACACAGTACTTCTTTAGCAGAGCGCCATAAAGTTGTTACATTCACGTTTGAAACAAAACATTTGTCAAGTTCAATTGAATATAATAATTATCTTGGTGCATAATTCTAATACGTTAATTTTAGCAAATTCCTTGAAAAAAATATTTTTTCGCCATTTTTTCATTCATTTCACCTGTAATTCATTGTTTCTACCCATAAAAGTTATCCCACTCATTTGATTTCTCCATAAATATTGCAATTAATATATTTTTATTTAACTTCAATACATTCCAAAACGTCTCTGAAAATTTCGAAGCGATACAATGATTAAATCTGGTAAAATATGACCTTCAAAAAGCAGCCACCTTTTCCTCATTGCGTTGCACTTGGGACAAAATATGTCAATAAGGCTTCTTGAAGCAAAAACTAACATTTTTTCACTTAATATCTTAGTACTTATGTGCCATATGTATGTCGATGAACTAATAAATGTAAGAAATTTTAACTTTGAGCATGAAAAATATTCAAAACAGCACACTTCAGTCCCTTAGAAATGAATGCTAAAGTGTATGTATGCTCATCACGCTGGTTGTTTTCCATTGGTTTGAAAATGATAGTAAATCAAAGAAATAAGTCATAATATTGAAAATTTGATATTTTCCTTGAACCTCAGAAAATTCTAAGACTGGTCATCAACATATCTTAATAAAATATGTTGCACTTGGGACAAAAATCAGATTCTTCGAATTTAAGGTTTCCTGGTAAAAAGAGATTATAATTTTGTTTTATATAAACATGATAATGAGTGAGGGTAACACCATGATAAATGTAAGGTGTTGAATAATGCCAGTTTAGGTTGACTTTGGTACCATGCAAAGTATTCTTTAAAAGCATTTCTTAAATTTGAGATTTGTGTATAGTAGATATTTTTAAATCTCTTGAAATTGAATTGAAATCGATTTAAAAGCTTCGTTTTTCTAGTTTATTGATAAAAAGTTCTGTCATTTTACAGACTTGTAAAAAAAGGTACTCTCTGCACATCAGTCAACGTTTTAACCGATGCCAAATTCGCCTAATCACTAAGAGAGTTCATTGTCGAGTCATAAGCTGACAATGGAATAAAAATTAAAAGTCTGTTACAGTTTCCTACTGGGTTTATAAAGCTCATGTGGCACCGTTAACTAATAAAAGTAAATTGTTTGATTTGACGAACATGAAAATTTGATTTCATCCGATGATTATAAATGTTTGGATGTGTGTCACCCAGAGTATGTAATTACAATTGGCGTAGACTTTCATTGGATAATGCCAAATAACAAACATGACACAGTAATTGGCGTCATAATATAGTAAAATAGGACAAATTTGATGACCTGGCGACAAGGTTTGAATCAATCGATAAGATTGATAAATTCTGTACTGAAAGTAGTAAAAAGCATAAATATCAATTATGTCCCAAGTGCAACGGTCTAACTGTAGTTGTATTGATCTTCTAAAAAGTAACAACTGTTTTCCTTTGAGATCATCTTTCAGCATCAGAAATACCGAACATAATCTTCACCATTTAAAACATATTCTGCACCATGAATAGACTTTTGTTTCATTCTAAGCAGGCACATACCTAATATGAATCAAATATTTGTCTTGATTGGTTCGTTTTATTGTTTTGTGTTCACTTGTTTTCCTTTAAAGGGAATTTTTACAGTTAGTTTCTTCATTTTCTTTGCATATCAGCTCAATTTCTTGGGAAAAATAAAGATTCCTGCATGGATTTTCTTATTTTAGATTTTTTTTGTCCCAAGTGCAACGTTTTAAGGTTCGTCGTAAAACAGTTACTCAAACATGTCAAAAGACAGTTAAGCTTAAGTTATTGTTGCGACTGAGAGCTACATTGAATAAGCGATAAATGAAAGCAAAAAAGTTTGTTTTGAAAGTTTTGAGTCCTGAAAAAAACTCCACTTAATACATTTTTCGCCAAAATAAGCTATTCATTTCCAAATAATTTCTCCGTACGGCATAACAAAGTTTTTCCGATGCTATTCCTTGATAGATGTATATTTTAACAATAAGATAAAACCAAAGTATGGCAAATTCAGCCTGTTTTTAAAGTTTCACAATGCTCTGAGTTTGCTTAGAAAAACGCGTTGCACTTGGGACATCACTTTCGGCAAAATTTAGGAAGACAGCACGCAAAGAATTGCAAATAATTGCCCGGGAATTATGTTTTATGACTTGCTTATCTGAAAAATGAGGAAAAACAACATGTTACGCAGGTAACGCTTCTTTTATGGATCTAAAACCTCAAAGCGTTGCACTTGGGACAAATTCAGGTAGCAGTTTAAAAATGTTATTTTCTGAAATATCTTGCTCAAGATTAGTTTATTTGCAATTGAAAATTAATCTTTAGACATACTGCTATGCCTGGGATACCCTTTAAAGTGTATATTGATGATAAATTATGAAATGTACTTGATCAAATTCCAAATTTGTTATTCGGGAGGATACATTTTTCACATGGGGTATCATCATTAATGCATAAACTTGAACCAGCAAACATAGTGTCACATAACTGAATTACATTAGAACCTTGAGTTTAATTGATGACTTTCGAATTGCAGGATCTTTTAGGTACATGAAGCATCACGCTTTTCTTAAAACAACATTTAAAATTGATGAATGTATCAAAATGTCACGCTTTTTACGTTGCACTTGGGACAATTTTGGGCATACTTTTCGCCGTAACTTTGGTTTGGATGGTTCGATTTTCATGAAATTTTCCATGCTTTTTAACACTATTAAAATGTATAGTTTTAATCCAAAAAGAACATCATTCTTAAGAATATATTCATTCAGGCTCTGATTTTAATAAAAACTTCATTTTTTTGAACTTCACCCTTAAATACATGTATCTTAATGATTGGTGCATTAATTTGTGTAAATATCAAAAGAAGGCAAGCTTGACCTGGGGCAGGTTATCCTGTATGGGGCATTATCTGACTATTGAAACATTGACCCAGATTTACCTATTTGCATAATTAACACAATTTCACAAACAGTAACAAAAATGAACATGCAAAACACACAATACTTTTATGACTTGAAAATGGTAAATCAGACATGAGTACCCTTATAAACTGAAATATGTTCCAGACATCTCCAAGCTATACCAAATTTGGCATATCTATCTGCAGAGGTCTTTGTAACTATATATTGGTCTTGTTTCAGATCTAAGGACAACAACAAAGATACCTATACCGGTGATGTTACAAAGTGGTGGACTTTATAATAGGGGATTCACATAGCAGAATTATCCTTACTTTTGAATGAAGTACTTTTTACTCCACTGTAACACTTTTTGCAAGATTTCTTGGACAGTCAACCTAAAATAGAACCAGTTAAAATGATAACCAATGGTTTGGAAGCCAAAAACCCCACATTTGAATAGTGTCAAAATAAAATTTACTTTTATGCTTAAACTTTTAATGAATGACAGTAATATCACTGCTTTGAATATTATAACTATTAATTGACTTACAACAATTGAGTGATTTAAAAAGAAAGAAATGTAATTCGAACATTAGAACATGATGTGTTTGTGAGACACCAATGCCCTACTACAGAGTATCAATGTAAGTTTGTCACTGACCTCAATATAAGCATGTAAGATACAGAAGTCCTACCATATATGGAGCCAAACAGACAGACATGCAAGGTAAAAACTTTATTATGTCCATGTCAAGCATACTGACAAATACTTATGCAGCAATGGGGTAAGAAGTAGTGGCATTGGCGTAAAACAACATACAAAAACCTCATATTTCAAAATAGAAATTTACAAGGAAGGTGAGAAAGGAGAAAAAAATTAAGTGAGAAATTACTGGTACGGATTGATAATTTCCATCCAAAACCCTCAGTAATTATTGTTAAAGTTTCAGGTTAATCGTTTATATAACAGTTATTTCCAACCAATCACCTCCAACATCCCATTAGAACAAATTCACTAAAACCTCTGTGTACATATTTCTAGCATACATTCCTTAACATGTCAAAATATATTGGCTACAGGATATATATAATGTATAACCTATACTTTGGCTCATAAAAAATGGAACATCCAAATAAATTGCCTGTCAGAGGTAAATGAAATGATTTCTTTGCATTTACCAAAAACCTTTGGCAACAGAATTTGTTAAATAAAAGTATTTCAGTCAAACAAAGCTTAAGTAACATTTAATTTTCAAAATTATTTTCAGATAAGTATAAAGACTGTTTAAGCTTGTTAGATTTAGAGACAAATAGTAAAACAGTGAAATTCTACAAATGGTGTTTAAAAACATATATTTTTTAAACAAAATATGGTGCACATGAATCATGGACTTGATAATTTTCAGTTAAAACTTTTGTCAAATGACATTGTGTAGAAAGTGGGAAACTGTAGCAAACAGCAACACAAAAATCTAAATTTAAATTCTGTTATTTCTGGGTCTGTAGAACTCAAAACGTCCTGCCAATTTCAAGCAATAAAATATGGTCTTCTGTGTAAGTAAAGAAGTGTTCTTGAAAGCAGGGTGTTTGTTCCGTTACTGCACCATCTTCCATAACTTGCTGAGGAACATGTCCCTAATAACAGACCAAGTCCTATGGCATTTAAAAAGTATCCAAGATGATAAAAGCCCACAGGAAGGGTAAAAAATTACAAGGTAGAAAATAGAAATAGTTTCTTCACACAGCTACCCTTGTTTCTTTCAACCCATTACCACACTGCAAAATTTTGAACCAGTCCAAAATCAAAGATGTTGCAGACAAAAGTTTTATGTTTATTATTGGTCTTTCTGAGTACAAAACATTGTGTTAATGAAGAAATTGTTTGTCACAAGCAATTTCTTAAAATTTTACTGTTTTCCAAATAATTTATCTTGCTGGGCATCAAAAGAGTTCATCATGACAGGTTTGAAATTGTACTGTTTAGGCAAGGCTTAACCCCTTAACAAACGTCGAAATTCTAGACTGTTCCAAATTCAAAGATGTTGCAGACGACAATTTCAAGGGAATGAAATTCAAAATATTTTGGTCTTTTTGGTAGAAAACATTGTGGGAAATGAAGAAATTGCTTGTGACAAGCAATTTCTTCATTTTCCACAATGTTTTCTAAAGTCTTTTTCTTTTGGGATGCCAAAAGGCGTCAATGTTTGGTAATGGGTTAAAGAAGATTTTTGCGTGACAGGGATATTTATAAAGTGTACACCCAAAGATAAACAAGTGGTAGCTGTGTGAGAAGAATGTTTATCTTACGTCAAATCCCCTGAGTACGGCAATATGGAAGGAGAGGAGCTGTAAGGGTATCACGTTCACGATACCCTGCAGACAGTCCACGGTATGGGGGACCTCGACACTCTTATACGCTAACTTTCTGACCTCCTCGTCACCTTCGTTAACTATTAGAATAGGACGACCCTAGAAACAAGAGTACACTCAGTGAAGCCATCTAGAATCTAGCCAGATTGTGACTATGTAACTAGCCATATTGTGACTATGTAACTAGCCATATTGTATACTTACTGGTACAGTACCTGGCCCCAACATCACAAACAACTCTTTATCTATTTCTACCATTACATTTTATCAATACAACACAGGAAAATTGTACATGTACCAAACCATATTAGTTGTGGACATGTTTTCTTGACTCATGACTTAAAAAAGAGAATACTCTTCACTCAAAAAGACCTTCATTTCACTATCAGATGGTAAAGTAAAACATGTCAAACTTTACCACATTTTTTGGAACTGTTCTTGTAGTTGATTCACCACAACAATTTGTTGAAGCAGAATACAAGTAGAATAGGAAGAAAGGATTGTTTGTGACTGGGCAGGACTGGACTGAAATTATACCAAGGTAGAAATAATCAAAAAGGAGGAAAATAAAATCTGCATGGTCTCTCATATACAGGTAAACATTTGATAACAGGTACTATTCTCTCTAAATTGTATCCTTTGATATAATTCTTTCAAAGAAAATTATTTCAAATTGACCAATCAGAATTTATTTTCCTGTACTTACCTGTTACCTGTAAACCTTTGTCATGCCAAAGCCAGAATCTTGTTTCTGCGAGCAGCCTAGATAAAGATCAGCTTACAGATATGTGCAGCTTGATCTTAGTCTACAATGCCTGGTTGTTCTTTTCAAAGCAGTGCTGACAGTATTTATCAGTGTTAAAGATATATTGATCAAAATTAATTTCATTATTCCTGGTAATTTGATTTTGAAATATAAATGATATATATCTAGCATGACAAAGATTATTTTTTTAATTAAACCATAAGTTGGCTAGATAGAAGCAAGCACTACAATAAAGCATGCTACACCAATAATTTTGCATTATCCACAAAACAAATGAAATATGCCCTAAACCGGCCTTTTTATTGTATTTTATAATTACTTGTTTACAAAATAAGAGCATATAGTCCCATAATTCTGCCAATCATTTGTTTAATAGATAATAAAATAACCCAGTGACAAAAACAAAATAAATCAAAAGCTGCATACACTCCAGTGGAAATATAATGCAAACCAATTGAAAATAGAACCATTCTTTTCCGAAAAAAACCTTCACCAAAACACCAAACCTAAAGCAGTCGAGGTACTTGATTGTTTCCATATTTTAGTTACTATGATGTGACATCAAACACTAGTCATTCAGAATTTTGAAACTTTTTGAAAGGCATTGTTTTGTTGTTGTTGTTTTTTTCCTCTGATAAAAATAAACAAGAGGGCCATGATGGCCCTAGATCGCTCACCTGAAATTTTTTGCCTTGTTGAAATAAACATTTTGACCTGTATAGCAGCAAATTAAGAATTATGTTTGCTCTTTTGCCCTTTTTCTGAAGCCGCTGCACTAAGAGCTTTGATATTAATCAAATTCTTATAACAACTTTGAAAGTCCTTCACCCAAAGATCATTCATGTGAAGTTTTAAGAATATTGGCCAAC
Organism: Fragum sueziense; assembly: GCA_963680895.1. Taxonomy (NCBI): domain Eukaryota; kingdom Metazoa; phylum Mollusca; class Bivalvia; order Cardiida; family Cardiidae; genus Fragum; species Fragum sueziense. The sequence goes on along the minus strand of OY804592.1, from coordinate 82,536,443 downwards.
TACATGTAGTAAGCCAGAAGATTTTTAAAAGATTTGGCAATTTTCCCCTTTTCTCATGCCGCGGCAGTCAAAGGCTTCGATGGAATCAAAGTCTCTCAAAAACTTTGAAAGCCCTTCACCCAAGGATCATTCATGGGAAGTTTCAAGAAGATTGGCCAACTAGTTGAAGGCAGAAGATTTTTACAAGATTTGACTATTTTCCCTTTTTCTCATGCCACCGCAGCCAAAGCCTTTGATGGAATAAAATTCTTTTTACAACTTTGAAAGCCTTTCACCCAAGGATCATTCATGGGAAGTTTCAAGAATATTGGCCTACTAGTTAGGCAGAAGAAGATTTTTAAAAGATTTGGCTATTTTCCCCTTTTCTCATGCCGCGGCAGCCAAAGTCTTTGATGGAATAAAATTCTTTTAACATCTTTAAAAGCCCTTCACTCAAGGATCATTCATGTGAAGTTTCAAGAATATTGGCCAACTGGTTAGGCAGAAGAAGATTTTTAAAAGATTTGGCTATTATCTGCTTTTCTCGTGCCACGGCAGCCAGTCTTTGATGGAATCAAATTCTTTTAATAATCTTGAAAGCCCTTCATCTAAGGATCAACGACCAATCACAATACCTCACCTTGAGCACTTTGTGCTCAGGTGAGCTAAAAATTCGCAAAAATCTCTCATAAAACCTTGCAATGTTTTTGTCACGATGTAAATACAATTAGTAATATCCCTAACTATAAGTAATCATGTTGCAAGGTTATAATTCCTTACATTTTCTTGTGTGATATTTGCTTACATGAAATAATAATAAAGATATACAGAGATCAGGGGTGGTATTAACTAACCAGTCTAAATAAAGAATACCTTTAAAATCACACAACAATCCATCCGACTGGCCGAGACATATGGCTTGTTATGTAATTTTACTTAAGGGGGAATGCTCCAGTTTTTCGGAACACTCGGACTTTACTGTAGTAATTTAAATGTTTCGTACCAATATGTTTCGCTACCAGATTTTCAATAATATAACACATCATTACAATTTTCCATTTTCGACGGTAAAAGTGTATTTATTATGCGAAACTGATTTTCTCAAGATGGAAATCGAAAATTTAGAGCAAGACAGTCGTAAGTGTGTATGCAGCTACCACTGTTTTGCGTCATTTTATTCATGCGTAGCTGATAAAAATTGCCGTAATTCACTAATAAGTGCGCTGACCTATACATTTTCTTTTTGAATTATTACCAGGACATGTTGCTTAATACAATGAGGGAGTTTTGTCAAATTCTATTATGTAGAATTTGAAATATTTCCGAAAATATGCAAATTTTGACATAAAACACCCCAGCTTCGTTGATCTAACCGAACACGTGAGCGTGCTGTTTTGTACATTTACGCATTTATAGTAGCACATACTTTGGGTTTTCCGTTCGTAATAAATGTAAGACGTTACTTTAAATCCGTTTTCGGGACTAAACGATGAATATACAGCTTTTCATTAGCATTTTAGTGACCTTGGACAGGTGCAAGAAATTGTGCATTTTTTCGATGTAGGGTTATGTGATACGAATGCCAATAAAATTCAAACAAGATCGCTGACCACCCATTTTTATTTTATTTTTCAATTGGTAATAACATGTAATTTTAACATACAAAATATGAATAAATTCTATTATTGGGAAAAAAATTAGGAAACTGGAGCATTCCCCCTTAAGACAATCAATTTAGAAATGTTAGCGAATACAGTCCCCAATGTTCTAGCAATTAGCTTTAATACACCCTAATCTCCAATTGTATGTATCTCTGAGCTCTCTCTACTGGCTGGTGATGGAAGAAAGCCTATTTTATTTCTCCTCATTTCATTGAACACTAGAACTGAGGCTGATATATAAATAATCATCAAAGAAAATATTTTGTAAAGAAAGGAAAAGAGATAATGATATGTGCTTGTGAACACAAAAATGCCCAGTAATAGCCATTTTCCTGCAATATGACCTTGATATTTGAACTAAACATTACTAATCAATGATTATCCTAACCTTGGTACAAAAAGATGCCTATTTATCAGATGTACTAAAATATGAACAATATGAGCCTAGTAAAGAATGAGAAGTAATGAGGAAATGTTTAGAGGTTTTCAAGTTTTAAACAAAAGTTGTCATTAAAAATGGCCTCAAATATGGCTATGACCTTGATATATAGGTAAGCATACAAGATATACCTTTCTACTTTATATGAACAATTAATGTATCTACAAAATGGACCAAAATGATAAGACAATGTACAATTTCTCGGGTTAAGATGTGCAGACAGACAACTAGACAGACATAGAACAGTAAAACAACATGTTCCTGGCATGATAAACAGTATTTGATGCTTTTAGTAGCATTAGTAAAGTATTGAAAAAATCCCTTTTGTTATGTCATCTATCAAGTCAAGTGTTAATGAAATATAGAGAGAATTAAATAAGCTTCCTTTAAAAAAAGAAATCAACCATCCTCTGCAATAAGGCAATACAAAGCAAATGTACACCTTACAAATTCATTTTACAATGAATATCTATATTTTTGGTAAAATATCAGTCTTCCACATACTGATCCCAGATAATTCTGGGTTAAGTAAATAGATAAGTCAGCATGTAATGTGAAATCTTTTCAAAGTTCATACTATTTAAATGTGCTTGAATTAAGAAGTTGGAGAAAATTGATGCATGGTTTTAGGGTTCAGCAAAATAAAGACATATCAGGCATTCACTGTGAGCTTCATTGCTTTTAAGAATTGATTTCAGTTGACCAAAAAGTCCAGAATGTTTACATGCGTGTATTTGCACAGAAACAAATCACTATAAAGATATTTCAATTATAATAAAAGTTCCATGATGTACATTTGCCCATAATACAATAGCAGAGATCTAGAAGATTGTAGCAGAGTAAAACCAGGAGAGATATAAGCTTGTGCGGTAAGCCGAAGCTTTTTTTCCGTTTTATTAGTCGTCTTACATCACACTTTCGCATTTCAGCGATATGTAGCGACAACAGTTGCATCGGTATGACAGTAAGAATGCCCTGTAGGCAATCTATCGATTGCGGAACACCGATAAATTTGTGAGAATAAGCGATTGTTTCCTTGTCACCCATATTACCAATGAGGATTGGTTGTCCCTAAAATAAACAGCAAATGAGCCTCGTTTAATAGTCATCCCTTTCCAAACAATGATTTCTTTTAAAAACCGCAACACATTAAGCTTTAGAAAACATTGAGCAAAAAGAAGAAAAAGATAAAATCTATACAGATATTATCACTTTTCAACTACCATTCCATCAGTTTTCTTAAATTAGTGCCACATATTCTTTCACAAACTACTTCTGTTCTTTATTGATCAGTCAAAAATCTTGTCTGTTTGGAAAGAGATCATAGAAAATAAAATACCTAAATCAAGATTCAGTTGTCTAATAAAGCAACTCATCATAACTCTGATGTAGTTATTTTTTATGCAAACATTTATGTTACATCTCATTTTCATCATAAACTAGTTTTTGAATAATATGTCATCATGTTTTTCATTTCTCCAGAAAAGTGCAATGTAGCATACAAGTATGTGTTGCACTTGTCTTAAAATGATTAGGCGTAATAATATAATGCATATGTGTTGTTGTACTTTTGCTCTAAAATCATGAAATTGTAAAATAATGCACATTTTTCTAAAAGTGACACCAGGCAATTGAGTCATACTTTTTCTGAAATAGTCCTGAAATAGTGGAATAATGCATATGTGTTTACTTTTGCTGAAATGGTGGAATGTTGCATATATGCTGTACTTTTGCTGAAATAGTGAAATGATGCATATCTGTTGTATTTTTGCTGAAATGGTGGAATTATGCGTATATGTTGTACTTTTGCTGAAATGATGAAATAATGCATATGTGTTGTACTTTTGCTGAAATGATGAAATAATGCATATGTGTTGTACTTTTGCTGAAATGTTGGAATAATGCATAATTATGTGTTGTACTTTTGCTCAAATAATGTGAATAAGCTTTATATTTAGACAACTGATCTTGAAAAGCTTCTGAGACAATAAAACCCCTTATCTGCTCAAACAATCTCAAAGTTCAAAATAGTTCTATATAGAGGCAAATCTTGCCCCACATGTTTTTTTAAATATAATTTTTGTATCTACAAGAAGTTTTACTCTCTCATAATAACATAAAAGTATTTGGCCACAATATACAGATAAAAATCTATGAATTCAGGAACCTACATGCATATCATTCATATATATTTATCATTTATAAGCCAGGATCTGTGAAACAGTCCCTTATCCCTTTCCCAAACAAGACCTGGTTTTGACGTTCCTAGAAGAAATGGCTTGGGAAAACATTGAAACAAAAGAAGAAACTGCTGATAACCAGCAGTTTCTCCTTTTGTCTCAATATTTTCTGTGCCATATTTTACACAAATCCTATCTTTAATAACATCCATTTTGTCATTTGTGGCAGTTTTTGAAGTGGATCACGCTAAAATTTTGTCGTTTGGGAAAGGGTTAAATCATTTGAAACCACCATGTATCCAGATCAGTCTGTGCCCAAGTGCAAAGTGATCATGATCCATGCTGTTCTTTTAATTACCCCTTTCCCAAACGACAGAATTTTAGGGTGATGCACTTCAAAAACTGCCTCAAATGACGAAATCAATGTAATTAAAGATATAATTTGTGTAAAATATGGCACAGAAAATATTGAGACAAAAGGAGAAACTGCTGGTTATCAGCAGTTTCTACTTTTATTTCAATGTTTTCCCAAGCCTTTTATATTATGGACGTCAAAACAAGGTCTTGTTTGGGAAAAGGTTATAGTTCCTACAGGCCATATAGAAGCTTTTGTAGAACCTGGCTCAAATCTGAAAGTTTTAATGCATGCATCCATAATTTTCTGGATAAAATGTTTTGTCATATATCCCAAAACAATTTCAAAGAAATCCCAGGTTATTTCCAATCAAAAAAGATCTTTCAAGATTCCAAACAAGAAGCTGAAAATTGTACTGGGATTTCCTTAACCCTTTCAAAATAACAAAATTGTAAACCAGTCTTGTGTGGATTCTAATTTCTTGAAATTCTGTTTAAATTCACAGACACTAACAATTTTTTTTATCTTTTATTCCTTCAGTGTTTCCATAGCTTTCTGTGTTCCGGTCGCTAAAACCATGTGTTTTTGGGTGGGAGTTAAGTTTATGGACAACATGCACGATGTAACCCCTTCTAAAATAACTCCCTGTTTTATCCCGTTACCAGACAACAAAATCTTTGACTGGTCCAAATTCAAAGATGTTGCAGACGACAATTTCAAGTGAATCAAATGTTACATTTTTGCGCCTTTCTGGGTAGAAAACAATGTGGTCAATGAAGAAATTGCTTGTTACGAGCAATTTCTTCATTTTCCACAATGTCTCTGAAATTTTTTTTCTAGTTTGGCGTCAAAAAAGCGTCACTGTGTGGTAATGGGTAAAAAACCTTATCAAAGAAATTCAGCATTTCCTCCTCTTTCCAATATTTTCTCTTCAGTCACATAAATTTTCATTTATATTTGCAATGTTTACATGTTTCTATAAATTCTTTTTTTCTGTTTAAACATACTTAAAAGATTGTTTGTTTGAGAAAGGGTTACACAAACAAATAATAGGAGTTTCTGGCAAGATGCAAAACAAATGCCCACATGACAACATGATTTTCAAAAGATTTTTCCATAATACTTGATCATGGCAAATTTTTATGCCAATGATCTTATCACAAGCAGTTGATGATTAAACTTTAAACACCAAATATAAGTTTCCTTTATTATGAAATTTCATGAAACAAAGAAAACTTTTCATGCAATTTCAAAAACTAATCAACAGATAGACAAAGAGATAACAATTAAAACTTTGCCTATGACCCCATGAAACATTGATGCAATAGCATGTAATTATGTAAAAGTTCCACGAAAAGCTTATTTCCTAGACAAGGAACAAAATTGAAATAATAATGAGTTACAAAGCATTAGCAAAGAACAAAGAAAACATACACATGTTATTAGAGTCTACAACATTGAAATCATGTATAGCCATGCATAAAATTTAATGCTCTCATTGCAATAATAACCCACATGTCCCTCAATAGGAAAATATATATGACCCATCACACTAAAACGGGCCTTATGAGAAGTGTAAATAGCATCAACCATAGTCAGTCTATACAGACAGCACAAACTCATTAGAATTGAAAATTTTCATATTAACCTATTACCAGACGACAAAATTTTGGACCATTCCAATTTCAAAGCTGTTGAAGACGAGAGTTTCAAGTTGATGAAATTTTAAAGATCTTTGAATTTTAGGATAGAAAACACTGTGGAAAATGAAGAAATTGCTTGTCACAAGCAATTTCTTCATTTTTCACATTGCTTTCCCAAGTCTTTTTTATGAGGGAGTCAAAAGTAGTGTCAAAAGACATACATCACTGTGCAGTAATGGGTTAAGGTAATTTTCTGGATCTATAATTGTTTTTCAATTTGACCATATTAAGGGGGAATGCTCCAGTTTCCTAATTTTTTTCCCAATAATAGAATTTATTTATATTTTGTATGTTGAAATTACAGGTTATTATCAATTGAAAAATAAAATAAAAGTGGGTGGTCAGCGATCTTGTTTGAATTTTATAGGCACTCGTATCACATACCCCTACAGCGAAAAATGCACAATTTCTGGCACCTGTCCAATGTCACTAAAATGCTAATAAAAAGCTGTATATTCATCGTTTAGTCCCGAAAACGGATTTAAAGTAACGTCTTACATTCAATACGATCATAAAACCCAAAATATGTGCTATTATAAATGCGTAAATGTATAAAACAGCATGCTCACGTGTTCGGTTAGATCAACGAAGCTGGGGTGTTCTTTGTCAAAATTTGCATATTTTTGGAAATATTTCAAGTTCTACATAATAGAATTTGACAAAACTCCCTAATTGTATTAAGCAACATGTCCTGGTAATAATTCAAAAAGAAAATGTATAGGTCAGCGCACTAATTAGTGAATTACGGCAATTTTTATCAGCTACACATGAATAAAATGACGCAAAACAGTGGTAACTGCATACACACTTACGATTGTCTTGCTCTAAATAATCGATTTCCATCTTGAGAAAATCAGTTTCGCATAATAAATACACTTTTACCGTCGAAAAAGGTAAATTGTAATGATGCGTTATATTATTGAAAATCTGGTAGCGAAACATATTGGTATGAAACATTTAATTTACTACAGTAATGTCCGAGTGTTCCGAAAAACTAGAGCATTCCCCCTTAAGTAGGTATTCCTCATGCTACATCTGGTTGACCTCTGCTAAGCCTGATCTGGTTTTTCATGTATTGAGTGAACAGACTTCTTGAAAGGAAAATTTTAGCATGACAGGTCACATGTGTATTGAAAATCTAAATTCATTATTTCAATCAAAAACTTTATGTTATAGATACTTATACGCATCACCTTGACAAAAATTCAATGATGTTCTATCAATTTAAGGTTTAACCCTTTCAAAATAATAAAAATTAGACAGTTCCAATTTGAAAGCTTTGAAAATGTCAAAATGAATGTTGTTAAAGATCAGATTTATATACAATACAGCACCAAAAATCCTTAGCCTCAATGTTTTCCCACATGATTTCTATTAGGGACGTCAAAACCAGTTTTTATATGGGAAAAACGCTAAATTGATGATGCACACTATATTGTGATTCATGGGCATTACTTTACATCCATATTTCACAGATCATGAAACATGAATAAAGGATAATAAATCTGCTTAAATCAACATCAAATAAATGATATTTTAAACAATTCTAAACAGTGTTTCATATATTGATGGCTGGAGAACCTAACATTGTTAGCCTGTTGTTTCTCAGAGTACTACCAATACTTCCTTTCCGAACTTTCAGCTACTCATCCCACTTGTCTTAGCTTTACGATTATCCATCCATTAAAGGAAGACAAAATTTTTTAATGTTAGGATATTTGCTGCAGCTGGGAACAAAAAGAATCTAAAACTTCTGAATCAGTCCTTGTCTACAAATTTGATTTTAGATAAACCGCCAGATGTAAAGTGGTTTCTAATATAGTTATATTCTCCTAATTCATTTAATGTACAGTAATAGACAGCATTTAACCCTTTCCCAAACAAGACCTGGTTTTGACGTCCCTATTAGAAAAGGCTTTGGAAATCATTGAAACAAAAGAAGAAACTGCTGATAACCAGCAGTTTCTCCTTTTGTCTCAATATTTTCTGTGCTATATTGTACACAAATTCATTCCTTTTTAGCATCAATTTTGTTGTCAAAATCAGCTTTTGAATTGGAACAACCTAAAATTTTGTCGTTTGGGAGAGGATTTAAACACCCCTAAGTAAAAACCTAATTTTTATAAAAGGGAATACTTACATGTCTAGCCTTGACCTGTTGTAAGGCATTCATACATTTCTGAAATATACAACATACAGACATTTAATCTTGACCTGTTGTAAGGCATTCATACATTTCTGAAATATACAACATAAAAGTTAAAGTAAAAGATTGTACAGTTCGACAGACAGGAGTGACCACTGTTTACATAGTAAGTTCCTGTAAACAGTGGTCACTCCCCATCTGTCGAACTTTATCAACACTTTTCCAAGCAGCAAATTTTTTAGACCAGTCCAAATTGAAAAATTTTGCATACAACAATTTAAATTGAAAGTATCTTTACAAGTTTGGTTCTTTCAGATTAGAAATCATTGTGGGGCAAAAGGAAATTGCTTGTCAAAAGAAACTTCTTCAATCTTTTTACTCTGTTTTCCAATGTATTTATTTTGGGGCTTCAAAAAGTGTAATTAAGAGAATGGACAGAATGGATTAATTTCCCTAGTGCAAGAGCTTTGAGGGCTGGTGTACATTATCATCTGTGGGAGTAATAAATTAAATACACAGAATAAATTGCTTATCTTTGAAGTAATAAATACCAAATATCCTTAGAGATAACTTTCATGCTGCAAATTAGTAGTTTCACTTACACTGAATGTATCATCTTTTGTATAATAATTATTGCTTTGTTTTCATCAAATATGACAACCAATCTTTACTCCAAATATAACATGTATAGAATCAGTCTGGATGACGTCATAGCCTCACTTTCATTTTTTCATCGAGGGTACAACCTCGGTCTTTATCGTTACGGGATACCAACTTTGAGGCAGATTATTTCAAAAATCCATCGTTAAAATTCATAAACAAAACTCTTTCTTTAAAGAATGTGATTTAAACTTTCTAACTACCAACGCATTTTTAATTTTCAGGCGTAGTCGTCGAGATATTAATGCTGAAAGTTGGTTATGCTTCAACGAAAAAGACCGAAGCTTTCACCTCCACCGAATGAGTGCAGGTCCGCTGACGACGTTTTTGATTGGCTGAAAGAATTGTGCCGACCGGGTCAATATAATACATACTTACAGTGTATGTATTACATAAAATATGTCATGTGTAACAGCTACACATATGTACTCACCGTGTATGTTTTATCTCGTGTAACAACCATCAAGACTGGCATAGCTTTATCAATCAGGGCTAGTGGTCCATGCTTTAACTCACCCGCCAATATACCTTCTGAATGCATGTATGTCAACTCTTTGATTTTCTGTTAAAAAATATAAATAGAATAATCCATAAAAGTAAGGTTTTGTAAAACATTAAATACAGGGCCTCTGAATTTGTCTATTATCTAATTTTTGAAAACATGCTTACTTTCAAGCACAATATAACAAGCACACAAACAATTCTGATTTAAGATTTGAATAACATGTAATATATTATACACAGAACTTCCAAAATGGAAAAAAATCTTTTCAAAGGAATGTAAGAGTACACAGAATAAGGCTGAAGCTTTGTGTCAAAGTATAGCATACATGTTTAATTATTCAAATAAATGCCACGAGTAGTGAATAATTATGATAATGAATAATGTACATTTTCTGCCCATCTTTTCAAGAGCATAGTAAATTAGTTACTCTTTTCATGGACATTAAAAACCATGCATGTCTGGAAAATGCTAAAACCCATGAGACTCACCAGAGCTCCTTCTAAGCATGTAGCGTAGTTATACCCCCTTCCCATGACTAGTAGAGATTGCTGTTCATAGGTTTCTTGTGCCAGTTTCTGGATTTCACTGTCCATACCCAACACTGTCTTGATTTGATCTGAAATATAAATAACTGAGCTAGGATCTGGAAAAAAACTATTAACCCTTTCCCAAATGGCAAAATTTTAGGGTGATCCACTTCAAAAAGTGCCACAAATGACAAAATGGAAGTTGTTAAAGATAGAATTTGTGTAAAATATAGCATAGAAAATATTGAGACAAAAGGAGAAACTACTGATTATCAGCAACTTATTCTTTTGTTTTCAATGTTTTCCCAAACCTTTTCTATTAGGGACGTCAAAACCAGGTCTTGTTTGGGAAAGGGTTAAGGATTTTGAGCCCAACATGGTTCCATATCAGCCTGCGTATACACGCAGTCTGATCAGGAACCATGTCGTTCTCTAACAGATTTGTCATGGTCTGTAGCAACCATATGAGAAAAACATGGATCCAGGTCAGACTGCATCTAGGCAAAATCAGGTCTTGAAACATAGCTGTCTCACATACTATAAGGGACGTTTTTCCAGATCCCGGCTCATATTGATGCAAAATGAATCAATTGATTTTCAACCAAAGATTTTCAACCAAATGATGTTACCCTACAGTTGCATATCTTCCTCTTAAAGAGTTTTGTCTTATTGTAACAGCAATACATATTTGTTTACAAGCTTTTGTCCAATTAGTTTGTTTACAAATTACCCAATTGATCTTCAAGGACAGTTGTCGCCACATCGTATTGCACAATGTTTATGTTTTGTTCAAATGTAATTGAACGTTAAAGAAAACATAAACACGTGTCATATGATGTGGCGACAACTGTAGATGAATGGAAGAATTGCTATGAAATAGCTACTTCCTTGTCCGAAAATTACTTAACATTCCCTAATCAAGATAATTCAAATGCAGATATTATAATATTTTTGTATATTTGTTGTATAAAAATAATGTTACCTGGCAACAATTTGAGACCCTGGATGATTTCTTTCCTCCGTTCTTGCATTGAGATTCTGTCATCACACATCATGAGAGCAAACATAACAAGTGAGATAAACTGACTGGTGTACGCCTACAAATAGACAAGTATGAGGGTTGTCCCAGAAAAAGTGAGACTTTTGAAATATTTCCTAAGTGAGACTTTTGAAATATTTCCTAAATGTGATGTCCGATTGAGTTCAAATTTACACCGTATGTAATTTAAACATTTCAACATTGTTTGATATACAAACATTACCAAAAAAGTGATATTTGTACAAAATATTGAATGAAAAGGAGTGTGTGGTAAGGGTACCCGGAGCATGTTACATTTTAATATGACAAACGTTCGCAAATTTGATTTTAATGACATCAAAGTTACACCTTCGTGTAGTACATGATGCTGTGATAATTTGCTGACATTTTCGTGTAGATGACATCATTAATGTTGATGCTTTGTTTAAATGTGTGACTACACCTTCGTTTAAAATAGCGAAGTCGGCGCAAAAATATTGCTTCGAGCGAGGAATGGCACCTTCATAAACGAAAATAAGAGGTGACATATGCAGAGTAGTGGTATAGATTAACTCCTACACTTATGTTCAAGCGACACAAGCATTATTTTGGTGAGCTGCTACTTACAACAATGGAAATCGACCGACGTCAAACAGTATGTGAGCTTTCTGAATGACCGGAAAGCAGTATATAAGGCTGCTTAAAATTTAATTGTCGAATATCTACATAAAAAATAACATGTGCTTATCCAGGTTGGGGACCCGTGGGCATCATCTACCCTGAAATTAAGCCGAAAAGATGGTAACAAAATGGTTTTGTTTCATTAGTTAATGCGCATACCTTAGTTGGACACCCCCTTCCCCTGGGAAACTGCCATTTCGAAGCACCTTGCCCCTTTTGGAAAATGGATGGGATCGCCCTTGAATAAGTGAGTGTAAGCTGTGACTTGACTTTTGAATGAAGATGATATTAAAACGCCTGATTTGGCTTAAAGTCCTGATATTTCGCATTATCTGGCTTTGAATTCGAATTTACATTGGACTATATTTAAAACTGCGGATGGAATTAGAGTTTCGTTTAGAAGTTTTGAAAAAAGATTAGAAATATAAAACAGCCTTAGTTCAAGAACTTATATAAAAAGTAGATTGAGGGTCACAGAAAGTATACTTAACGCAAAGGACGATTCTTTGAAAAGAATGATGTTATAAACATGACGTTATACATGACGTTACGTTACCGTGCCCCGCCACACCTTCACTAACTACATAATTTTCCGCATATTTTTGTTAATTTTCGAGATATTCACTCAAAAATTCACACACAAGTTACAAACATCTTGTATAAAACAATGATAAATTTTAATCAATGTATGTTGACTATTGTATTAATAACAAACATTGTCCCACCTTTTCTGGGACAACCCACATAAATACATTATAGATATCATAGGCGTAGGAAGAGGGGGGGCAGGGGGGCCTGGCCCCCCCAATAATTTAGAAAAGGGGCCTGGCCCCCCTATAATACACCCATATTTCCATTTACTTTAACATTTGCCCCCCCCCCCCCCCCCCCCCCCCAATATTATAAACCTTCCTATGCCACTGATATGTGACCCATCAAGTTAAAAGGGATCGTTTGAGAAGTCTATATATCTATTTGATAGTATGGAAATTATTGATGTTTGAAAAAACTTTAACATTTGTTGCAACGCCGACACCCGGGTGACAGTATAAGCTCTTCGAAAAGTCAAGCTAAAAATGTGATTAACAAGATGTGTTTGTGAAACACAAATGCAACCAAAATGAACATTTTTGTAAAATGTTAAGTTTTGGTGCAAAGGATTTATAATGGTAAAGGGATGACCTTGAGGAAAGTCATATTGCATGGAACAGATATATATTGTTGATAGGAAGTTACATACCAAATTTCAGCTTTGTATGTCAACTACTTTTGAAGAAAAGGCCAATGTTAAGTTTTCGGAGACACAGACGGACGGAGAGACAGACAGGAGTAAAACAATATGCCCCCTATCTTTTGATATGGGGGTATAAAAAACTTATCCTAGTTCTCCAGATATCAAAGAAGACTAATACAGACAAGCAATATCAGAGGACCTACCTTTGTACTGGCTACACCAATCTCTGGTCCTGCATTGATATGTACACCACAATGTGATCCACGAGATATACTGCTCCCCACAGTATTTGTGATCCCAACAATCAAGGCTCCACGAGCTTTACAATAATTCAAGGCCATCAGTGTATCTGCAGTCTCTCCTGAAACACCATTGTAGGCAATGTAGACTAAGATCAGACTGCACATCTGTGCAGGCTGATAAGAAGGTGAAACAATTTCCTTGTTATCTAGATGCTTAAATATTTCTGGTGCCCATATTTAACAAGAGCTGTCCAAAACAGCGCGCTAGACTTTCTAAGATGCTTAGTATAAAGGGAGCATAACTCCAAATATAGTGGAGCCAGGGTCATGGGCCCTGGTAGTAAGGTAGAGGGTGTAATGGTGAATAAGTATTCCAAGTTTGGGTTGAATCCCTTTGATAGTATCATTAGTATGGTAGTTATTGATGTTTGAAAAAACTTTAACCTTTGTTGCAACGCCGACGCCAACGTTGACGCCGACGCCCGGGTGACAGTATAAGCTCTCATTTTCTTCGAAAAGTCGAGCTAAAAACATGTTTCCGATAGGATAAGCTTGAATGACAAGTCTTTGTTTGTACAAGAATACGTCCAATAACCAAACTATAGACACTGTGACATTACTTTTTGATCATCCCACGTAACACTCAATGACGTCTGCTAACAGCATGTAAGGCAGTTTGTATGCCAGAGTTCCACTGCTTTCAAACCAACGGTTAGTTCATGATAAGATATGTGATTTAAACTACATATTTACATCCAGATATCTGTTAAGGTGCCATCCCAGCATGTCTTTATGTTGTAAGACCTTACCTGATTGGCTGATAAAGAAGCAGACATCATCTCTAAATACAGGAGTACTCCGATCCAGAAAGTCACTGGCTAACTCCACCATGACCGGTAATTCTGTCAACTCCTCCAACAATTGTCGTGTCTGTAACAACATAACATAAATACATTTATAAACTATTACTTAAGATCAAATAGTGTCAACCTAACAAATTGAAAGAAAGTCAGCCAGTTTGCAGTCAGTTTGAAACATATAACCATCAAGCGTAATCCAACAATATTTTTTGTATATTTCATGCAACACTTAATCTTTTAATTCATGGGCAAAGAATGTGCAACTCCTTTTTCATTTTATCTCGAATTATTACAGAGAAAACAATTCCAATTTTCCCAAACAAATATACTCTTCATGTTAGCAAGAATACGGTAATAAAATTTCTTGAAAATTACGGGAAAACTACATATCCCTGTTACAGTATATAAACTATACATACAGCTATTGCACTATGATAGCTCGTCCCGCAAGCTATAAACAGCAGCCTCCTGCAGCGTTTGATCTCCGCCATGTATTCCTTGATACCACCCAGTACCACTGTATTCTTGTCAAAGTTGACACGACCTCGCATCGTGTTGACGACAGACTCTGGCTGCTCAAATATCTCCTTCTGCATGAATGAACTGTAACTACCTGGACGGATTTAAAACATGCAATTGTTAAAATGAGTGATATAACTGTATGTATTCTTAGTGTTTGACCCACTATTTGGACCAATGTAATAGCAGTACATTTTAAAATTTCGCCGCTATATTTTGCATAAACGAGACTACCAGCTACTTTATGTGACAAATATATATAGCCCTCCAATGAATCGCTAGCGAACACTAGTCAGATAGAGTCTGTATAGTAGATTCTATGTGATATAAACATTCAATGCGCTGCGCGCATTTGAATGTTTATTCGGGTAGAATCTACTATACAGACTCTATCTAATTACATAAAGCAGATTGACAACAAGAGGGCCAGAATGGCCCTATATCGCTCACCTGAAAGAAGTTTAAAGACACACCCACTTTTTTGACGAATCAAAAATTTGCAAACAAATTTTGAAAAGGGTCACTCAAGGAACATTGTTGCCAAATTTGTTTCAAATTGACCCAATGCTTGATTTTTAAAGAATTTTCTTATGATTTCTCTAAGTCTGATAAGCCAAGCCCTGCCACGGCCACTTTTTTTGTCCAAAACAAAATTTGCAAACACTGTAAGTCTGATAAGCTACGCCCACTTTTTCTGACGAATAAAAAAATTGAGAACAAATTTTGAAAAGAGTCACCCAAAGAACATTTCTGCCAAGTGTGGTTCAAATTGGGCCAATGGTTGATTTTTAAAGAATTTTCTTAGAATTTTTCTAAGTATGATATTAGTCACGCCTTGCCACACCCACTTTTTCAGACGAAACAAAAATTCACATTTTTTTAAAAGAGTCACCAAAGGAACATTTATGCCAAGTTTGGTTCAAATTGGGCCAATGATTGACTTTTAAAGAATTTTCTTATGCATGATTTCTCCAAGTCCGATAAGTGCTGACCTGCCACGCCCACAATTTTGGACGAATAAAAAATCCGCTAACAAATCTTAAGAAGGGTCACCTAAGGGATATTCCTGCCAAATTTGGTTCTAATTGGCCCAATGGTTAAGGAGAAGAAGATTTTTGAAGATTTTTTTAACAATTTCTCTTGGTTAGATAAGCCCTGCCCTGCCACACCCACATTTTTTGACGAAACTTATTTATGAACAAATGTTGAAAAGGGTCACTCAAGGAACAATTCTGCAAAGTTTGGTTCAAATTGGCCCATTGGTTGATTTTTAAAGAATTTTCTTAGGATTTCTCTGAGGCCGAAAAGCCCCTTCCTCCATGCCACGCCCTCATTTTTTGACAAATGTAAAAATTTGTGAATCAATTTTGAAAAGAGAGACTCAAAGAACATTCCTGCAAAGTCTGCTTGTAATTGGCCCAATGGTTAAATTTTGAAGAATTTTCTTATGATTTCTCTAAGTCTGATAAGCCCCTTTCTCCCTGCCACGGCCACGTCTTTTGACGAATCAAAAATCTGCGAACAGGTTTTGAGAAGGGTCACTCAAGGTACATTCCTGCCAGGTTTGATTCAAATTGGCCCAATGGTTGATTTTTAAAGAATTTTCTTATGATTTCTCTAAGTCTGATAAGCCCCTTTCTCCCTGCCACAACCACGGTTTTTGACGAATCAAAAATATGCGAACAAGTTTTGAGAAGGGTCACTCAAGGAACAATTCTGCCAAGTTTGGTTCAAATTGGCCCAATGGTTGATTTTTAAAGAATTTTCTTATGATTTCTCTAAGTCTGATAAGCCCCTTTCTCCCTGCCACGACCACGTTTTTTGACGAATCAAAAATATGCGAACAAGTTTTGAGAAGGGTCACTCAAGGAACAATTCTGCCAAGTTTGGTTCGAATTGGCCAAATGGTTGATTTTTAAAGAATTTTCTTAGGATTTCTCTAAGTCCGATAAGCCACGCCTGCCACGCCCACATTTTTGACGAATCAAAAATCCGCGAACAAGTTTTAAGAAGGGTCACTCAAGGAACATTCCTGTCAAGTTTGGTCAAAATTGGCCTGTTGGTTTTGGAGAAGAAGATGTTTGAAGAAATTGTTGACGGACGGACAGACAGACGGACAACGGACGGTGAGTGACCACAATAGCTCACCTCGAGCACTTTGTGCTCAGGTGAGCTAAAAATCTTACACAACTGATAAAGACCTGCCAGAATTACCTGACTGCGGCAGACTACATGTATGGCATTTATATGATCAGCTGATTTTTTTTCAGAGAGTCTTAACTTATAAAAGTAGGCCTGAAATATCTGATCTGGTTTCTCTAATATAGCAATTCATGGTTTGCAAGCTTAAACATTTTAAAGCTAGCTATTTTTCATTTCCTTTTCACCAAGTTAAACAAGCTTGTAGGGCTTTTCACACTTTCCCACAAAAACTTTTCATAAAAATAGTTTGTAGTGCACCAAATAAGAGAGCTTTATGCACCAACCTTTCATGATTTCCTGCAGTTCTGTGTGTAGGGTAATCACCTCTCGGACAGCGCTGTCATCAAAACTTCGTTTAATTCTGTGTACCGTCAGACTTCCGTTCTTGACAGCAGCAACGTCATCGTCTTCCAGAAATATCACCTGATTGGTGTGCTCAATGATAGCACTGCAATAAAGCAGTAAGAATAAATTGTAGATCTACTAGATTAATTCATTGATCATATTTCAGTCAGTGTATGGAAAAAGGAACCTTATAGCATTTGAGATCAACATGGATCCAGATCAGCCTGTGCATATGCACAGTCTGATCAAGGTCCATGCTGTTCTAATGTCTTCTTCATAACCAGTAGCAACTGTAAGATATCATCAAATATCTGGATCAATCTGTTTTTAGGCAAAATCTGATTTTGGATCAACCTCTTTCTCAAATGCTATAAGAACCTTTTGTTCAAGATACCTACTCAATTACTTTTCTCACATTTGCAACTTCTTAAATCTCCCAAAACTTTAAGTTGTTTGTACCCTGGTTTCTTTAGTGTTGGAGTTTTAAAAGGTATTTTTGGTTTCTGTTTTAATCTTTTAAACTGAATAGGAATGCTTAGTAAGGTATTATTCTTCTATTTTTTAGATTTATGATAATGAAAGTAGATTAAAAATTCTTAGAATTATTTGCAATATTGAAGCGAGACTTTCTGTCTTTTCTATTGGGGACAAGACAGACGGCATCATAATCAGTGCTGCCACTTGGCTACTACCCTAGCAGAAAAGGCTATGGGTAACATTGTGATAAAAGGAGCATATGCTGATAAGCAGGATATATTTTCCATTTGCATCAATATTGTACATAAATGCTGTCTGTATAGAATCCATTTTGTTATCTTGAGCAGCTGTCATATTTGAACATCTCGAGTGTCTTATTTTGGTTGTATGGATAAATTGATTAAACATCTAGGGGGTATTTTGGTGCCTATTTTCATATCTTATCTCAAGTTTCACATTCAGAACATAAATTCCTGGAAATTCATTCATTGCAATGTCCTTATTCCCGACCTTGATCAGGCAAATACTATTTGATCTCGATAAGATCCAGAAATTTTAACAATTTCTCAAATGACGACCACTTGGACAGTTTGAAAACTACTAGATCAAAACAAAAACACATTTATACCACAAAAATATTGAAGGAAAAAGAAGAAATTCTGGTTATCAGCACATTCTTCTTTTCTCTTAAAGTTTTCAAAGGATGTCTTTTTACAGCTGCAGTCAACAAAATGGATAATGGAAGAAATAGGAATTATGCAAAATTTTGCACAAAAAACATTGGGGCAAAAGGAGAAAAGCTGGTTATCGCCCTTTTCTTTTTTTGCCTTAATGTTATCCAAAGCATTTTCATTAGGGACACCAGTCTTGTTAAAGAAAAGGTTGAAGCATGTTTACCTGGCATCGGAGGCGAAGAAATATTCAACAGTCTTGTCAGGTCCGATACATGAATACTCGGCTGTGGAATCTGATCTCATCGTCTCATGGTGCATTGTCAACCTGTTATCTAGAAACAAAAATATCATCAAAATTTATGTAATGATTTTAAATGATTACCTTAGCACATTATCGAAGATTATCTAACAATTACGTCAAACGATCATAAAGAAACTGACACATTGTCGCGGATAATCTAAAAACATTATCAAGCTGAAATATAATTATAACCAAAGAAACATATTAGGGGATTACAGCATTCTGAATCAATTTTTAAATCCAAACCCTATGTTGGGAATACTCCTTATAATTGTCTCAATGAGATGATCACAATACTACATGTATTAGGTTTGATAACAATTAGCAATATTTTGCTGTTCGAAAATCGAAAAACAACTATCTCTAGACTTGCTCCAGTATCTAATGGGAGAACGATTTTGTATATTTACAACCAGGATAAGGCAATTCTGGGCCCCATGATAAATCATCCCATCATCAGAGTATCAGGTCTTTCCATGAAGAAAAGCTTAAGATTTGTCCTCAGTATCATTCTTTTAACACATTACCAGACGGCAAAATTTTACACTGGTCCAAATTCAAAGATGCTGCATACGCCAATTTCAAGTGAATGAAATTTAAACTCTTTTGGTATTTTTGGGTAGAAAACATTGTGGGAAATGAATTGCTTGTTGCAAGCAAATTCTCCATTTTCCACAATGATTTCCAAAGCCTTTATCCTGTGAGGCAAAATAAAAGGTGTCATTATATATGGAAATTGGTTTTAAATGTAAGATGACACTTATAGAAAGGATACAGGACGTAATATTCCCTTGCAATTAATAAATCTTACAGGCTTACTTCTGTCACTTGATAATTGTAAGGTTTTTTAAAACCAACAAGAAATATCTTTGCAGGGGGAAAGAAAGAGTAAAGGTAAAACATTTTCTTCTTTTTCCTTGATGTAATCTACTCCATGAGGTAGAAATTAAAGCTTCACTAAGTCTGAAACTTCTGTTTATGAATTTGCTCAATTTTATGATGGATGCATGTAAAGTCTCCATGCTTCAAATTGCATCTCATAAATTTTAAATGCTCATAGAAACCCATCCTGTCAGTGTCATCTTTACCGTAAATTATTATAAGTAAAAAAATATAATTTATTGGCTTCCTGGTTCAAAGCAGATATTGTATCTACCGGTACTTTTATTTATTACATTTATATATCATACACTTTTTCAATCAACATTTTCCACATTTATCACAGTGGATAATCATGTGATACAACAATTTCAAAAAGTCCTCAATAATTGTGTTAATACTGGACTGATTTGAAATCGGTTTAAAGCAGAGAAGGTGGACAGACTTCACGCATTAGATGGATGTGTAGGATTTTTGAAAAATCAGCTGATAAAAAAGTTATTGAAGATCAACCAAAATGTTGGTTGATCTTCAATAACTTTCTTATCAGTTGATTTTTCAAAAACTCACCACGTCCAGTTTATTTCTGGTATATTCCCACCTTCTGTACTTCAAACCGAATTCAAATTGATCAAGTATTTAGAAAGTCATTGAAGATTTTCTGAAATTATGAGTCATGTGATTAACCACCATGTTTATGGATATTGAATGTTCCTGAGGAATGCAGATTTGGAAAAAATCAGGGAAAAACAACATGTGTTTGTGAAACCCTAATGCCCCAGAAATGGCTATTTTTGGAGAAAATGCCAATGTTACTTTAAGTTTTCATGTTAAGTTTTTAGAATGACAGACGGACGGTTTGGTTTATAGGGGTTTTACGCCGTTTTCGACTACTAAGGTCATATCGAGGCGGCTGGAGCAACTTACCATGGATTCCTGTCATTTCTAATACCAGTACTACCACAACACCCTTACTGAGCCTCCAGCTGCTCTCCCACATAGGTTCACGATATCAAACCATTATTGGGTGATATTTTTGTCAGTAAAGGTATTTGCCATGGCTGGGTATCGAAACCGGAACATCTCGAATGAGAGGCAGATGCGCTACCAACTGCGCCAATTGGCAGCGCCCTTGACAGACAGACAGACAGACAGGAGAAAAACAATAAGCCCTCGATCTTTCCATCTGGGGACATAAAAAGAAACAGTTTAACTTACTCAGCAAAAAATTCTTTAAGTGAGCATTAAACAATCAAAAGAGCATTACGGTGTTTGCCTGTAACAATGCTAATATTAGTTTGGGCCAGTTTGTAATAATGTCAGCTTGCAGTAGATTTATCAAAGTAATTATTCTACTAAACTTTGGAAGTGAAAATTGTAAGAAATAGTTTAGATTATTTCTATAGACTTCTTCCTAGGATTAGTTTAACTTGATAAATCCATCCTTTTTAAGTTACAAGTCCATCATTTAAATCAACCTTCCATAAACAAACATAAAAGAGAGCTATGCAATATATGTTACATTTTAATACTGTCAACCCTAGTTAACTTGCTGTGGATGACTTACTTTGAAATGCCAGACCAAATCTGCTGCAATTGCAGAATAATAAATATGCACATACAACTTTTTTGTACTAAAACCATCAAAATCTCTTTCCTATAAAAAAACATGAAGTGTTTATTTAAGCCATCTGTTCAACAGCGAAAACAGGAAAAGGGCCATTAAGGTATTTAGACCAACAAGATTCTTGATCGGCCTGAATATACAGTCGACACTCGTTGTGTCGAAGTCGGAGGGGCCGTTAAAATACCTCGACATAATTATCCGGCGTTCGACTCATCCGATTTTGTTCGGCTTCGATAAAGTTGATATTTGACCGTTTTTGAAAGTAATCAAGTACGATTATTATTGAAATATTGTAGGAAAAGGAAAGAAATTGCTCGTTCACAGCAATTTCTATCCTTTTCCTACTATATTTCAATAGCTATATTGAGTTCAAAATTATTTTGTTTGAAAAAAATATTTCCATTGATGAGGACGGGACCAGATTTGAACTTCGACTCAAGCGAAAATTGTACTTATCGGATGTCGACATAAAGAGTGTCGACTGCAGGTGCAGTATGATCAAGAACCATGCTATTATCCAATAGCTTTGTATGACCTATTGGAACCGCAATACAGCAAAATAGATCCAGGTCAGAGTTCACTTAGTATAGATCTAGGTTCATTTTGTATTGAAACATGCCTGTCTGGCTATTATTCTATGACTAAAAGACATTATATTTTCATATTTTACAAATTTGAATGAATTGACTGTACTGAAAGCCATATGTATGTATATTGTCACTTTTCTACAGAACCCCTGTAATTACAGCTCACTTTGATTTTAAACCAATACCTCACAATTTTTTTCTTCTTATGAACAGAGTATGATGTTGCAATATCTGTCTATATCGTATTGATGCCATAAATGTTCATCTTATTCACAGTCACATTCCAAAACGCCGCAACTAAAGCTTTTTTAAGCTATAGTTATGACTTTTTTGCTTGTAATCAATGATATGAAATGACTGTCTTGAAACTACATGTTACTGACAGTGATTGGGAATGATCTTTTTTAATACAACAATAACCCTTACTTCATTTTGAATTTCAATTTGTCTATAATGACCCCATATGGCCATAACACGGGGCCATAACCTTTCCCAGTGGCTGTTACAGATCATATAAAACCATGGTAACCAATCTATTAGATATGTATCATGAAAAGCAAAGTTAGTTACAAACACATCCTCGAAAATCAACCTATTCTGTAAAACAAAACTCGTCTTGTGTTCAGCATCGCTTGCTGCTTACCAGAGGCGTGTTCTTTAGAGTGAGATTTCTTGAGATTTCTTAAGATGTTTAAGGATAAAGCGCTCTTTTGAGCAAGATTTTTAAGACGATCACTGCAAGCCGCCATTGCTCTATACTTATTTCGGAACCCCTCAGTAAATTCTGTAGAATTTATATGGGAGAGAATTGACCGAGTTGTTCCGAATGCTCCATGATTCATAAACCGCGGAGTTCCGAATGCTCCATACTTCATACAAATGACATCATGATGATGTCATTTGTATGAAGCATGGAACATTCCGAACACCTTGCTTATAATCTTGGCCTCAAAGACGCTGTATCAAAAATATCTTAAGAAATCTTAAAAAAATCTCGCTCTAAAGAATGCGCCTCAGTCCTTGACCTTGACTCACCTATCTCGATATAATATTTATCTCAAAACCAAGCATGCTTAGATAAAGCAAGTAAGCTGAAAATGACTAAGCCTTAGGACATAATTAGGGAATAGGTATTATTTTGGCCTTGTTATACAATGAGGATTAGTTGTTTGGGTGTACCAAGTTAAGGTTAAAAATGTAGTATGTTACAAGTATTAACATTACCATACAGCAAAAATTTTGACTGGTCTAAGTTCTGAGAAATTGCAGACAATTCCAATTAAATTTTTTTTTATACTTTCATTTTTTTTTGGTCTTTCTGAGTAGAAAACATTGCGGGAAATGAAGAAATTGCTTTTCACAAGCAAACTCTTCATTTGCCACAAGAATTTCTACCTTAGCCTTTGTCTTGTCGGGCGGGTGGGGGTTTTGGTTTTAAAAAAGCGTCAAAATTCGACAATGACTAAACCTTGACCAAATTACATGTGTTAACATTAAATATCACTTGAACAAATTACAAGAATCAACATTAAATATCACTTGACCAAATTGTTAACATTAATATCATTTGACCAAATTACAAGTGTTAACATTTATGTTACTTGGCCAAATTACCATTATTTACATTAATATCAATCACTAACACCAGCAATTCATCTGTTAGGAAACTGCAAAAAGTTGTAAAATGTAAAAATCTGTCCTTGTACAATGTAGTTCAAGGCCCAGTCACAATAACTATATGTCCTTATCGCATCTAAAATATGCTCCTGCAGTGATTAGGCCATAATTGTGTATATGACCAGGCCTTTGGAAAGATAGAGAAAAGCAAAGCTGTTTTATTTTGGTCCATGTGATTATTGCAACTCTACTTTCATTGCCAAAAATGATGGGTTTATAATTATCATGAAGTTTGTTTAAAAGGTAAGAGACAATGCGATTGAAAGATGAGAAAAATGTAGCATGACTACTTTATAGAATGTATTGTTTCATAAAAATGGAGCTTAGTGAAACAGACTAACAATCAACCAGTACTTAATTAACATTCATTATTCTATCTTTTTCATTGTTAACAGTTTTCAAAATGTCAAATTCTTAGACTGGTCAAAATTGGGAGTTGTTACAGATGACAAAATTAATGCAAACTTATGTTGAATATCTCCATGTTATAGCTTTTAAACTATTGAAGAAAAGGAGGAAATGTTGATTCATGTATCTGCATTTTCTTCTTTTCCTGCAAGGGTTTCTAAACCCATATGGTTGGAGCATAAACAGGGTTACTATCTGGTAAAATGTTCACCTATCAGTAAGCCCTTATTTTGTATGACACAACACAATTGAGCATGCAAAAGATTTGTGTTATTTCTCACCATCATCATTTGGCACCTCTAAAGAAGACAAATTTAAGATGCTAACAATTATTGTTTACGTTGGTTGAGTGGGGGTTTTATGCCATTTTTAATGTAATTTTATCCATATCATGGCAACTGAGGCACCTAACCATGGATTCCTGTCATTTTCCTCACCAGTACTACCACAACATCCTTTCTAATTCTCCAGCTGCTCATCCAACATCTATTTACGATTATCTACCCATTTTTGGGAGACAAATGTCAAGAAAGGATATTCACTGAAATATGTGTTACAATCCCTTATGGGGAAAAACCCTCAAAGACTTAAAGGGGGAATAACACTTAACATCTTGCAAATTTTCCAAGAACTTTGTACAAAAAAATAAAATATATATTATTAAAATATGGTCTTTAAATTGCATATATGCCAAATCTTAGCTTTCTACCTTGTGTATTGGCTTACATGTCGATGGATTTAAAACCCCATGATTTTTTGTCCCGGGGATAATATTTACAATAATGGAACATATGGGGTTTTAAATCCGTCGACATCCTAGCCAATACACAAGATAGAAAGCTAAGATTTGGCAAAGATGCAATTTAAAGGCCATATTTTCATAATACATATTTATTTTTTACAAAGTTCTCGGAAAATTTGCATGATGTTAAGTGTTATTCCCCCTTTAAATGTTATTTTACATACTGAAATGTTTGGCTCCTTCCATCCAGACTGACACAAATCTTTCTTTGAAAACATTTTTTAATGGCCATGTTTTTTGTCTTTTTCGTAAGGGTAGAGATGTCTATATTTGTTTTCTGAGTATAGTCACTATATTAAGCTGAATATAAAAATTTAAATATATCTCTGTGAAAGCATGCATAAAGTTTAAATATCAAGAACATCTTTAAGACACAAATCACACAAAAAAACAACACACTACACTGCAATGTGAAAACTAAATGGGCATGTTGAATTACAGCAGTCTAAAGTTAAACCTGGGTTAACCAGGATTTGAAAATCTTAACCCTTTCCAAACAATCATGTTTTGTTTGATCAAATCTGATACCCCTACCCTTGTTTTACATTTTTTTGCGAGATCTATAAAGGCCTTTGCCGTTTGAATTGTGCTTGTCTCTGACAGTACAGGTTCAATTCCATTCTAACCCTTTCTTAGAAGTCCAGCCCTGCGTTCAGTAAGACAAAACGTTTACTCCTAACAGATTTTTCTCTAAATAGTCTTACTGAACGCTCTGGTAACGTTAACTGAATAAATATGGCCGCCCCCATAGTCTGGGTTTCCTCCTTCTTTTCGCAGTATGGAAAGTAGGGAACCAAACTAGCCGCCATTTTTGTTTGCTTTGGCACACCACCTTCAAATCTGTGAGCTAAATGGTGCGAATGTTAAAAGTAAACATGTCGTTCAGTAGAAAACTGTTACGTATCAGTAGCTCTGTGAGCTAACGTTTTGTCTTACTGAACGCAGGGCAGTGTAATACCACTGCACTTAACTTGACACGCCAGAAATGCAGGTGTTATTTTTAAGAAAAGACAAGACACCATTCAGATTTCAAAAGTCTTCTAGAAAAGTGTTAACCCAGATCTAATCCAAACTACTCTTATGCAACTAGCCCTTTAGTGTTTGAGCAAAACATGAAAATGTAATTGCATTAGTTTAATTTTTAGAGAAAGTGATTTTTAGGGAAGATTTAAGAGTATGTAAGTTTGTAAATGACGATTGCTATAATCACATGGTTAAGAGCAAATCACCCTGTACCTTCTGTATTATGTAGATCATGGAGCTCGTGTAGGTCATGCTGCTTCCCTACAACATCAGGGAGACGGAGAGAAATATATAAAAACATACATACAACATACATACATCATGCAAAACATTACAGTCTATGACATACAGTTTATGTAACAACAGGTAAATGTCATGCAAAAATTAACTCTTTCCCAAATAGCAAATATTTGGATTGCTTTATGACAGATGCTGCAGGCAACAAAATGGGTGTTAATAAAGAACGTAAATCTAATATGGCACAGAAAATATTGAAGCAAAGGAAGAAAATGCTTTACAACATTTTCGTCTTTTCCCTCAATTTTTTTTGATCTTTAGGTGCATCAAAAGGCGTCACTATTTGGGAATGGGTTGACAGGGAACAATTAGTTTTTAACCTATCCCAAAAAGCATACAACAAGACCATCACAATGTCATGCTATGAATAAGAATATAATTTCTGCTGAAATTTTTCATTTTGTTATTAGTATAATTTCATAAATTGCACTCTTGGTGAACAACTGGAATGTGATGGGCCACCAAGCGATTGATTCTATATTTACGTAATCATTTTCTCGTATATAAAGATAAAATACCCATAAAATGGTCAGTTTAAAATTCATGTGAAGCAAGAATTGTTTTGGTTACGTAAAGGTTCTGTGTTCACATCTAAAGATGGAGAAGTTACAAAGAGGAAAAATTCTGTGCTTTCTGATGCCAAATAATTTCAATGCCACTCAAAACTTGTCAACATGGTGTGAATCTCAGTTACGGTTATTCTACTACCTCAAAGGAACTTGAATGCAAAAGTATAGAGTTTTGAAATAAATCCTTTTAATCTCTCCAAACAACAAAACTTTTAGCTGGTCCAAAGTGACTATTTTGCAGAAGACATAATATACTGAACCAAAAAAGAAACTTTCACAAAGTATGTGACAGTTGTTCAAAGGTGTCACTTAGATGTAAACATGTATATACTAGTAATAGCTTTAATGATATATTTTGTTTGCAAAATCAATCATCTGACCACCGTATAAACACCTGATATGATCATTCAATGTAAAATTTGAGTTTCAACTGTACATATGGAATATCTACATTAAAACTTGGCAAAAGTTTCTTTTTTGGTTCAGTATAAATGTGATTATGGATAGAAAACATTGAGGGGAAAATATAAAATGCTTGTCATTTGCATTTTTTGCTTTTCCTTTTTATATAGCACTTTTTGCTTTCTCTTTTTTATATCATCTAAAGCTAGATCAGCCAGGGGTTGTTTGGGAACAGCTTCAAATAGTGTGCAAACTTAATTAAAGCTTAATCAAGATAGGGTAAAAAATTAAAGCATGTGTTACCCATAACCAATCTACTATAACACAACACAGTCAGACGACAGAGAACAAAAAGATGTGGTGTCCATGATTAGGAGGAAAAGCACCATCCTCTCAATCCAGAGGTTTCAAGTTTAATCCCCTATAGCAGAAGTTTATCTCTAGTTATCTCAATTGGCCCACATCTTCAGCACAAGACAGGCATTGTGTCTATTAACCCTTTCCAAAACAGCAAATTTTCAAAATTTCAATTTCAAAAGCTTCTGCAGGCAACAAATGGACCTTGTGTAAGACAGAATTTGTGTACAATATAGCAAAGAAAAAATTGAGACTCTTTTGTCTCAAAGTTTTCCAAGGCCATTTCTACCAGGGGCGTCAAAACAAGGTCAAAACAAATGTTTCGGAAAAGGTTAAGAAGAATTCACAGAAATTTATGAGAAGATGTAAGAACTTGTATCACAATCAATGTACAATGATTTAATTTTACGGTATATTCATTGACTATAACACTCCAAAAGAATTCAATATGGGGAATGAAATATCTACATGAAAATTTACAAAAAAATGTGTTCTTTCTAAGCGTCTTTGACTATGTTTGGAAAATATATCATGGTAAAGTAACATGATTCCCTCCCTTGGACATAGGGATTTATTTTAATAACACCATGAAGTTATAACAAAGATCTGAGGTGAATAATTATTTCTAATGTTTTTTGAAATTGTCATTTTTCCAGAAAGGAGTTACACTGGGGAGGTTTAGGTGTTTAAAATGGGTTAGTTTTCACCAAATCTAGTATTAAGTTCAAGTCTGAAGAATTTGTTAGTTTAAAATAGAAAATAATCTAGTGTAGATTTCTGAGTGTCAAATCTAATATTATGGTTAAAGCAAGAATAATTTGTTAGTCTATCTATCAAAACATCTAATATTAGGTTCAAGAAAAGATACTTTGTTAGTTTAGAAGTGTCAAATCTAAAGTTAAAGTTCAAGCAAAGAAAAATTTGCAACTTGAAGGTTAAATAACATGACACATATTATTCTGACCACAAAATGACAGCAAATGCATTTTAAATGCTATCCCAAATACTTAAATTTACTACTACCATTTAAAAGTTGTTGCAGGCAACGAAATTGATGTTTGAAATTGAATGATTGTACATTCAAGTAAGGAAAATGTTGAGGCAAAAGAAGAAAATGCTGGCTTCCAATGTTTTCACAATGACTTCCCATTGGAGACATCAAAAGAGAAATGGTTTGAAAAGGGTTGATATGTCAATGAATCGCATTTTGAGATGCATTCAATTCTTTTCACATTCGGGGGTGGTATTCACCAACCTTTCTAATTCCAAGGATACCGTTAACCCTTTCCGAAACGACAAAATTGTAGGATGAACCACTTCAAAAATTGCCACAAATGACAAAATGGAAGTTTTTAAAGATAAAATTTGTGAAAAATATGGCATAGAAAATATTGAGACAAAAGGAGAAACTGCTGGTTACCAGCAGTTTCTTCTTTTGTCTCAATGTTTTCGCAAGCATTTTCTATTTGAGACATCAAAACCAGGTCTTGTTTGGGAAAGGGTTAAGATACACAACAATTAATGAGATTGGCCGCGACAAATAATTTAGAATTGTTGGTAAATACGGCCCCTGTCAATTGCGCCCCAGAACTGTGCCATAAAGAAACAAACATAAAACATGAATGATAGGCTAACCTCCTCCACTGCGTCTTAAATCTGCGATAACTCGTTCTGTCAGGTGAAAATGGCGTAGATATAGGGTTAGAGAAGTGCAAGATATCACAAAGTTTCAAAAATTAAATCTGAACTAAATACAATCTTTACCATTAGTACAGTGAAATGCTTAATAACTATAAAATTGAAAGATATATTTTGTACTTTGATATTATAGAATTAAAATAATGATATGAGCCAGGACCTAGATAAAGGTCGGTTAATTCATTTGAGACCAACGTGGTTCTAGATCAGCCTCCATATACATGCAGTCTGATCAAGAACCATTTTGTTCCTAAGTAGCTTCTTTATGACCTGTAACAACTATAAGAGAGCACCATAGATCCTGATCAGACAGCTTTTGACTACAGGCTGATCTGGAAACATAATTGTGTCACATGCCTAAACCCATTCCCAAACAAGACCTGGCTTTGAGGTCTTTATCAGAGAAGGCTTTGGAAAACATCAAGACAAAAGAAGGAAATGCTGATAATTACAATTTCCTCCTTTTGCATCAATATTTTTTTCAGCTATAATGTACACATATCCTTTTTTATCAATCTCTATTTTATTGTCTGTGACATCTTTGAAATTGGGCCAGTCTTAAATCTTGCTGTTTTGGAAAGCGTTAAGGGCCCTTTTCCAGAGTGCTCATATTGATATAGAACTAAAATAATTAATACATGAATCAGATATTACAATAAATTTTTAAACGAAAGTCTTTTAATCAAATATCCTAATAAATTGTTCAATTATGTGTAGTGAAAATAGTGAAGGTTTGAAATTTGTGTTTATTCAAATATTAGAGATACTTTAAATTTTATCTATAATAATCATCAACCTGCAGCATGATATGAGAGACAACAACTGACATTTATATTTTGCTACTTTGATAAATGAAGCAACCCATTCTACCAGAGCAGTCTTTCCCAAAGACCAAAGAAGTTTTCTTTTTAGTAGAAACACTGCATCTTAAGGACCCTGCAAAGCTATAAAATTACAAAACTTTTGTACGACATACTGGAAATACCTAGAAGTACAGAAAAAAAAGAATTCCAATCCCCTATTGAACTTTTAATTTACAGTCTACAGTTTAACCCATCACCACACAGTGACTCTTTTTTACTCCCCACTAGATAATGCCTTGGGAAAACATTGTGGAAAATGAAGAAATTGCTTGTGGCAAGCAATTTCTTCATTTCCCACAATGATTTCTACCCTTAAATACTATAAAAGTTTAAATTTCAATCACTGGAAATTGTCGTCTGTAATATCTTTCAATTTGGACAAACCCCAAATTTTGTCGTTTGGTAATGGATTAAGAAGCTCCTTTATTCAATTTACATGCAAAGTTATAATGAGCTCAAGAGATACAAAACAATTCATATATTTCCACAACATTGAGACAAAATGATAATTTGAAGAATAGCTGGAGACCTCCCACCAAAACATGAACATTCAATACAACATACAAGCAATGTTTATGACCAACAGAAACACAAGTCAAAGATACACCATCATTCTGTTTCTATGATTTTTTTTTATGAAACTTATAATGTGATTTGCATATTGGAACATACAATTATCAGAATTCGTCAAAATAAGCTTTTGCCGCATGCCTTTACAAAATATACATGTATAATTTGTCATTAAAAGAACTATCCTGAGAGATTATACTGTATAAAAGAGTCAGTGCAAAACCAGTATAATTCATAAATTAATTTATTCCCCTCAAATATACAATCAAAGTTCTTCTTTTCATATAAATGTGTTTACATCCATTCATATCTTAATCAATGAATAAGTTCAATATAAAAGTGTCAAGAATTGGTCATAGACTTGCATGTCTTGCCCTACAACTAAAACATTCAGCCATGGAGTGGTTCCGAGGGTATGGATACATTTGTTATACAGTATAACTGATTTTACCTTTGCTAAAGACCACCGGGATATGGTCTGTAGATAGTTTGTGTTTACTCTTCACTCCTATCAACAGTGGACTTCCTCTCCTGTAACACATGATGGTAAAAACTAGGTTCAAGTGCACTGTTTATCATGTAAGGACAAGTTTATTGTCCTAAAGAAACGCATTTCTGAGAAAATTCACGAAATAGAAGACTTATTGGGGTTCAAGAGCTCGTTCAACTGCAATGATCATATTGCAGTGGCTGGAGCACCTTACCATGTCATTTCTCATAACACTACAAACACAACATCCTTACTGAGCCTCCTGCTGATCATTGATTATCAAACCATTTGTGGCTGACAGGACATTCGCTGTGGCCAGGGATCAAACCTGGGACCTCATGACTGAGAGTCTGGTACACTAGCAACCACGCTATGGCTCAGGCTTGAAATAGAAGAGAAAACTAGTAACCAGCCAATTTTCTCATGTTTCATAATTATGGCATTTTGGTTAAAATAAAAGTTAACAAGAGCTTAGTAGAGCGGCGCATATACCCCCGAGAGGGGCTTGTCAGTAAAAAATGGGCATTTTTTCAATTCAAGGGCAGATAATTCAAACATGAAAAGTTATCATAATTTTGTTTGCACAACAAGACACCATAGAGATTCATTGTGGCTAGTTTGATTAAATTCTGGTTGAAACTGTAGAAGTAGCGCACAGGAGAAAATGGGCATTTTTGAGAAAATGGGCATTTTTCCTTAAATTCAAGGGCAGATAATTCAAGAACGAAAAGAGTTAGAATCTATCTGAATTCCGTAAGCGAGGTGCAAAACTAGACACCATGGAGATTTATTGTGGCAAGTTTGATCAAATTCCGATCAAAACTGTAGGAGGAGTTGCGCACACAAGAAATTGCTAACGGACGGATGGACAGACAGACGGACAAACGGACAGACGGATGAGCGAGGCCATAACATAATACGACCCTTCGGGCGTATAATAATAATAAAAAGTTAATAATAAAATAGTTCACACCATTTCAATTTTACCTTTTTGAACAGTTTTTGTGATGGAAAAACCAACAATGTTGCAATTTTATAAATGGCATTGTGTATTAATGCTTAAGTCATTGTACTGGCTTTAGACTTAACAAGAGCTGTCCGAAGACAGCGCGCTCGACTTTCTAAGTTGCTTAGTATAAAGGGGGCATAACTCCAAATATAGTGGAGCCAGGGTTGTGGGCCCTGGTAGTAAGGTAGAGGGTGTGATGGTGAATAAGTATTCCAACTTTGGGTTGAATCCCTTTGATAGTATGGAAGTTATTGATGTTTGAAAAAACTTTAACCTTGGTTGCAACGCCGACGCACGAGTGACAGTATAAGCACTCATTTTCTTCGAAAAGTCGAGCTAAAAACACTTTAGATGTAGTGAAATAATAAAATATTTCAAGGTTGAAGGGACAAACACTTATGATTGCAGCCACCTTTATTATTCCTTCAATTACTGTGATAGAGTCTATGGCAATCTTAAGTTAGCATTACCTTGTTACGACACATTCCCCTGGGAAGTTGGTACTCATGAAGGCAAGGGAAAAGGCTCCTTCCTGCAATACAAAATAAATAAGCGAGGATCTGGAAAAAGGTCCCTTATAGCATTTGAAATAGTCATATTTCTAGGTCAGCCGGTTCCTAAATGAAGACTGGCACAGACCCATGCAGCTCTTTAATGGTTTTGCAGGTCATGAAGAAGCTATTAGAGAACGGCATGGTTCCCGATCAGACTGCATGACTGGTTTTGATGTCCTTAAAAGAAAAGGCTTATGAAAACATAGAGGAAAAGGAGAAAATGCTGATAATCAGCATTTTCTCATTTTCCCTCATTACTTTCTCACGGCCGCTTATCTACTAAATCACAACATTTTGTTGTGTATGAAAAAAAGTTTAGAGGATATCCGGTTGGCAGTTAGAGGAGCCGACAAATCGGCGGGTGAAAGGTGAGTCTCGTCTTTTAATCGAAATGTTCTGGTTTCTAGCTCGAAAATCAAAAATCGGAGAATGTCATACAACCCTTTATTCATTTTCACATATTTGTGAGCACCATCCAAACCCCGATTCCCAGAGATTGAACGGAAATTCATTTTCTCCCGTTGCAAGGGTAGCCCCAATATTGACATTTCGTCAATCCTGATGAGCGTTTGTCCACTTTCTGAGGATGAATGGCCCAAAACCTGTGTGTATTATAAAATAGTTGTATGTAAATTACATCGTGCAAACAATATTTTAATAACTTACTGTCGATCTTTGAAGAAAATCAGTTCTTCCGGTCAGTTTGTGTGTTAGAGGATAGGTTGTGAGTAAGAGGATAGGTTGTGATTTAGAAGACAGAATGCATTCATCGCATTTAATACCATTTGTCATTGTTTATATGCGAATTAAGCCAAATCGAAATACTCTATGTGATATGTCTATTTTCAAAGGGTGAGTGAAATGGCATAACGTATTTTTACGCCCAGTAAATTGAAAGATCAGGGACACAGACCTTTAACATTTTCTGCTTGTCTGCCCATCTGCATGTGATAATTTAAAATGAAAATTTAAGTTAAGAGGGCGTTTGCGCGTTCTCTTTTTAAAATTTCATACACCTGATATTCTTGTCTGCTACATCTTTTGCTTCGGAAAAGTCAAATATTTAGCCATTTTGGTAATGGGTGAAGTGTTCTCAAAAGTGTTTTTAAAATGGCACAATTTTGGACTGCTTTATTTATAAAGAGTTACAGATGTGAGAAGTATATGTTTGAGGGCGTAAATATTGAGAGAAGGGCTGATAATCATCAATTTCTTCTTTCTCTCGATGTTTTCCGAAACTATTTTACAAGGGAGTCATAAAATATATCTTGTATGGGATAGGATTTTTGAAGAAATCTTTATGAAGGAAAACAACTTTCTCTTGTTCGTTGCTTTTATATGAGGTGTAAATGGGATTCTTTAACCCTTTCTCATTCAAGGCATGGTATAACGTACTTATTAGAAAGGGATTGTAAAGTATTGACACAAAAGAAGAGATTACTGTTAATCAGCAATTTCTCCCGTTGTATCAGTAATTTCTGTACTACTTCTCTAAATATAAATCATCTTGGTATTAGTATCCATTTGTCGTCTGCAGCATTTTTCAAATTGGACCAACCTAAAATGTAGCTGTTTCGGAAAGATTTTTAAAACGTTGGTGGTGTGAAGATATGCCTGTAATCAAACTTTGTAAGTTGTATTTGCAATGATTAAAATATTTACAATAGATTTGTTGTTCCAATGCAGGTATCAGATTTCAACACCTTTGCTCATGTTCCTGGTGTGTCCAGATTAGGTGACAAACTCACTGTTTTGAAAACTCACTGTTTGAACTGGATACAAGTCGTGTCCCTAAATATATAAAGTAAGTACTGAAAAGTGTTCCAGACTAGTAGACAAACTTAGATCTGTCATCCAAGTAGTTTAGTGGCCCTTTATTTTGGAGTATTGAATCCTACACGCAAAATTGTAGATTCGACAGATTTTGTCTATATTTGTATGAACTTCAAATGGTCATACTCTTTTTAATTAAGAGAGGTAAAGTGATAATTTTTGTGTCATTGATTTTCTTATGGAATGGTCTCAAAAACGATATATTACAACATTGCAATCACTTCTAAAAAAATGTTATTTACCGTCGTTAGTTTCTGCTTGATATGAAGATGCATGCTAGCGGTGAA
Organism: Fragum sueziense; assembly: GCA_963680895.1. Lineage (NCBI taxonomy): Eukaryota > Metazoa > Mollusca > Bivalvia > Cardiida > Cardiidae > Fragum > Fragum sueziense. The sequence goes on along the minus strand of OY804592.1, from coordinate 82,501,803 downwards.
TTTCTTACTTCCAAGGTTTATAATTTGCTTTTGTTGATTTTCAAGATGTGTTGACCCAATTCCTCGCCACAAATGAGATCAGACTAATCTGATACGGGATGTATGGAGTGGAGAAACTTTAGGCTATTTTTATCGCTCATTCAATAAGATGCAGGAACTTTACAATATTTTGGAAGTGAGGCACGCGTCGATATTTTTTAACGATGACGTGGTTTGTACCTAGACAAACCATCGTTGAAATTGACAAAAGTGATAAAGTACGGATTTCACAAAGTTCATCTTTAATGTATGTTACACCTTGTAAAATTTATTAATGTATCAATTCGTAGGCCTATATGATTGGTGACTTAATATTAAACATATTGAATCAATAAACAAGAAGATATCTATGGATAAACAAGATTTACAGACCTGTATTTTTGACACGTCTTTATTGTCTCCGGGTTTTCCACTTCTTACGCATTATATTTTAAGGGGGAATGCTCCAGTTTTTCGGAATACTCGGTCATTACTGTAGTAAATTAATTGTTTCATGCCAATATGTTTCGCTACCATATTTTCAATAATATAACACATCATTACAATTTACCATTTTTGACGGTAAAAGTGTATTTATTATTGGAAACGGATTTCCTCAAGATGGAAATCGATTATTTAGAGTAAGACAGTCGTAAGTGTGTATGCAGTTACCACTGTTTTGCGTCATTTTATTCGTGTGTAGCTGATAATAAATGCTGTAATTCATTATAAAGTGCGCTGACCTATACATTTTCTTTTTGAATTATTACCAGGACATGTTGCTTAATACAATGAGGGAGTTTTATCAAATTCTATTATGTAGAACATGACATATTTCCAAAAATGTGTAAATTTTGACACAAAATACTCCAGCTTCGTTGATCTAACAGCACACGTGAGAATGCTGTTTTATACATCAACGCGTTTATAATAGCACATATTTTGGGTTTTCTGTTCTTATTAAATGTAAGACGTTACTTTAAATCCGTTTTCGGGACTAAACGATGAATATACAGCACTTTATTAGCATTTTAGTGGCCTTGGACAGGTGCAAGAAATTATGCACCTTTTCGCTGTAGGGGTATGTGATACGAATGCCCATAAAATTCAAACAAGATCGCTGACCATCCATTTTTATTTTATTTTTCAATTGGTTATAACATGTAATTTCAACATACAAAATATAAATAAATTCTATTATTGGGAAAAAAATTAGGAAACTGGAGCATTCCCCCTTAAAGAGGCTACTTTAATTAGAGCATAGAAAAATGGTTGGAATATTGCACAGTATTTGCTTTGAATAGTACAAAAGTTCACATGAAGACGCACAGACTACAGACAGACAGAAAGAAACACAAAGGATAGTGAATGTTTATATCAAACATTGTTATAAATCTATTATGCATAAGAACCTTACATTCATTTAGATGACTTAATGTAATATGATATATATAACTGGTGTGTAAAAAGGGTTTTTCTATATCATATCACAATGAACTCGTACTCTGTCAAATAAAAATGACAAAGTGATTCTTAAGTGAAATTATAGGGTTCAATCTTTGGACAAGACTAGTCTAGTAATGAGAGTATTTCGGTTTGGCTTAATTCGCAGATACACAATGACAAATGGTATTAAATGCGATGAATGCATTCTGTCTTCTAAATCACAACCTATCCTCTTACTCACAACCTATCCTCTAACGCACAAACTGACCGGAAGAACTGATTTTCTTCAAAGATTGACAGTAAGTTATTAAAATATTGTTTGCGCGATGTAATTTATATACAACTATTTTATAATACACACAGGTTTTGGGCCATTCATCCTCAGAAAGTGGACAAACGCTCATCAGGATTGACGAAATGTCAATATTGGGGCTACCCTTGCAATGGGAGAAAATGAATTTCCGTTCAATTTCTGGGAATCGGGGTTTGGATGGGGCTCACAAATATGTGAAAGTGAATAAAGGGTTGTATGACATTCTCCGATTTTTGATTTTCGAGCTAGAAACCAGAACATTTCGATTAAAAGACGAGACTCACCTTTCACCCGCCGATTTGTCGGCTCCTCTAACTGCCAACCGGATATCCTCTAAACTTTTTTTCATACACAACAAAATGTTGTGATTTAGTAGATAAGCGGCCATGTTTCTGTACTATTATTCAGACAAATCTTATCTACATCAACATGTATCTTGTCTTTAGAATCACCTTTCAAATTGGACAGCCATAAAAGGTTACCATTTGGGAAAGGGTTTAACATGGAGAAGACTAGATTCAGGTATGTTTAAATCATTGAAACAATTTGTTCTATATACCTGTGGGTGGGTGTTTGTTTAGAAGTTTTCAATTTTAATTTGCATCCCATAAAACTTTGTCAACTGTCAATTTCGCTGATAAGGTGATCCTTTAAACTGCACTGCCTATGTTATTTGCCAAATTGCAGATTCAAGTGCAAAAAGCTTGTTAGACAAGAGTTGTCATAGACGGATTATGCTCCCCGAATAAGCGTTTGTCACAAAATAAAAATTATCATACATTAAGCCCCCTTTTCCCATGACAGATTTTTTGTACACACATTATTTATAGGATATGTTCTAGAACATCTCATTTATCACAAAAGTACAAAATTTCATTAAATTCTGCCCATTGGATGAAGAAAAATTGGAGAAAATCTAATTTTTACATCAAGGCCCCTTTTTCCATGACGCAGCCTCAAATCAACAAACGGAGAAAAAGATCCTTAGGGATTATGCCTGGGAGTTCACATGTGAAGTTTCGTTGAATTTGGTCCAAGGGTTGCTGAGATATGGCTGTGGACGGACAGACAGACAGACGGACAGCCGGATGGACGGACAGCCGGACAGTGTGGCGACTGTCACTATATGCTCCCCCAAAATTTTTTCGGGGAGCATAATTATATAAAATTGGTGTGTTTGTATTTCAAAACTTTATCTAAACTAATACTTCTAGCATCTGTTACTTGTATGTATATAGTTACAAAAATCCTTCCACAAACAATATATTCAACCCTTTCCCAAACAAGACCTAGTTTTGAGGTCCCTGTAAGAAATGGCTTGAGAAGACATTGAGGCAAAAGAAGAAAATGTTGATGATCAGCATTTTCTCCTTTTGCCTCAATGTTTTCTGTGCTATATTATTCACAAAATTGATCTTTATTTATACTCATTTTGTCGTCTGCAGCACCTATAAATTTGGAAGAGTCTAATTTTTTTACGTTTGGGAAAGTATCAAACCTTTCTCAAATAAAAAATGTAATATTGCTACATATTGGTATTGATTGTGTCGTTAAAACTAGCCATTGTATGGGGTCTTGCAAAACTGCTGAATATTGTATACTGCAAAGAAGACGAGACACACAACTTAAGATGATGGTTCACTAGAGTATATATTTTCCTTTGACCTTCAATTTATGGTTTCTATACTTATATGTCATCTACTTCAATACAGGGTTAATGTGACATTGTAAATAACTAGAAACAATTAAACTGTCTGTCTGATATCTATACTGATAAGTACCTCAGTTTAAGGTCAAGCAGATTTAATCCCATCTCATCCCTATCAATATAACACAAATGTGTGGGTGGTAAGATTGGTGCTTGTTACAGAAAACATTCCACTATGGTTTAATCATTTTGTCAAACAATACCAGCTTTATAAGACTATGCATATACAACAACCCCTTTCTTCTCTTCACTGAAAGTTACCTAGTACTACTCAAGGCTACCATTGCTGTGTACTATACCTTCTTTGGTACAAATCATTCCTCTAACCAGTTCTAAATTAACCCTTTCCCAAACATCAAAATTTTAGGGTGATCCAATTAGAAAGCTGCTGCAGACGACAAAGATGATGATAATAAAGACATGATTTTTGTAAAATATGGCACAGAAAATATTGAGACAAAAGGAGAAACTGCTGGTTATCAGCAGTTTCTTCTTTTGTTTCAATATTTTCCCAAGCCTGTTCTATTAGGGTTGTCAAAACCAGGTCTTGTTTGGGAAAGGGTTAATACATGTATACCTACCAATTATTGTATGACAATCTTGATGACCTCTCTGAAAGTCTCAATATACCACCATGTTTAAATATGCATCATATCAGCATTCTCTGCTTTTCAACAAAGACTTCATAACTGCAGCTTGTTTTAAGCTGCAGTTACAAGGTTTTTGTTGAAAAGTGACGATATACATGTTCCTCAATTTGGCTATAACTAATATACCTACCAATTGTTGAATAACAATCTCGATGACCTCTCTGAAAGTACCATCATGTTTATATGTGTCATAAACATGTTTATATGTATCATAAACATGTTTAGTCAGCTTGGGTATAACTAATATACCTACCAATTGTTGTATAACAATCTCGTTGACCTCTCTAAATGTCCCATTATGTTTATATGTATCATATAAGTGTTTAGTCAACTTGGCTTTAATATACCTACCAATTGTTGAATAACAATCTCGATGACCTCTCTGAATGTACCATCATGTTTATATGTATCATAAACATGTTTAGTAAGCTTGACTATCACTTCTGTATCTGTCTCTGACTCAAACTGAAAACCTTTCTTTACCTGTAATAAATAGCATAGAAGTTTCTTAACAGTAATCACAATGTTATATTCGGCTTTTTCAAACCATGTCACAACTTTCAACAATTCAAAGAGGACCCATTTCTCTAAACCACCATATTCATTTACTTTAGTCTATACAATAAATATGTTCTAACAAGAATATTTTTGTATCAGAAATATATAGAGGATAATTGTTTGTTTCAGTGTAAGATCGATTGATATTTCATTGAGTGAACAACAAAAGCTTTATTTTCACGAGTGGCGAAGCCACGAGTGAAAATGTAGCTTTCGTTGTTCACGAAATGAAATATCAATCGATCTTACACGAAAAACAAACGATTATTCTATTTCTTTAATGCAAAAATTAGATAAAATGCAAAAAAAATACGACAGATTTTCTTAAAGCGCGTCATTTTGCACGTGACTGCTATGCAACGCTTATGATGACGTCACTTATTTGGCCCGGCTTGTATAACGTCAGATATGGTGAATTGAACGAAAGCGGGACACAAGTTTTTGATAATTTCACTGGATAGGCGGTGAGTTTATCAAAATGATAATCTACCGTTATTTCCCGATAATCCACCGAAAAGCATTAAAGAAAGTTAAATACAGCATAATACAATATACTTAAATATTGGTGTGTTTTCACAACAGCTTTTAGTTTTATAACAACAAAGAATCAGAAAAAAGAGAAAGTTGAAAAAAATAAGTAGGAGCTAAGGCAACTTATTATGTTCGAAAATGTTGTAACTCCACTTAAGTTTAAATATCCTGTAGTTAGCATTTTCAAGCATAGCTGATGTTCTATGATATATAGTATCAAACCTACCAGTAGAGATTTGATGTCCTTATAGTTTGTGATGATTCCATTATGTACAACCAGAAACTCTGAAATACAGAAAACAACAGTAAAATGGCAATAGGTTAACAATCATTATTCTAGTTTATGCTTGTACAAGCTTAATACACCATGCAGCATTCTTTTATATCAAAAGGCATTGTCAAGTTTGAGGTTCACAGGAAGACAATAATGGTCTCTCATTCTAAAATTTTAAAAGCTTGATCTTGAATTTTTTATTCACAATCAGATTTGTCTTCTTGTCCCAGACCGTCTCTTTTTGTATACAATCCTGGATTTACTTTGCCAGAAATGGCTTCAAGGTTAGTAAACTTAAGTTCAAGAAAAGAAACAGGTGTGATTTGTATAAAGATTTTGTCATTTCTTCGGTTCCACCTACTGTTACAGTATTCAAGAGGCAGTCAAGATGGATTAACCTAAGTCCTTGTTTCCAATTTGTTGTCGCCGCCGCCTTAGCGCAGTTGGTAGCGCATCTGTCTCTCATTCGAGAGGTCCCAGGTGTGATATCTGGCCGCGGCAAAAACCCTTACTGACAAAAATGTCACCCATCAATGGTTTGATATCGTGAACCTATGTGGGGGAGCAGCTTGAGGCTCGGAAAGGGTATTCTGGTAGTACTGGTATGAAAAACAGGAATCCATGGTCAGGTGCTCCAGCCTCCGCAATATGACCTTAGTAGTTGAAAACGGTGTAAAACCCCAATAAACCAAACCAATTTTTTGTGAATCAAATATTATTTTAACCAAAAACATTTAAAATGAACAGTTGACATTTTAAAATTGGCCAAACTGTACTAATTTCATAACAGAACTTATGATGAAATCTTTGGACATATTACAACATTTTCTGTATGCAATGACCAACATTACATTCTTATCTAACTATTTATCAGAACTTGGCTTAAATCCTTTCACACACAACAACTTCAAATTTTTCAATTTGAAAACCTTTTCAGATAACAAAATACATATTTTTTTATCCCTTTCACGAATGGCATAGAATTTTTGTCATTTTCATCTCTTCTTGCATTATTTTCTTTGTCAAAAAGGTTTCCTGCTTTTATAAACATTATTTTTGCTCTTAAGACATCCTTTAAGAATGATGCTAACATTTTGCTTTTTGGAAAAGCATTTAATTTGAGAGTTTGAATTATCTAACATAGAAAGCATTGGGGGAAAATAAGGATAGCTCCTAGACTGGAGCAATGAAATGCCTTGCCCAAGGATAAACTTGCCTATTATGACTAGTGACACATTGGACATGAAAGAACAACCTCAAGATTTCACCTTAGGTGAAGATTTCAAGTCCAATGCTTAATTAACCACTGAGCCACACTCTGAAATAATGCAGGATTTTGGAAAAGCTTTGTTATCTTATATGGTATAATGCACTATTTTCCCATGACCACATGCAGTTATGATCTATATTATCAAAATCTATATCATGATAATAGGATGGACAGCAGCTGTCAGTATATTATCAAGTCTATTATTTGTCATCCAGAATGTCAATGCAACATTAACCCATTACCACACACTGATAATGTTTGATGCACCACAAGATAAAGGCTTTGGAAAACATTGTGGAAAATGAAGAAATTGCTTGTGTCAAGCAATTTCTTCATTTCCCACAATGTTTTCTAACCAGAATGACTAGAAAATGTGTAATTTCGTTCACTAAAAATTATCATCTGCAACAACATCTTTGACTTTGGCCCAGTCTGAAATTTTGCTGTTTGGGAAAGGGTTACATCAATAGCTTCTAGTCCAACAACATGCACAACAGATGGTCAGTTTTGTTGGGTTAGAGCAACAATGTTGTATCTTCATATTTAATTCAATTGCACATACAACAGTTTTGTACTATATCCTTCAAATTATTCTATCTTACAGGCCATATTTCATATCATTGTTTGATGTTAAAAACCTCATAACAGCAGCTTGAATAAGCAGCGCTTACAAGATTCTGGTTTCCCATGATTTATAAATAATTGATGTACTTCTTACATTTCATAAACTATCATGCCTATTGTGTGTCTATGAAAAACAAGCTTGTTGTAGTAAAGCATGTACAATGTATTTCAAAAATCTGTGTGCCAAAATAGTTTGAACAGGCTGACCAGTGTTGAAAAATTTCCATCTTTTTTGAAATAATTTTTCATTTTTATTTATTTACAACCTATTGTAGTCTGCAGCGCTTTCAATTTATAATTTTCAGTTCATTCATAATAATGTTCTCATGAGAGCAAACAAGAGCTGTCTGAAGACAGCGCGCTCGACTTTCTAAGTTGCTTAGTATAAAGGAGGCATAACTCCAAATATAGAGGAGCCAGGGTCATGGGCCCTAGTAGTAAGGTAGAGGGTGTGATGGTGAATAAGTATTCCAAGTTTGGGTTGAATCCCTTTGATAGTATGGAAGTTATTGATGTTTAAAAAAACTTTAACCTTTGTTGCAATGCCGACGCCAACGCCGACGCCCGGGTGACAGTATCAGCTCTCATTTTCTTCGAAAAGAGCTAAAAATAGGATAACCAAATATTGTGTTTTTAATATAATATCAACCTTTTCCCAAATGGCAAACTTTTAAGGTGGACCCATAATAAGTCTACTGAAGACAACACAGTGGATAGTGATGAAGAAAGAATTTATTTACATTGTAGCCAAGAAAAAATTGAGGCAAAAAGAGAAATCGCTGATGATCAGCATTTTCTTCTTTTGCATCAATGTTTTCCCCAGCATATTCTATTAGGGACATCAAAATCATGTCTTCTTTAGGAAAGGGCTCATTTTAAATGTCAGGAAAACAATATCAATAGTTCAAGCTGTTGTAAAATTGTCAACTTTATATACCATTTTAAGTTCATTTATCTTATCAATTCTTTATTCCTGCCTCACACAACAAATTCCATTCCAGACTTACAAAATTCACCGTGTAAATGTAAGACTTTACAATGCAAGATGATCACATCGCTCTATAGATAAATAAGGTTGCAAGCTTCTTCTGTTAGAGGCATGGTTAGGAAAGGGTTCAGGGGTAACTTGTAACTTTTTATTTAAATTTAACCCATCTAAGATTTGTGACAATTTGTGACAACGGGAACGGTTTAGCCCATGTCAATACAGCAAATGTGACTACATGTACTGTTTTTCAATCAGTTGACAAAAAACTACTTCCTAATAGGAGAATAGCATTATCATTCATATAAATTATTGAAAAGCCCACTTCCTAGTTGTAAATTCCAACAGTGAAAGCTTTTCAAACAATCCCAGGTTTTAACCCTTTCCCAAACAAGACCTGGTTTTGACATTCCTAAGAGAAAAGACTTGGGAAAACATTGAGACAAAAGAAGAAACTGCCGATAACCATATTTTCTGAGCGATAATATACACAATTTATATGTGAATTTATACCAATTGTGTCCTTTTTGAATCGGAAAATTTTAATTTTTTGTCGTTTGGGAAAGGGTTAACCCATTTCCACACAGTGAAGCTTTTTTTAACTTTGATGCACAACAAGGGAAAAGACTTTGGAAAACATCGTGGAAAATGAATAAATTGCTATGAGAGGCAATTTCTTCATTCCCCACAATGTTTTCTAGACATAAAGACCAGCTTGTAATCTGCAGCAACTTTCAAATTAGAACAATCCAATATGTTGCCATTTGAGAAAGTGTTAACTTTATGTAGTTTGTTAAAGATAATAAATAATGCAGGTGTTTTCTTCTAAATGATAATTAGAATTGCAGATTTTCAATTAATTGTAAACATTTCGAAACACAGCTTTTGTAATACATGTAACAAACTCAATTCAGAGTAGACAACTACCTGCTGTGATTCTGAACAGAACCAATAAAAGAAAATATGAAACTGCTTATAATCAGCATGTTTTCCTTTTCCCTAATTATCTTGCTTTCTTCATCACATTTGAACATGTACTATCCCATATTATATGCATTTAAATACCTTTTGAATGATATAATTATAATAATTTTTGAGATAATTATAATTAGGTAACCCATTACCACACTGTTCCAATTTGAAAGAATTTGTATTTCAAGTGAAAGAAATTCACAAATTTTTGGTCTTTCTGGATAGAAAACATTGTGGGAAATGAAGAAATTGCTTGTCACAAGCAATTTCATCATTTCAAACAATGTTTTCCAATGACTCTGTCTTGTGGGGCTTCAAAAGGCGTCATTATGTGGAAATGGGTTTAGATAGATTTGAGATCATTTGTCAATACAAAATAATTGCTTTGATTTTTCTGATTCACTGAACCAAGGCAAACTTCCTTCTTGAGTGTCAACATTATTCTATAGCTTATAAAAAATGAAGGTCAGGCAGAAGTTCTCAAGTTACATTTTGGCATTATAACAGATCCAGACCAGATATACAGATTTGTAATCTTGCATTTTTGGAATTAATGCAATGTGAATCTAATCATATCACATTCCAAATTCTTGTCAATAGTACAATATTGTTGTAAGTGCATATCAATTCTTTATGTATTTAAACCTTTACCAAATGACAGAATTTCGACTTATCAAAATTCAAAGATGCTGTAGACGATGACTAAAAATGAATAAATATCAATTCTTTATGTATCTAATCCTTTACCAAACGACAAAAATTTCGACTTGTCAAAATTCAAAGATGTTGTAGACGACAACTAAAAATGAATGAATACATTTTTAAATCTTTTTGTATGGAAAACATTGTGGGAAATGAAGAAATAGCTTCTATAAAATACAATTTCTTGTGTAAGATCTCTGTTGATCTCACAAGCCTCACCATCTTGTGTGGGCATTACCGACACATATTAACCAATCCCCAAACAGTGACACCTTTTGACGCACCACAAGATAAAGGCTTAGGAAAACATTGTGGAAAATGAAGAAATTGCTCTCAAGTCTAAAAAATTACCCTCTGACAATGGGATATCTATTATGTCGGTGCAATATTGGTTTGATCTCGCTCGGTTCTCTATGTGTTGCCCATCTTGTGTGGGCAATATAAACACATATCAACTATTTTGTCAGTGCTATATTGGTGTAAGTGCATATCAATCCCATTATGTATTTACAACACTGTCTAATCTACTACCTAAACACTCATCAACTATACAAACACCCACCATTTTTGGTGTCAGATCTCTGTGGATGACTGTTGATCTCGCTTGGTTCTCCGTGTGTCGCCCATCTTGTATGGGCAATACCAACATGCACATCATACTCTTTCTCATACGACAAACCATTGTTTTCTGAAATATAACAAACAAGATTTATAACAAGATGTGTTTATGAAACAGAAATGCCCCCCTAAATGGCCAATGTAAAATTTTTGGACAGACAGACAGACCGATGGAGGGACAGACAGAATGGACACAAGTTAAACAATATGCCCGATCTTTCAATACAGTGGCATAAAAACTGTTGTAAACCCTCCATTAGAGTTGTCCAATTTGAAAGCTGCTGTGGATTTCAAAATTAGTGTTTATAAAAATAGGATTTGAGTAAAATGTATCAAAGGAAATAATGAGGCAAAAGGAGAAAATGCTGATTATCAGCATTTTCTTCTTTTGCCTCAATGTTTTCCCAAGCCTTCCTCTATTAGAGTTATCAAATCCAGGTCTTGTTAGGGATAGGGTTGGAGAGCTTTAGAATGGTATGCAATAATGTAAACTGTAACATGAGAAGGCACTTCCTTGTTGTATCGGCCATTCTGATTGGCTAATGAACGGGTAGTGGTGCCTAGATAGGATATTTTAAAATACAAATTCTACCCTTATCTTAAAATTGCAAAACTAGTGTGAATATAATTAAATTATTTAGTTATTTTTTTCATTCTTTCACAAGCAAGTCACAATATTTACAAACATTAAGGACAACACTTCTGAAACAAGTATCTGGTGTTGTATGCAACACATAAAGTCCCCTACCGGCTTCACATTGACTCAATATGGTAATCAATAATAGATTAAGTTGCAGGATCCATTTTTTGCCATATTTTCACTATTTCCGTTACCATAGCAACCGCACTTTTCGTCAAAGAACAAAGATAAAATGATGTGCATAATCTACACATTGCCATCTAGTCATATACCAAGTCTCATCAAATTAGCTTGCTTACTTATTAACTTATCGCAGGATCCAATATTTTTTGCCATATTTTCACTATTTCCGTAACCATAGCAACAACAATTTTAGTCTAAAAACAAAAATAAAATGATGTGCATAATCTACACATTGCCATATAGTCATATACCAAGTCTCATCAAACTAGCTTGCTTAGTTATTATCTTATCCCAGGATCCCATTTTTGGCCATATTTTCACTATTTCTGTAACTATAGCAACCTCAATTTAAGTCGAAAAACAAAAATAAAATGATGTGCATAATCTACACATTGCCATCTAGTCATATACCAACTTTCATCAAAAACGCTTGCTTAGTTATTAAGTTATCGCGGGATCCAGATTTGAGCGGACAGACGGACGGACGGACAGACGGACGGACAGACGGAGGGCAAACCTATAGTCCCCTCCGGTGTGAACACCGGTAGGGGACTAATTATTGCAGTGAAAATATTCTTTTTGACTAGTTAAAATCATAAGGACTTACAGATGACGAAATCTCTCTGTTAAAGATTAGAAAGCCTTGAAGGAAAAGGACAAAATGCTGATTATCAGCATTTTCTTTCTTTCCTACAAGGGCTTCCAAACCCATATCCATTTGTGTTGTCTTCTTGCTTAACTGTTTAACATCAGAAGAGGGTTAAGGAAAGGTGGAAACAAAACTTCTATATGACAGTGCGCTTATTATTTTCAATTTGGCATAATATTCAATAACTTAATGTTGACAAAGGAAGAGACTAGCTTTATGAAACTTGAGAAGCATATTTGCAAAAAATTCTAAAACTGGGCTGAAATTGGGACATTTCAAAATATTTGGGGCATATCTAATAAGTTTATAGTGCACAAATATTTACGCCAGACAGCTTAACTTTCGTCGGCGAAGTCCGTTTGTTGAGTGTCTTAAAGAAACATTGCCAAAGTGGGGTCATTGCATACGCAGATATTCCGAGTTAATGTTGGGGCACTGTACTAGTTCTATTCAACCCATTGGCAAATGACAATATATTTGGCTTAACCATTCCCAAATAATCAAATTTTAGACAGTTCCAATTTGAAAGCTGCTGCAGACAATAAAATGGGTTTTAACATAAACATGCAATGTAGTCAAGATCGATATTGTTATCTAGTAGCTTCTCTTGATGACTTGTAACAACTCTAAGTGGACCAACTCTAAGAGAGGAGCTTTAGCAATGATCAGGCCGCACTCAGACTAATAGGGATACATGGAAGTCTCAAATGCTATGAGGGGCCCTTTTTCTGATCTTGGCTCAAATAGACAGAGCAACACATTAGTTGGGGTAAAAGCATTCTAAATTCATCAATTTAAATCCAAACCCTATGTTGTGGTTACTGAATTTGAATTGTCTTGGAAAGACAATTCCAATGAGTACCCACACCATTGGGGGTTTGACGAAGGATAATATGTAATACAGCCGACACTCGTTATGTCGACAATCGGATAAGTCGAATTTTCGCTTAAGTCAAAGTTCAAATATGGTCCCGTACTCATCAATGGACATGAATTTTTCAAACAAAATAACTTCAAACTGAATATAGCCATTGAAATTTAGTAGGAAAAGGATAGAAATTGCTCGAAACGAGCAATTTCTTTCCTTTTCCTACTATATTTCAATTAAAATCGTACTTGATTAGTTTCAAAAAACGGTCAAATATCAATTTTATCGAAACCGAAAAAATCGGATGAGTCGAACTCCGGATATGTCGAGATATTTTGACGGTCCCTTGGACTTCGACACAACTAGAGTCGACTGTATTGCATTTTGAAAAGCTATTACGCCCACTTATCTGTAGCTTTGATAGAGCATGAGACAGAGCTTACTTTGTAATTCCTCTTCTAGATTTGCAACTCTTCCTTTCTGTCTGACGATTTTGAAGGCACATTTTCTGTCTGTATTTTCATTGCAATCAAATGCAATGCCTGAAATGTGAAATGAATGCATTTAACTATGAATAATATTAATTTAGTTTACAAAAGGTAAATCAAAAAGAGTGCTCATTTTTATGGATCATGACATCATTTCTATAACACTAGAGGACCATGAATTTTAAGGGCACATAACTTAAGATGTGAACTTGTTCTCCAGAAGCTGAAAATTTCGCTCATGCAAATCTCTCATGGTCATCAACATTAATTTTGGTCTACGCTTCTTCTTGATTAAATTTTGTCAAATTCAAGGGCACATAACAGAAGATATGAAATTTCTATCATGTTTAGAATTACATTAATATGATGGTTTTGTCCAAGTTTTGTTTGAAACGATTAGTCAGTATTTGTGACAGTTGGAACTTGGAGAGAAAACAAAGTCGAAAACAGCAATTTTGTCGGGGGCACATAACTCAGGATATGAGATAATAAAAATGTAAGATAGTCCACCACTAGTTAGATCCATGCGACATTGGAATTTTCATTCAACTTCTTAATTTTGTTACATTTTTTCCAAACCTATTCGGCTGACATTGTAAACATTTGGCGGTGGAATGTTCCACCGCCAAATGTTTACAACGTCGCCCGAATAATTCTGATGTCACTTGAATCTCATTAATGGTGGACTATCCTAAGTAATTACAAACCTGCGGAGTCATATCCTCTGTATTCCAGTCTTTTCAACCCATTGATGAGTTTTTCTATGATTTCTCGTCTTGTGACAGGAGTCAAGTAATTCAGATAGGCGAAAATGCCTGAAAAAAGGAGAAAATGGTTTATCATGGATGTCTGATATTTTGATTATCTTAGATACAGTTGATATTTGTAATGTTGACATCTGTCAACTCTGTCTCTAAAATAACAAAATTAAAACAGCTTCAATAATTTTGAAAGCTTCTGCAGATGCCACATTAATGGATGCAAACGAAGATAGGGTTTATGTATAATGTACACACAGAAAATAGTTAGACAAAAGCAAAATGCTGGTTATCAGCATTTTCTCCTTTTGTCTATTAATTATTGAGACAAAAGGAGAAAATGCTGGCTATCAGCATTTTCTTCTTTTGCCATAGTGTTTTCCTAAGTTTTTTCTTTAAATGACATAAAACCAGGTGTTGTTTGGGAAAGGGTTCATTAGATAAGGACTGTGTCCTTTAAGAGAAAGGAAAGATTCTGAGAAGGAACAAGAGCTGTCCGAAGACAGCGCGCTCGACTTTCTAAGTGCTTAGTATAAAGGGGGCATAACTCCAAAAATAGTGGAGCCCATTGATAGTATGGAAGTTATTTATGTTTGAAAAAACTTTAACCTTTGTTGCAACGCCGACGCCCGGGTGACAGTATAAGCTCTCATTTTCTTCGAAAAGTCGAGCTAAAAACACATTATTATGACTGATATATCAGTTATTTATCTAATTATATTAACATAAAATATAAATATCAAATGAATAACCTGGCATCCCAGCACAAAATAATCAAGTTGATCTTTAATCAGTCACTACTTCTGTAAATTTATATACAACTCCATTCAACTAAATTTCATCATTTTCATGTAAAGTAAAATTTCCTCAAATTTAACCCTTTCGTTTGCAGAATTATTTCCCAGAAATGACTTTTCCCCTATTTCCAAGCACTTCGTGTATACACATGCATAATAAATAGATTTTACTAGCAGAATACCCACAAACCTATATATCATTGGAAAGGTTATTCATTTTCCTTTAACAATATGATGAATAACTGATAGAAAATTTGAATTTCATCAAAATTTCGACCTCTAGCCCCATGACCCCTGTCAGGCCCCCTGCCACGACCCCCGACCACCCCCACCCCTACGATTTGGGACTGGATTTGGTTTAGGGTTATTGGAATCACTATCGAAGTCACTATTCAAAGTCTCCGAAACATTTCTAATGTTCAAATCACCTTTTTACCCCCAAAAAATCAGGGTAATCGTTATCATCATCGTCCGGCACTGACATGGTGATTCGCCGGACCTCTTCTGCAGAATATTGAACCCTCCTGACCATCGTTACAGCTCAAACAAACCCAAAAACTGTGTTTTTCTTCACATTTTACGAGAACATAACAATATTGCGCAATATTTCAGTGTCATAATAACTTTAATAGTGTAAAATTTGCTTTTAAAAGCCCATGCCCCCCTAAACAGTATAGGCGTTCCTGGACCGCGCTTTAAAGCGCGCTTGCAAACGAAAGGGTTAAATATCATATGGTCAAAAATGGTTAAACAAAATTTGCATGATATTTTTCCATTATATCATTGCAATAAGATACATGTATGTAGTCAGTATATAATTTGTAGGCCAAGCATTAGTTTTTCTAATAATTTCTGAATCACTTGATACCCTAATTTTGGGTATGAATAAGAATATTTCAAAAAAATATCATTGACAACCCCTTTACCAGGAAGTGCTTTCACAATCACTTTTACTATTTTGCACACTTATTCAGAACGGAATTGAGAACAAGTTCTTTCAATATTGTCATTTAATCCCACATTGATTTTGAAAAATTATGGTTTAAAATTCTGCTGAAAAAAGGACTTTTGGCATTGAGACCAGGAAGTTGGCTCTTTTTCAGAAAATCTCAAAATTCCCCCTCTCCTGTTTTAGACATTATTATTGATTACCGTACCATATTAATTGTTCAATAATAGGTCATTATATTCAAGTATTAACATGTGATATTTGAAATCAATTACAAGATGATAAACATCTAGAGTTGCACAAAAATGCAATAATGACAGACGGTAAAGAAGGTCGCTCTGACTTGGCAATTTGAACAGGAAGTCATCTCAAAGTTCCCCTTTTTTGTAATGTTCCTAGATTATTGATTGACAATATTGAATTTGTTCAATAGGATTAGGATCTTATCTTTAATGCAGTAGTTTGTTTGATCCTGAGTTTATTTGTTTATATGCATACTGCTGTGGATGTCCCAATACAATAGGGTACCATAGGCAGCAGATAGGTAGATTTTCTACTATCAAACCACAAAGCTACTTTGTTGTGCGGATCTATGCCATCGAGATGGCACTACCTTACATCAGTCCTTACGCTCTGAATCAAGGTCTTCCAAATCAAATTGTCTATAATATATTCAGTAAACACTGGTCATGCATACCCAGACTTGTTCTTGCTTTGGCAGGTGGCATGGGCAAGGATAAGCGTGCATTAAGCCAGCATACTCATGCTGTCTGGTCTTAGTCTATACTCAGCATTGTCTGTTAATTTCAATCCCTATCTTTTTAGGTTTTAAAAACATACTGTGTATCTAATTTATGTTAATTCTCCAGAATTCTGCAAGCAATAAAATTCTCAAAAATCTGGCTACATCAAACAGTATCCTGCTGTGTTCAAACAGCCTATAAATTCACAATCTGGTTTTGTAAAACTTTCAACATCCCTTACTGCATGACTTATAACTGTAGATGTGAATTAGATGTACAAGTTGCAGAAAGATGAACATGAAAATTGGCTATCATTATGAGACTGTTCATTCCCTGTTAGGGCTTCAGACAACCAGCTAAACTTAGACTGACTATTAGCTAACACATAGTTAGTGTCTATCTGACAGCCAATGGGTTGACAAAAGTCACTGAAATACTTGTTAAACAATGATAAACGACATAATTAAGTGATCAACAACATAACTTGACATGTTACCATGACATTTATCTTATTGTTAGATCTAGCAGTAAATGAGATGTTCATGTGAAACACAAATGTGCCTACTACAGCCATTACTTCATTTGACCAACAAGAGTGCCATGGTCACAATATACGCCGCCCCAGGGACTAAGTTTTAAGGGGGCATAACTCAGGCAAAAATCAATGAACCATAAAATCCTTCCTTCATGCACATCTACCAATTGAGGTGATAACATTGACCAAGTTTCAAGAAGATCCAGCCAGAAACTTAGGAGGAGTTGCGTTGACAAGAAAAGTGGACGGACGTACGGACGGACGGATGGATGGACGGACAGACGGAGAAGATGACGCCAATATACGTCCGCCTCCGGCGGCATATAATAAAAAAGAAACAAAAGAAGGTTGTAGGCCAGCAGTGGAGTGTCAGCCTTGCAACCAAGAGGTGGCCAGTTTAACCATTACCACACAATGACGCTTTTTGGCGCCCCTAAAGATAAAGACTTTGGAAAACATTATGGAAAATTTTCTATCAGAAATAACAATTATTTTAGATTTTATTCATTTTAAATTATAGTCTGCACCTAAAATTTGGATCACCCTAAAATTTTGACTTCTGGTAATTGGTTATATCATTGATAGATCTAATCCGAGTCTTCTCAGATGTAAATACGCTCTTTGATATTTTGATTTTTCCCTATTTACATCAGAGAGCGTTGCTCTTTGAAAAAATCAAGAAGTTCTCCACAAATTGTGGCGCATCGCTCACCGTCCGATCTTAAACGCTATCGTTAAAACCCCTGATGATATCGATCAACGAACCATTTATTGTCATACATGTTGAAAAATTTACGACCAAAAAGTATTTCCAAAAAGTTTATAGGCAATGTTTTGCAACAACCCTCACCTGAGCAGCCTTTGTTTACCTTGACCTTCCATTCAAAACCAAAGGTTATACTCTTCCAGCAGGCCGATTTGAAATGAAATTTTTGGTCAGGTATGACAAAAAATGATTTATTGATCTATACCCTACAGTGTTTTACCGAGTGATTCGATATGATACACAAAAACAAAGCTTCACTGCTTGTAACGTTACCGAACTTTCCGCTGTTTTCAAAGAGCAATGCTCTCTGATGTAAAAAGTGAAAAATCAAAATATCAAAGAGCGTATTTACATCAGAGAAGACTCGGATTATGATAGATCTAGTAGAGAAAGTAGGCATTCAGCGCAAGTACTGGTACTGTTTCCAGAAAGCAGAATCTAATCAAGAAGAATTTATCTTAGTTGTGAGTACTTCTTTCCCAATCAAAGTAGAATAAATTTTAACAAAACAAACAAAAACTACACCAAAGTGAAAAGACAAGCATTCGTTTTTGCCATGTTTAGTATTTGTTACATTCCATATCTGAGTAGTTAGGAGGAAAAATGATGATAATGATGATTTGTGGGATGATGTCGTAATCATTATTATCTAGGAGGAAAATCTATAACATTGTGGTTAACGGTTAATGGTGCCCTTCCTTCATAGTAATCATACCTCAACATCCAAGAAATAATATCCCTACAAATAATTTGACAACTATCTGGGAACTCAGAGGGAAGTATCAGTCTGTGCAGACTGACTAGAATTGAAACTTTCAACATAAGATAATTTCATTGATCTAAAATATTTTATCTATTTTAACCCTTTCCCAAACAAAACCTGGTTTTGACGTCCCTAAAAGAAAGGGCTTGGGAAAACATTGAGACAAAAGAAGAAACTGCTGATAACCAGCAGTTTCTCCTTTTGTCTCAATATTTTCTATGCCATATTTTACACAAATTCTATCTTTGATAACAGCCATTTTGTCATTTTTGGCACTTTTTTAAGTGGATCACCCATAAGTTTTGCCGTTTGGGAAAGGGTTAACCCATTACCACACAGAGACTCCTCTTGACTCCCCACGAGATAATGGCATTGGAAAACATCGAGGAAAATGAAGAAATTGCTTGTGAAAAGCAATTTCTTCATTTACCACAATGTTTTCTGCCTAAAAAGGTCAAAAAATTTAAAATTTCATTCATTTGAAATTGTCGTCTGCATCATTTTTGAATTTGGACTAGTCTAAATATTTGCCGTTTGGTAATGGGTTAAAATATGTTCATTTTTCCAAATGCGACATCTGGTCAACATCTGTCAAGTCTGATCCTTTCCTCAAATTTGGTTACATGTATTGACTTCTCAGAAGGTCCCTTTTAGGGTGGCAGGTCACAAAATAATGCTTGAGAGCCTGACTAACCAAATAGTGCAGTAACTGTTGAAAGTATATGGTATAAGTATGTGCAGTTTGATCTTAGTCTATACCACAGGCGGCAATCACGTGACTTTGTTATTGTTTGACCAGATTGAACTGAGACTCCTTGCATATTCCGTTAATATTCGGCTCTTTCCGTATTTTCTACATCGGGACTAATAATCTGTCATGATCTGTGTAAGTACTGTTATACACCTCGCAATATACACCGAATAATAGTGGCCTAGTGTGTAAGGCGACTTTTATGTAAACCATATGTCCGTGGTTCGAATCCCAGTAGCGATTTTGTTTAAATATTTTTACTTTCAACATTTCTTTCTTTTTTTTCAAATGCATGCATACATTTTGTAAACCTCAATCAGTTCACTTGAATCCTTTCACTTTAAGTAGTCATTCAAGAAATGTCGAAACCGTTTAGATACAGGTAATATAAAAACGTGTTTGCTGATGTTGCAACTTTTTTAGACAACTGGGGGACCCAGAACATTTTTCCTCGCTTAACCATTAATACAATTGGAGTAAGCAGGGTCAATGTCTTTTTGATTCCAGAGAAGCTGCGAGAGACCAACACATCAGCAACGTTCAAGGGAAGATTATAAACGATAAATGAACGAATGAAGATTATCATAAAAAGGGAAAAGATATTTAGTGAACTAGATCTATAATTATTGTGAAAATTAAGAAAAATGAGTTTTTCATCAATCAATAAATTAATACATTAATCAAGTATCCCATTTCATAGATAAAAAGAAAAAAAAAAGCTTAACAAAAAGTTTCATCAGTAAAATGCTGGGTTCGATCTTGAGTCTCTATAAATGGAAGTCCAGCGTCTTTCCACTACGCTAGTTTTTTGTTCAATGGGATCATGCAGAAATAAAGTTAACATTTTTCATAGCGCAGGGTATAAACACGCGGAAACTATCGAATACGCCGATGAATGCCGGAATACACTTACGGAAAACGATGAGTCTCAGGTAAATATGGTCAAACAATATCATATATTTTCCTCACTTATGTAAACAAAAACACTCGGTAAGAACACATTTTCTCAAATTTTGAATCAGATACTTAACACTAAATATTGAGATACGTGCCATTCAATACGTCGTACTCTCCGGTCTATTTTGGTACCAAGACCTTCCCTCAAATCCCTGTCAAAGCTGAGAACATCCGTGCAAAGTATTTCTAAATGCCGTGATATATTTTCTTAAGAAATGTTTGTACTTTGCACAAATGTTCTCAGCTTTGACATGGATTTGAGGGATGATCTTGGTATCAAAATAATCGGGAGATTACGATGCATCGAATGGTACGTATCTCAATTCTGAGAGTTAAGTATTTGATTTAAAATTTAAGAAAATGTGTTCTTACCGAGTGTGTTTGTTTACATAAGTGAGGAAAATATATCATAACAAAGTCACGTGATTGCCGCCTGTGTATACTATCGGCTATAAAGCAGAAATGTTCTAAGTACAGCATGAAAAAGTTACAATAACATCTATTTATTCAAAGCCTAAAACGGTTTTAAATTTCGACAAGCCTGTATTTCAGTTGCCAGATAATGAGAGCTTTGTAAGATACCTACCATTTGTAAAATGCAGAAATACTTAGGTATCAGCTATCTTTTATTCATGTCTGGTGTGAATATATCATTGCTCAAAAGTTGATCAATTTTTGCCTTGCCAGGTAGTGTATAATTATTCTAATTGAAAAGAAATACAGTACTTGAAATTGGAGATGTACATTAATTTTATCTTTCACTTATTTATATGTATTACTTCTTTTAACACAATTTCATGGAAAAAGGAAGACGGATCTAGCTTTATCCACCTATCCTTTTTCTATCCCTATAAACAAGGATGTCCTTTTTCAAGACAATATCTTTACAAAGGGTGACAAATATCTCCATTTTTACAAAATGAATGTGTGTACTAAAGTCTTAACATTATTTCAGGTCTTTTTTTGTCTGATTTCTCAGATTCCCCATTTTTTTTAAACAATTATTTTTATTACAATTATAAATGAGCCAGAATCTGGCAAAATCTTGCATTTGAAGACTACCATGTTTATATATATAGAACAAGATCAGTATGTGCCTAAATGCAATCTGATCAAGATCCAAGCAGCTGACTGACTGTGAGTTGCGAGCAGGTAATGCAGTAGCTCATTGAGAACAGCATCACTGTGTTGTAAGTTGTCCGTTAGGTTTGTCCAGTCATTCAAAGATGGCAACAACTATACAACATGAGAGGTAGGTGTCGTAGTTTTTCATCGATAAATTTCTTAAACGATTGTATCTTGCCACGATACTGATATCATTATACAGGAGAAATGTATACCTATCAACGGTTCTATATACCAAAGTACCAGTGTTGTCCTATCGTACTCAGTCGTTGTGCAAAGACAGCCCAACACGGAAAACTTTTTTCGAAGCGAGAAAGTTGGCCTTTTAAGGATGATTACATAGTAATCAACGAACTAGGGAACAAACTATTGCTCTAACTTGGATATTTTTATCATGCTCTTTTCTGTGGTTACCGTTATTTTACACAAAAATGTCCAGAATGACCACAAACACCGTGTTTACTAAATGGCCAAACAACGGTGTAGTCACAGTGAAAATATGCAGACACAACGGTGCAGTTTCTGTGTTTAATGTACGGTGTGGTTATATTCTCATAACAAATTGTGAACGGTGCAGACATAATGCAATTGTGAACGGTGTAGACTTGAAGCAATACAGAACTTATTATTTTTGGAATGATAATATTGTAATGTTTAATGATAACGTTTTCATGGCTGGGAATCACACATTACAATTACTACCGAAATTCTTCAACAGTTATGTTAATATGTGACTGACTTGTAAATGCTCTACAGCAAAGAAGGTGACACTATGTCTACAAAATATACTTTAATCAGAATAGAGAAAGAATCTAGTAGTTTCTTCGCTATTTGTCAAAGCAATTCCGTTAGGGTCAAGTAGTAGAAAATACCAAGAATCTGCCGGCGTATGTTTTATTATATCTTTTATTTTCAGTTCCATGCTGTCCACTTGTTACTACTGTCATTTCGAATGAAGTTTCGAAAAGGTTGTGAAGCATTCGAAACAGGACCATTCCAGTCAGATATTAAAAATGCCCAGGAGGGAGATCAATGATCAGACAGGCCAAAAAGGTTTGAAAACTCTGATCTTTAGTATGATTCCGGATATCATCAAGAAGTCAGACTAGGACATCATCCCATTTGCGAGCATAGAATACAGACATCATCAACGTAGAATATCAGGATTTTGCAATTAACAATCTTTCTATTGATGATATCCCCGATTTTGTATGCATGAGTCCTGTACATAAAAAATACTAAGTTCAACACCCCATAAAGCCGTTCAAAAAGCTCCCACCTTAATTTCTGATATTTCCATTGGACGTGCTGAAACAGATGATACGGATAGGGACTCACGAGACATGGAAATAATGGCTGAAATTAACAGTTTGTTCCTAAATGTGATTAAGTCATTGAGAAGTATTTATCAACCTGGTAATTGGTTATCTTTTCATAAGATGGTCAAGGAAGGTCGGTTTCCGATGGAAACCATTGCATTTCATTTATTTATGGATGTGTGTTCTGCTCTCTTGGAAGTACTTCAATGCGTTTTACTCCAATAGTCAAACGGTTTTGGCGAATAGGATATTGTCTTTTTCATTGCAAATGGTTACATTTTATGAGTGGGCCCAAAAAATCTTGGTCAGAAAATTGCAGTTCCGTAATTCTATTTTCAAGACTTGATTACTTTAAGTCGAACAAGACGCAAAAAAAAGTGCCAAATGTTTATGAAACAAATTTATAATTTATGTTTTGTTATTTATAATTTATGTTTTGTTGATGGAATCCTTTATTTTGGGTAAAATCGGACTTTTCAATGTGGAGTAAAGTTGAAAACAAGATACATGTCGATAAATAATTATCATACTCCATGAGTTGAACTCATTTCATTAATTACAAGAATTGAGATTATAATAACCAATTAAACAGTTACAAAGAAAAAATCAAAGCCAGAGCCGAAATTTCGAATCTACAAATCAAATGAACGGATGAACAAGAAACTGGCCAATACACCCACATCTTAGGGTAAGTCAGTAAACATTGTTCTAAAATGACGTTTACTGCATGTCTTGTTTAATATTTTGTGATGGTATTCCTTGTAATTATAATGTCCGTCAGATGTTAATTCAATAACAAGTAACAAACAATGTCTTCAGAAAATTAAATTAAACATACATTGAACTGTTTTAGGCTTAGGTGAATGAAGAAAAGAGAAAACGGTAAATTTCATTATCTTTTGTTGATGGCGGCGCTTTCATCAAGAGGGAGAACTGGGTTTTCTAAGACCAAAGTATTTGAGGGAGATAAATCAGAGCTGCATATGATCTGCTGGCTGTTAGAGCTAGTTCGCCCTATAAAACATACCAAGTCTACACCGTTCACAATTTATTATGAAAATAATAACTACACCGTACAGATAACACAGAAACTACACCGTTGTGTCTGCATATTTTCACTGTGACTGCACCGTTGTTTGGCAATTTAGTAAACACAGCGTTTGTGGTCATTCTGGACATGTTTGTGTACAATTACGGTAACCATAGAAAAGAGCATATTAAAAACATCCAAGTTAGAGCAATAGTTTGTCCCCTAGTTCGCTCTTTACTATGTAATCATCCTTAAAAGGCCAACTTTCTCGCTTCGAAAAAAGTTTTCCGTTTTAGGCTGTCTTTGCACTACGACCAAAGGCGATAAGACAACA
Source organism: Fragum sueziense (assembly GCA_963680895.1). Lineage (NCBI taxonomy): Eukaryota > Metazoa > Mollusca > Bivalvia > Cardiida > Cardiidae > Fragum > Fragum sueziense. The sequence continues at coordinate 82,477,479 of OY804592.1, read as the reverse complement.
CTGGTACTTGGCTATATAGCACTGTGAATAGGTATACATTTCTCCTGTACGATGATATCAGTATCAAGACAAGATACGGCCATTTAAGGAAATTATCGACGAAAAACTAAGACACCCACCTCTCACGATTTTCCACGGACGCCATCTTTGATTGACCACTCAAAACTTCCGTACAAACTACACAAATCTAACGGACAGCTTACAACACAAAGAGCATGAATCTTGATAGTCAGGACAATGATGGAAATAAGAGATTTCTCTTTATCGTGTTATCCTGGGTTAAAGGTCATTCAATGGGTAGTGCAACTTTGATATGCTTGTAAAATTTGTAATCGTGACAATATTTTATGTATGTATTTTAATATTGTTACATAATTCTCACATTTGAATTGTAAATGCATTTTATTATCGTTTTGTAATGTACTACATGTGATCTTTTTTACCAAAATAAATCTATCTATCTATCTATCTATCTAGTCAGCTTATTCTTCTTTTGACTCAATATCTTTTGTGCTATATTGTGCACATATGTATTTAACCAACATCCAATTTTCTTCTGCAGTAGCTTTCATAATCAGATCAGTTAAAAATTGTGTTATTTGGCAAATTGGGGAAGATCTTTATATACAAGATTTGTTGAATACAGACTAGATCTAGCCTGTATAATTATGATTTTTGTATATTATTTCTTTAATTATGAGAATTTTGTCCCAAATTTTTAGTTTTCTTTAATAAATTCAAAATTATGTATGTAAATTAACTATAGATAAATATGAAGATCATATCGCATACTAATTATATTAACTTTTCTGGCATTATGTGAGTTGTTAACCTTCTAATTCTGATCATACAAAATTGAATAGGCATAAAAGACTAAAAAATCAGACTGCACAAACAACTTTTTCTTTGCAACTGTGCCTGAATAAATGTTCGAAACAAATGTGAATGGACAAAATTCAATTACAACAAAGTTTAAGATCAGTCCACATAGAAAAGAACAAGAGATGTTTGTAAAACATATATGCCCCCTCAAGGGCCTACATTTGATGTAGGTCAAAGTCCAAGGTCAAGTTAACAAGGTCCAAGGTCATGGTCAAATATGAAAGGTCTTGGTAGGAGGTGTCTATGTGTGAAATATCAAAGCTGTATATGTAAAAGTAAAATGAAACATAGGCCAGGTTAAAGTTTTTAAAAGTAAGCCAAATGCCAAGGTCATGGTCAAATGTGAAAGGTCTTGGTTGGAGGTGTCCATGTGTGAAATATCAAGGCTGTAGGTGTAAAAGGACATGATATATATGCCTGGTTTCAGTCTTTTTAAAAGTAGGTCAAACTCCAAGGTCAAGGTTGCAACATTCAAGGTCATGGTCAAATGTGAAAGGTCTTGGTAGGAGGTGTCTATGTGTGAAATATCAAGGCTGTAGGTGTAATAGGACATAAGATAAAGGCTAGGTTAAAGATTTCTAAAAGTATGTAAAAATCAAAGGTCAAGGTCACACAGGCCAAGGTCATGGTCAAATGTGAAAGGTCTTGGTAGGAGGTGTCCATGTGTAAAATAATGAGACTGTATAGGTAACAGGACATGAGATATATGCCTAGTTTAAGTTTTTTGAAAGTAGGTCAAACTCCAAGGTCAAGGTCCAAGGTAATGGTCAAAAGTGAAATATCGTGGTTGGAAGTGACCATGTGTGAAATATCAAGGCTGTATATGTAAAATGACATGAAATATAGGCCAGGTTAATGTATTATTAAAGTAGGTCAAACACCAAGGTCAAGGTCACAAGGTCAAAGGTCATGGTCAAATGTGAAAGGTCTTGGCCGTAGGTGTCCATGTGTCAAATATCAAGGCTGTATGTGTAAAAGGAATTGATATATCGGCTAGGTTAAAATTTTTTTAAAGTAGTTCAAAGTCAAAGGTCAAGGTCACAAGGTCCAAGGTTATGGTCAAATGTGAAAGGTCTTGGTAAGATGTGTCCATGTGTGAAATACCAAGGCTGTATGTGTAATAGCACATAAGATATAGGCCCAGTTTAATTTTTTTAAAAGTAGGTCAAACTCCAAGGTCAAGGCCTCATGGTCCAAGGTCATAGTCGTATGTGATAGGTCTTGGTCGGAGGTTTCCATGTGTCAAATATCAAGGCTGTATGTGTAAAAGGACATGATATATCGGCCAGGTTAAAGTTTTTTAAAAGTAGGTCAAACCCCAAGGTCAAGGTCACAAAGTCCAAGGTCATGGTCAATTGTGAAAGGTCTTGGTAAGATGTGTCCATGTGTGAAATATCAAGGCTGTATTTGTAAAAGGTCATGAGATATATGCCGGGTTTAATTTTTTTAAAGTAGGTCAAACTCCAAGGTCAAGGTAACAAGGTCCAAGGTCATAGTTAAATGTGAACCATGTTGATAGGGGGTATCTATGTGTGAGATATCAAGGCTGTAAGTGTAAAAGGACATGAGATATAGGCAAGGTTAAGAATTAAGTATAAAAATCAACAAAGGGCAATAACTCCAAGAATTTGATTGGCAGAGTTACGGTTCTTGTGCACTGGACTGACCTCTCCATAATGAAGTCTATTCACCTGTAAAGTTTCATGATTCTACCTTACATACTTTTTGAGTTATGCTCCGGACAATAATCAAATTTGAAAATCAACAAAGGGCAATAACTCCAAAAATATGATCAGCAGAGTTACGGTTCTTGTGCACTGCACCTCTCCATAATGAGATCTATCCACCCGTAAAGTTTCATGATTGTACCTTACATAGTTTTTGAGTTATGCTCCGGACAAGAATCAAGTTATAAAATCAACAAAGGGCAATAACTCAAAAAATTTGATCGGCAGAGTTACGGTTCTTGTGCACTGCATCTCTCCATAATGAGATCTATCCACCTGTAAAGTTTCATGATTCTACCTTACATACTTTTTGAGTTATGCTCCGGACAATAATCAAATTTGAAAATCAACAAAGGGCAATAACTCCAAAAATATGATCGGCAGAGTTACGGTTCTTGTGCACTGCACCTCTCCATAATGAGATCTATACACCTGTACAGTTTCATGATTCTACCTAACATAGTTTTTGAGTTATGCTCCGGACAAGAATCAAGTTTGAAAATCAACAAAGGGCAATAACTCAAAAAATTTGATCGGGAGAGTTACGGTTCTTGTGCACTGCACCTCTCCATAATGAGATCTATCCACCCGTAAAGTTTCATGATTGTACCTTACATAGTTTTTGAGTTATGCTCCGGACAAGAATCAAGTTATAAAATCAACAAAGGGCAATAACTCAAAAAATTTGATCGGCAGAGTTACGGTTCTTGTGCACTGCACCTCTCCATAATAAGATCTATCCACCTATGAAGTTTCATGATTCTACCTTTAATACTTTTCGAGTTATGCTCCGGACAAGGTTTGGTCTACGGACAGACCGACCGACCGACCGACCGACCGACCTTCCGACCGACCGACCGACCGACACTTGCAAAACAATATACCCCCATTTTCTTCGAAAGGGGGCATAATTAACAGTATCAAATGTTATTTAACACAAGACAGTCATCGAAATTCGTATCTGAAAATTACAAGCAGGTCGGCTAGGGAATTAATAATTTTTACAAGCCCAAATGAAGATTTACAAGCCCATGCAATCAATTCAATTATATTATAATAAATCCTATACAAAGTCAGGAATTTTACAAGCATGTAGGGCTTGTCATTGCTGATTTTTCACAAGCCCGAAACAAAACTTATCAGTTTTTGACCGTCGGACTAGTGCGAATTACGACCACTGAAAAGACATGTGATTAAATAGTTTAAGAAAATGAAAAGATAAGAAATAGTTTTAATGCTGTTTAGCAGCATTTTCTTCTAGTCTCCTTAGTTTTCCACAACTGTCTCTAAGGATGTCAAAACTCATGCTTTGTTTTTCTTGTCATATGATACATTGACCTTTTTTTCTGAAATTCTCATAAATTGTAACATAATAGTTCTCACCCATTTCACAAACTAACAAAGATCAAGTTTTCAGTTTATGATCATACAGTCCTTGCAATTATCCATGGGCTTTATTTGATGGTCTTTCAGTATCCACTTTTATAACACTTGAAAAATCCTCATCACAATTTTGCCTATTCATGTGCTTCTTTCGGAAGTCACCAGTAGTTCTCTGGTGCTTTGTTAGTCTTTGGTTGATACATAGTACTCCTATAATAATTATGTGGTGTAATGTATTGACCATAAGGAAAATAAATTACATTTACCAGTGGGGAAAATACACTTCAAAGATTTAGTTCAATGGCCAGGGTATACAAAATGTATTTTGCAGAGGGAGGTGACCGTGAAAGATGGAATATAGTAGGTCAAAGGTCATACAGGTAGTCGTAATAGGTAAACAAATTGATTTTTTGAGAGCAGTGACCTCTGAGCAGGGATTAAATCATCGCTTTTCAACGAAAACCTAGTAACTGCAGCTTGTTTAAAGCTGCAGTTACAAGGTTTTTGTTGAAAAGCATAAAAAAATAGAATTATGATGAGTATTTTGTCACTTTCATCTTCATAATCTCCTTTCAAATTCATGAATAAATGAAATTCAAAATAACAATCTTTACCTTGGTTTATAGAAAATAACTTATAAACTAACAAGCTCACTGCTTTATCAAAATGCATAAGTGCAGTTATTACCATACACAAGCCTGGTAATTAGTATTGAGACCAAAAATAAGCAGGCTTAAAGATCCAGATCAGACTACCTATCTAAGCAGACTGATCGTGATCTATATTGTCTGCTAAAGTTTACCAAGTAAGACAGCTTTCCAACATCAGTCAGCAAAACAAGGGTGAAGAAGCAATATAACGACAATAATAGACAATAATCACTAAAATGATCTTTAATTTATGCAATAATCTTTCAGTAATCTGTATAAATCATAACAAACAAAGACCCATTGTATAATTTGATGTAATATCTTCATTTTAAGATCCCTTGAATTACATTAAAATCACTGAGAAAATGCATATTTCTTACATATCAATAATAATCAAAAGGTTTTATCCCTTTCTTAATAGTCCCTAGTTTCAGCCTGCTAGAGAAACTTATATTATGTTTTACCCAAGTTCACTTACAGTACTGTATATTCCCTGGACCAAATGTATGCCTATTGAGAGGGGGGGGGGGGGACTTTCTGAATTCCTTTTACATTGTTTCACTTTGTATCATGGGTGCTATGAATGCTTTGCAAAACTTTGAATAAAAAAAAGAAAATAATGACCTCCAACATTTACTCCTTTTCCTTCTAAATGTTTTACAACCCATCCGAAGGAACTTACATTTTTTTACAATTTATTTTGTCGCTGGTGACACTTTTGTATAGCGGACGAGAATTGACCTGGCAGAGCACTCCATTCGATTAGCTCTGCCAGGTCATTTATCGTGAGGTATACTTGGAACAGTGTTGACTTGTATGGTAAAAGATTTAAGCTATGTAATTCAGTTTTTAAACTAATTCAATTGGAAAGTCAGACAAAAGTATTTTATAACTTTTTCACTTTCGGTAGGAACAATTTTAAAGCACTATCTTGATGCTTTATTGCAAATCTGTTACAAAATTTCTTGGAACCTTGAGGTTGAAAATTAGATCACTAAAATACTCTGCAGCAGTATTCAACAAAAATCCTTGAAAAATAGGTCACAGAATGTCAACATTATATAAAGTTAATTTGATGTTATCTTTTTCCAATAAATTTTGATTATCGCCAATTTGAATTTTAATCTTGCAATAATAAAGATATTTAATGTCAAAAAGTATAATACCATAGCTAATTTTTTTGCAACAACAGACAGTATCTGACAGGGGAAAAGAAGAATTCTGTTCTATCTGCATTGAAGCCTTTCCTAAACGACAATATTTTAGGGCGGTCCAATGCAAAAGCTGCTTAATTAAGACAATAACATATAATAGTAATAAATGAAGCATTTAAGCATATCATTGCACAGAAAATATTGAAACACAAGGAGAAAATGCTGGTTATCAGCATTTTCTTCTATCGTCTCAATGTTTTCCCAAGCCTATTTCCATAGGGATGCCAAGATTTTTGAATAATCACTTAAATTGTAACAATAGCCCCGATTGGCTCAGTCAGATTTCTCATGCAATCAGATGCCTTTTTACACAGTTTACACAAAATCTTGGTCGTATGATGTTTAGTAATACTGGGCCCAGGTCTTGTTTAGGAAGGGTAAACTCTTTCCCAAAAGACAAAACTTAGGTGGGATAGGCAGCTGGGAGCTTGGAGAGGATGTAACTGGTAGTGCATCTAATATCCTTTTCCCATGCCAAACCAAAACTGAGGTCTATGTGAAGTCTGACCTCAGTCAGCAGAGGGTCCTAGTAACCGTCTAGCCAATCTTGGTGCATGAAAATTCATACAATATTATTCTGATATTAACACCTTATTGGCCAAATTTAATGGATATTTAGACCCCCTGACCCCCTTCTTGATGCATGCATGATTGTGCATCCTAGGCTACTACTTGACAATTGTACAGTTTACCGGTACTGTTTAACCCATTACCGTACGACAAACTTCTAAGCTTGTCCAAATTGAAAGAAGTTGCAGACAACAATTTCAACGTAATTTCACGACTTTTGGGATAGAAGACATTGTGGGAAATGAAGAAATTGCTTGTCATAAGCAATTTCTTTATTTTCCATGGTGTTTACCAAAGCCTTTATCTTGATGGGTGTTAAAAGGCGTCACTGTGAGGTAATGGGTTAAAATCTTGTATATTTGTGGTGACAGTCACAGTAATCATGATGACAAAAACAAATTTCAGTCTTCTGTACTTTTCAATTGCTTACAATACCTATTTAAATTTTAGTTTTTACAGTCAAATGCATTCTAACAAAGAAGTCACTGTATCAAAATAGTTCACATAATTTCACAAATTTTATGATTATGTATTTTCATAATGACAGTCGAGGTAGCTAATTTGTAATTTTATGAGCAATTACAAATGTAAATCCATTTTAAAGTTTGCATCAGTTTAAATATTTGCAAAGTTCTCACATCTGGTAACAGTAATTTTTTCCTTCTTTGATAGGGTCCGTTTCAAATGCCAGAAAGTGACATTTTTTCCCAAAATTAAATTGAAAATTTCCCAAAACTCAAAAAGTTTTCAGAGGTTGGTAATTGATTTTCGTTTCTTTTATCTATATAGAATGCACCTAGAAGAGTGTTTTGCTTGACATTGTCTGTTGGAAGTAAATACACAGGAAATAATTCTAAAATCATGAAGAAAAGAAAACCCATTTTTCAAGAAAACCCATTTTTCCAAATTGGCCTGATTTCGAACCTGTTCCAAAAAACTGTGTATCAAAGCCAGTGTTTTTCTCCTTCTGTGAAGGGGTCAGTAAAATGGACCTGTTTCCAATGCCAAAAAGGTTATTTTTTCAAAAAAAATCTGGAAAGAAAATTCCCGATACAAAAGATGTTCTTTGTTTTTAAGTAAAATGCCATAATTCCAGATTTTCCTGTCATATATTGAGCTAAGACTATTGGAGATAACCTGGAATTTGCATTGTGTTTCTTAAACCTTTCCCAAACGGCAAATCTTCAAAATTTCCATTTCAAAAGCTGCTGCAAACGACAAATGGACCTTGTTTAAGATAAAATTTGTGTAATTATAGCATAGAAAATATTGAAACAAAAGGAGAAACTGCTGGTTATCAGCAGTTTCTTCTTTTGTCTCAATGTTTTCCCAAACCATTTCTATAAGGGATGTCAAAACCAGGTCTTGTTTGGGAAAGGGTTAATTTAGAAATTATACAGTATATTCTTTTTTGTTGCAATCTTTGATATAATTATGTATTTTCCCCATATTTTTTTAGAAAACGGCAAATTTTCCCAAATGTGCCTTGTTTCGGACCTGTTCCCAAAACTATGAGAAAACCCGCTGAGAGCTTATAAATTTTGTGTCAGATAAAATTTTTTTTTTAAATTCTGAGGTCACTGAAGTTTGCATGGCAGACCTAGATTTTATCAGGAAAACAAGTAAATCCAAGATGAAGTATGGTAATTTCTATCTGAAATATCTTATCAGAAGGAGATAGGAGAGGAGGTTAATGCAACTTCCAAATATGGATATATTTGACAAAACAGGCTTTTAGACTGATAAATTGATAATGGGCTAAGCCCTTGCATCACTACAACTTAGTGCTTCTTGTTATCAAACTTTACATCCTCAGGTAATTCCTAACCCATTACCAAACAACAAAAACTTAGTGTGGTCCCAGGGTTCTCCCCAGAATAATTTGAAGCCGTAGTGGCAAATAATAAGTATTGGTAAACCTTGAAATGCATTGTGTTCAGGCAAATAATTGTGAATAAAACCATAATGGGAAAAGAAGAAATTGCTCAATTTGAGCAATTTCTTCTTTTCCCATTATTATTTATACAGAATTATTACATCTTATATCATAAGAATACATTATTAATAAACACTTTTTGACATGAAATGCTTAGAAATCCACAATTTGGTGACCATATAGAAGGAATTAAGCCGTTTAGTACTGTTGAAGCTGTAGTGGCATTACACTAATTTACATGAAGCTGTAGTGGGGCCGATACAGCTTATTGGGCTGGGGAGAACACTGGGTCCTATTTAAAAACTGCTGCAGATGACAAAATTGATGTTAATAAGGAAGGGGATTTTTGTACAATATAGCACAGAAAATATTCAGACAAAATGAGAAACTGCTGGTTATCAGCAGTTTCTTCTTTTGCCTTAATGTCTTCCCAAGCTTTTCTAATAGGGACATCAAAATAAGGTCTTGTTTGGGAAAGAGTTAAGTGAATAACCCAGAACCAAACAACAAAAATTAAGGAAGGGCCAAATTTTCCTTATTTCACTCTGAAAATTTTGGCAAAATCCAATTTAGGCCCCCCAATATTCAGACACTGGGGCTTTAGCCACCCCAATAATAAAATTGCTTCCTACGGGCCTGGGGTTTGATACACAAAAATGAAATACAGTGCACTCCGTGTATAACGAGATCGCCAGGACATCGCTCCATGTCTCGTTATAGACATGTCTCGCTAAAGCCGAATAGTAACTGAATGCAAGAAAATGTTCACTTGTCCATGTCTACTTTCGCTTTCACCGGAAGTGAACTATGACACATTTATAATCTCCTTTTTAGAGAGCATAGAGATAGATAACTCTTTATATTTCAATACACCCCACTAAAAGTAACATACGAACATTACACTTTACAGTTAATAAATGCGTTAGAAATACAAATGGTTATGTTCATCATAAAATATTTTGCATTGTCCTTAAGTTAAATCCCTTTTCTACTTTATTCATGATTTCAAATTTCAACTCTAAGGAAATAGCTCTCTGCTTTTTAGTAGTGTCTCCTGTATTTTCCAAATTCATTGCATATGGTCGATGTCGGAGCAAATACTCATAGCTCCAGCTGAATTAAAGTTGGAGTTATGTTGTTTTGCAATTACACCTTGTCGATATGACAATAGGTAGATTGGAACGTGTTAATTCGATAATTAATCGATAATTACTTTAAAATGTCAGATTGCCAACGGCACGCTTTAGGACCTAATTTAATAGGTGTGAAAAATACAGCCGGGGCTAGGGAAATGTTGTTTGCAGACGACACGCTTTGTGACCAAACCTCGTTAATGTGTGAAAAATAGAGTTGGGACCAAGGAATTATGTACGCTATAGCCGATTTTTCGCTCAAACCAATCTCGCATTAGCCGATATAAAACAAAGGGAAAATAGAAGGGAAATGACAAGGACTTTGTACTGTGTTCGTTATAGACGATATCTCGTATTACCCGAACTCGTAATACGTGGAGTGCACTGTATTGAATTTTGAAACGCTCTAATTGGATTATCCCCTCTTATCTGTAGGTCTGACAAAGTGATATCCAACAAGTCCTAATTGATAGGACTTTCAGTAGACATCACGAGTGTTCACTGTTGATTTGTGGATGGAAATTGTACATTTTATCACGAAGGAAAGAAGGAAATATTGCATTTCATCGAATTCTTTTCTCCCAATGCTTTCTATGCAGATCTGTTCCTAAGCCCTCTTGATCATTAATCAGGGTGTAAAATGTTCGAACTGCATTTTATTGCACTCTCCACGGCGGAGCAATTTTGCAAACTGCTTAAATTTCACGGATTCAATCAGATTTCTGAGGGTTATGGTCAGGCGGACCGCAGTTAGGCTCTTTCTGATAACACACAGCATGCTTTCGTACTCATACAATGGTATTTTAGCTCCTTTTCTTCAAAAACATTGTAAATTTCTCCAAGGCGGTGCCATCAGAAAACGCATTTTCCAAATTTCGTTCTTCAATAACTTTTTTATTACTGTGTGCAGGGACGTGAAATTAACATCCGATGATTGCTTTCGTTAAGGCGGGGGCATTCCATGTTAGTTTTTCAAAATCGGTCGTGAATTGGCGGAAATATTTGATAAACACTTACCCGAGTCGAGGAAATTTTCAACAAAATTCTCAACGGCAGAGCCGAAATTACCCATAATGCAGTTTGAATGTTGTACACCCTGATTAATGACATTTTAGCAAAGTCTTGCTTGGGTAAAGATTTGCACTTTTACAATTTTATCAACAGAAGTTAACAATTCAGTTTTGCCCTCATATATTTCCTCATTTATGGTTTATTCTTCAATTAAATCAAAACGTGTTAAACAAAAATAACCTGGCAATCAGAATGAAAATTTTTCGTTCGTCAATGTAAATATTGAGGAAAAGGGAGGAAATGCTGGGAATAAATCAGCATAAGAAAATGCTGGGAATAAATCAGCATTAATATTTTGCTTCCTTTTGTTCAACTCTAAATATTTTCCAAAGCTGAAACTGTAGTAGTTTTGAAGAAGAAGATTTTCAAAGAAAACGTTTCAACTTCAACTTCAATGGAATACCGGTACTCTTCAACGCCATGACGGACATCAACTGAAGCAGGCTAAAAACCGTGCAGTCGTAGGGTGTGTAGTGAAATTAAAATGAAATAGTTTTTATTTATACACTAAACATGTTTTTACACTGTACAAATTTACAAATAGTCTATTTATGGGATGGTGAGCGTCTGGACACTGGCTTTGAAGGCATCCAGGCTCGGGGCTGTCACAATGTTTGTTGGTAGGCTGTTCCAGTTTATAGATTGACCCACAAAATTTTGAATTTGTCCAAGATCAATTGTGTTATTGACCTGACAATCAGAATGAAAATTTCTGATGTCAGTTGATGTTGTTGTAAATATTGAGGAAAAGGGAGAAAATGCTGGTAGTATTAATATTTGCTTCCTTTTGTTCAATATTTTCTAAAGCTGGGTGCCCTTGTTTAGGAAAATGATAAAGGCACATAAATGATAAGTGTAGAACCAACAAAAACTCAAAACCATATATTGTGGATAGTCTTTGACTCTTTGGAAAGTACAACAGAATTTTATGGCGGTCTAATTCCAAAGCTGTTGCAGACAACAAAAAGAATGTTGGAAAAGATGATTTGTGTACAATAATACATACTTACAAAGGAAATATTCAGACAATAGGAGAAAATGCTAATTATCAGCATTTTCTTCTTTTTCTCAAAGTTCTGATAGGGACATCAAAACAAGGTATTGTTTGGAAAAGGGTTGATAACGCTTTACAAAAAAAGGGCATGGTTTTGACATCCCTAGCAGAAACAGTTTGGGACAACATTGTGAGAAAAGAAGAAATGCCGATTAGTTAGTATCAACACCTTCTCCTTTTCCCTCATCATTTTATGCTGTAACATATTTTGTACTTCAATTTGCCTGTCTAATACTACTGAGTTGCATACACTGACTTGACTTTTTTTAAAATTGATACCCAAAAGAGTAGCAAAATGATGAAATCTATAGAACTAGATCTATCTATTTAGGGCAATAATAATATCCAGTGCAAGTGTTGGTAATGAGATCAAAATAAGCTGCAAAGACAAAGTTATGAATGAAAAGATAACAATAATGAGAGAAAAATGTAATCTAAAACTTACCGCACATGTTTGTAGGTTTAAAACGATCAGTTGTAATATAATCTGCTAAATGCCACGTTCTGACTGGATAAGTAGATAAATATAGACCAAGACCTGTCAACTCTGACCTTAAACCCACTTCCGGGGTTTTCCGACAAGCCCACTAAACCACGTGATAAGAGCAAGGGAAGGTTTTACAAAGTATAATTCGGTTACCCGGTAATACAGAAATTTAAATGGATTAGGTTGCGTACGACAACAAAAGTTTTGTGCGTAAATGGGCGTTTCTTTTGATAGTTTACGTCAAACAATCGCTGAAGCATGACATGTGACCCCGGAAGAAAACAATTTTATGCTAATTTTACCTGGTTCCCTGCCTGTTAGTATTCTCCGGAATTTTCCGGAAATGTCGGTTGTATACGAAAATGAATAATAGTGTTCCTTATTCACCTTTTTCGATACTTAGGAACAAAACAATATTTAAAGCATATGTTTCTACATAAAAATACTCGTTGAGACGTTGAATAAACTCGGGAATTGCTCTCTATGATCGTTTACGGAATTTTCCGGAAATACCCGAATATTTCCGTGTCAGAGCATTGCAGGAAACCAGTCAAAAGCGGAGCTTGTGAACAACAACAACTTTTTGTAAACATCGGCAGAACAAAAAGAACGATTCCTATGGCGTGTTTACCCCTCGAATCATTCTAAATGTTATGATTTTGTCGTTCATTAGACGTTCACGTCCAGTTCTCACATTTTCCTACCAGAGATATTCGTTTCTTGTCAATTCTTATAAATTCCGAAGCTCGGTCCCAAGCGTTGTCGACCAACCCGAAATGAGTGCCAGAAAAGATCCGTCTTCAGCAAATCCAAATAAGGAATTCTGCGACTTTCTTATGGGTAATAATCTATTGTTCACTTTCCATGCTGTCAAGTTCTTCACTATACTGTCATAGGGACATTGCCATTATTTAACACTTTCCCAGACAAGGCATGGCTACAAATTTTCTACCTGGGTACCCGTCAAACAATTTCCTGTGTGTACTCGGGTACCACACAAATGGATAATTCATAAATTTAGCTTGTAATATCCAATTATAGTATAGGAGTAAATTCCGCTCAATCCAACAATGGGAACCTGTAGATGAGTTGCCTGGGCCCTGGCCTACATGTTCCCATTGTGGGATTTTTCCTTCAGACGTTCCTTTGAACGAATTTATTTTACATTAATTGGGAAGCAAGTTTCTTCAACTTATTTTAATCCCTTTCGATTGAGCTTCCTGGAAATCCACCAGTGCTCACACCAAATGTGTGGGCCAATGAGAAGCCTTGAACAACCCCTGCTACCGGGGATCAACTGTGCGAAAATGCCCTGTAAGGGCCCAGCATTTTAAAGGAAGAAGAAGAACCTCTTAGTCGCAAGGCCGACGCTCTACCCCTCGACTATGGACACCACCAAATGTGCCCCCTTATATGATATGATCCTTGACAATATGTTGTGCACTGTTTTCGTAATAGCATAAGTCTTTGACTGTCCAGATATTCTAAAGTGTCAGTACAAATTTGAAGCCAAACAGGTGCAAGAAATTGTGCATTGTTTCGCTGTATGGGTATGTTATATGACTGACTGAAAAATTTTAGCAAGATCGATGACCATCCATTTTTATTTCATTTTTTTCATTGGTAATAATGTACTTTCGAGAAACAAAATATTTATAAATTCGGAATTAGGAAAAGAAATAGTAAACTGGAGCATTGTCCCTTAATTGGGACTGCTGTTATGTTTTGTTGTTTAGAGCCTGACCTGTGTTTATATCCATTTGCATAGAAAGGTTTGGGAATACATTGAGACAAAAGAAGAAAATGTTGGTAACCATCATTTTCTCCTTTTGTCTCAATATTTTCTGTGCTATAGATAATAGTGTAGAAAACTAGTTTTGAATTACATCCATTTTGTCATCTGTAGCAGTTTTTATATCAGACCAGTCCAATTTTTGCCATTTTGAAAGGTTTATTTGTTATTTCTGTTGCAGAACTAGCTAACTATGAGAAGAATGTGAATAGACAGATGCACAAATACAATGCATACAGGAAGGCTGCAGGAGCACTGGCAAAACATCCAACAAAGATAAAAAATGGCAGAGAAGCCAAGGGGTTGGTAGGTATACTTAGTCACTGACACTAGATATCATCATCTCATTTTCAAAAGAATGGAGATGATTATGAAAGATTTTCAATAAAAAATTTAGTTGATTTTCTGTGTAACTGTCATTTTGGGGGTGGCCATAGCTCATTTGGTAGTGCATCAGACTCATTCATTAGGTCCCGGGTTCCAATCGCTGCTATTGCAAAATCCCCTCTGACATGATTTGTCTCCCACCAATTGTTGAGTGATGGTAATACCCATGTGGACGAGTTACTGGAAGCTCAGAAAGGATTATGTGGTTGTACTTCCTGGTGGGAGAAAGTATAGCAATCCATGGTCTGATTCTCCACCCACCAATGATATGACCCTGGTAGTTGAATGATGCATTAACCCATTACCAGGCCGCGACCGCGGCAAAAAATACCCTTACTGACAAAAATGTCACCCATCAATGGTTTAAAATCGTGAACCTATGTGAGGGAACAGTTGGAGGCTCGGTAAGGGTGTTGTGGTAGTACTGGTATGAGAAACGAATCCATGGTTAGGTGCTCCAGCCGCCGTGATATGACCTTAGTAGTTGAAAATGGCATAAATCCCCAATAAATCAAACCATTACTAGACGGCAAAATTTTGGACTTTTCCCATTTGAAAGGTGTAGCAGACAACAATTTCAAGTTGATGAAATTTTCAAGATATTTCCATTTTGGGTTAGAAAATATTGTGGAAAATGAAGAAATTGCTTGTCACAAACAATTTTTTCATTTTCCGCAATGTTTTCCCAAGCCCTTTCTTGTGAGGGAGTCAAAAGGCATCGCTATGCAGTATTGGGTTTAAATTTGATCCCCTGTCAATTAGTCAGTCATTTTATCCATAATGTTCATGTATCCAAAATTTGGAGACAAATTTTATTTGTATACTGTGGGTCAGGGAGTGTTATACATTTTGCTTATTTTTCATCATTTACAGGAAGGTGTTGGTGAGAAAATTGCCAAAAAGATTGATGAATTCATTGATACAGGAAAACTACAGAAACTGGAAAAGGTGGGCATGTACAGGTTATATCTGTTTGAGATTTTAACATTATTTCATTTGTCCCTTTTGAAGCTATTTCAGAAAGCTTTGGCATTTATTAACAAATGATAAAACTTTTAGATGTAAATCAAAGGTGAATTTTAAAATTATCCACGGATAATTATAAACTTTACATTTCAGTACTTTTGATTTAACTTTTGTATCTAGAACTTACTGAGCTAAGTAATAACTTTGCATCAAATTTAAATTGAAATTGAAAAAAAAAAAAAAAAAAAAAAAAACTTGTCACTCAGTCATTATTGTTTTCCTGCTAGTGCTCCATATTTATCAATAATCATAATGTTTCATTTTTCTGCTTGTTAATCTTTTTATATCTATCTATCTGTTGGTTGCAAAACTCAGCATGAAAATATTAATTGACATGGCATTCATTTTGTATCCCTTTCCCAAACAGCAAAACAATTTAGGGTGGTGTTATTCAAAAGTTATTGCAGATGAGATAATGGGTGTTGCCAAAGAATTTGTCTATGATATAGCTCAGAAAATATTGAAGCAAAAGGAGAAAATGCTGATCATCAGCATTTTCTTCTTTTGCTTCAATGTTTTCCCAAGCCTTTTCTAATAGGACGTCGGAACCAGGTCTTGTTTGGGAGAGAGTTAATCATGTGTTTCTTTGTGTATCCTTTTAGAACTTGTGGCCAAACCCTTTTGCCTAACTGTTTGTAAAAAATCATATGAAATGTATGTTTTGTAAATTTTTGATATGTTTAATGGCAATAAAATATGTTTAAATCATAAATCTATCCTTTCAGATACGAGCCAATGACACAAATGTTGCCATAACAGAACTCACCAAAGTTACAGGCATTGGGTAAACACATAATGAGGGGTAATCTGGAAAAAGATTGGCATTTGAGACCGATATGGATCCAGATCAGCCTGTGCATATGGATAATCTGATCAAGATCAATGCTGTTCTCTCATAGCTTCTTCTTAACTATTTCCCAAGCAAGACCTGGTTTTGACGTCCCTAATAGAAAAGGCTTGGGAAAACATTGAAACAAAAGAAGAAACTGCTGATAATCAGCTGTTTCTCCTTTTGTTTCAATATTTTCTATGTCATATTGTACACAAATTCTATTTGTAAAAACTTCCATTTTGTCATTTGTGTCATTTTTTGAAGTGGATCACCCTAAAATTTTACCATATGACCCTGGTAGATGAAAACGGCGTAAAACCCCAATAAAATCTAGTTATGTGTCAATCTTTAATGACATAGGGGTCCTTTTCCAGAAACCTTTTGTTTTTTCAGCCTGGCTCATCTTTAAATTTGAATTGTTGAAATATCAATGTACTGATAACAATGAATTTATACAATATCTTACTTGAGATACAATAGATTGTCACATTTCAATAAAAAGCTTGTAACTGCAGCTTAAAATAAGCTGCAGTTACGAGGTTTTTCTTAAAAAACAGCAAGATACTGTTAGACTTGGAGAATGACCACAAGTATGTTATTACAGTTGTGTATTGTTCCAGATAAAAACCGGTAATTAAACTAGTCTAGAAGAGATTTTAATAGGTATCTAATAAGATAAACAAGAGGACCATGATGGTCCTTAATCGCTCACCTGCACCTAGATAGAATGAAAGTCCCAATGTTGTCAAGTTCAAGAGCACATAATTTAAGATGCGAGATTATGATCCAGCTAAAAACTGCTTTCATAATCTTGAATGATCAATATTTGTAGCTGTTACAGTAAAAACAAAGCGGAAGAAAACAACAATTTTGTCACAGTAAAGGGCACATAACTCTGTTCTGATAAAGATATTCTCATCAACATTATGTCCAAGTTTTTTTATTGGTTAATATTTATTGCTGTTTGAGAGAAAACAAAGTAGAAAACGACAATTTTGTCACTGTCAAGGGCACACAACTCTGTTTTTTTAGTCCAATCAATCTGACAAATTAAAACATTTTAGATATTATGGTCACCAACATTGCAACCAAGTTGTGTCTTGATTGGTCCATATTTGTTTGTTAGAGAGAATATAAAGTCGAAAACGGTAATTTTATGAAATTAAAGGGCCAATAACTCTTGTTTTTCTGGCCAAATCAAGCTGAAAATTTAACTCATCAAGGATCTTATGGTCACCAACATTGTGGCCAAGTTTTGTCTTGATTAGTCAATAAATGTAGATGCTACAGTGTAAACAAAGCGGAAAACAGCAATTTTGTCAAATTCAAGGGCACATAACTCCAGACTTCCGGCTCCTAACAAACTGAAAATCGGACTCATCCAAGATCTTATAGTTACCAACATTGTGGCAAAGTTTTGTCTTGATTTGTCAATATTTGTAGATGCTAGAGTGGTAACATAGTCAAAACTAGCCATTTTTGACGTTCAAGGGCACATAACTCAGGACTTTTTAGTCCGATCTGACTCAAAATCAAAGTCATCCGAGAACTTATAGTCATACATGTTTTGACCAAATTTGGTTAAGATTGGTCAATATTTGTAGATAGTAGAGTGGTAACAAAGTCAAAACTAGCCATTTTTGATGTTCAAGGGCACATAACTCTGGACTTCCTGGTCCGATCTGACTCAAAATCGAACTCATCCAAGAACTTATGTCATACATGTTTTGACCAAGTTTGGTCAAGATATGTCAATATGTGTGGATGCTAGAGTGGTAACAACAAATTGTGGACAGACGGATGGACGGACAGACAGACAGACGACGGACAAAAAGTGACCACAATAGCTCACCTTGAGCACTTCGTGCTCAGGTGAGCTAAAAAGCGGAAATGAATGAAAAGGAGTAATCCTCTTACAAACAAGACCCGATTTTGATGTCCCTATGGGAAAAGGCTTGGGAAAACATTTAGCAAAAGAAGAAAATACTGATAATCAACAATTTTCTCCTTTTGCCTCAATATTTTCTTGCCTACATTACACACAAATTCTACTTACATTGATGTTTGTAGCAGCTTTTCAAAAAGGACCACCTAATGTTGCTATTTAGGTAAGGACTTTACCAAACAAGACCTGGTTTTGACGTCCTTAATGGAAAGGGTTTGGGAAAACATTGAAACAAAAGAAGAAACTGCTGATAACCAGCAGTTTCTCCTTTTGTCTCAATATTTTCTATGTCATATTTTACACAAATCCTATCTTTAATAACTTCCATTTTGTCATTTAAGGCAGTTTTGAAGTGGATCACCCTAAAATTTTGTTGTTTGGGAAAGGGTTAAAGGGTTGTTTTAACTTTTTTTCAGTCCAGCAGCAGCCCAGAAGCTTGTTCAGGAAGGAATCATGAGTATTGATGGTAAGTGTAGTTTGAATGTACAGAATTCTTACACGCCATAGAATTTTTATACGCCCGAAGGGTCGTATTATGTTATGGCCCCTCTCGTCCGTCTGTCTGTCCGTCTGTTAGCAATTTCTTGTGTGCGCATCTCCTCCCACAGTTTTGATTAGAATTCGATCAAACTTGCCACAATGAATCTCCATGGTGTCTAGTACTGCACACTGCTTACGGAATTCAATTAACTCTTTTTGTTCTTGCATTATCTGCCCTTGAATTGAAAAAATGCCAATTTTCTTGTGTGCTTAACTCCTCCTACAGTTTTGATCAGAATTTGATCAAGCTTGCCACAATGAATCTCTATGGTGTCTAGTTGTGCACACTCCTTACGGAATTTAGATAACTGTTTTCGTTCTTGAATTATCTTCCCTTGAATTTAAGAAAAAATGCCCATTTTCTCCTGTGCGCAACTCCTACAGTTTCAACCAGAATTTAATCAAACTAGCCACAATGAATCTCTTTGGTGTCTTGTTGTGCAAACAAAATTTTGATAATTTTTCATGTTTGAATTATCTGCCCTTGAATTGAAAAAAAATGGCCAATTTTACTGACAAGCCCCTCTCGGGCGTATATGCACTGCTCTGCGAAGTTCTTGTTTACTTATTTATTAACCCTTTCCCAAACAGCTAGCATGAGTCTTATCCAAGTTGAGACCTGCAGTAGACAATAAAATGGTTTTGATGAAGTATCATTAACCCTTTCCGAAACACTGATGCCTTTTGGCATTTCCAACAGAGTTGGAGCTTTAGTAAACATTGAAGTAAAAGAAGAAAATGCTGATTGCCTGTATTTTCTCTGTTGTTTCAATATTTTCTGTGCTGTGTTGCATATAAATACTATCTTTATTTGCATCAATTTTTGCTATATGCAATGTCCTTGAAACTTTACCTGAAGGAAGTATATGGGATATTGATATGTGCATGAAGAAATGTAATGATTATACAGAGGTCATTCAATTTTCTTGTATGACTTGCAGATCATTTGGACAACAAAACATCTACTTTCATTAAAGGGATTATTACAACTTTTCTTATAGCATATAGAGGTATAGATAAATTGACTATGTATCTTCTCACAATGTTTTAACTTTTTTCAAACACGACCTGGTTTCGACGTCCATTATAGAAAAGGCTTGGGAAAACATTGAGGCAAAAGAAGAAAATGCTGGTGACCAGCATTTTCTCCTTTTTTCCACAATATTTTGTATGCAATATTGTACACAAGTTCAAGCTTTATAAACACCCTATTTGTTGTTTTTAGCAGCACTTGAATGGACCTTTCACAAATATTTGCCACTTGGGAAAGTTAATATTTTGATCTTTCATATTCTAACAGATCTCAGAAAAAGTCCACAAAAGCTCAACCATCATCAACAAATTGGACTAAGGTAAACAATTGTGGAATTACATGTTAATAATTTGTGGGTGATATTTTCCGAGACCAAATTTTAGGATGAACCAATAGGGAACAATTTCATCCAGTTAACCCTGATGTAATTTCAGACAAACAATAGTATTTCGTAGGTGTTGTTACAATAAAATCTCTAAACTACGGCTTGAATCAAGCCATAGTTACGAAATTTTTATTACAGCACCAATGGTTTATCAATACATAATAGTAAACCCAGCCTATCTTTAGCTCATAATTCATTGCTATTCAAGATCTGTATAAGATGTTAAATTGAATGCAAAAAGAAAAGTCAGATATGTCATATATACTCAGCAAAATAGCTAACGCATCACTTTTTAAAATTGCATAACTTATTTATTGTCAAAGATTTAGATTTATAATTTGGCATATGTTTATCCCACAAGTTTTTGCACTCATTCATAAATTTATTTCAAAGTTTTCTTCTTATCTGACGGCGTCATATGAAAAGGGGACAAAAACAGTTTTTCGGCTCGTGTAACTTGTGATCTTTTTTCAATAATTTTTGTTTGAATTGATTTTGAAAGCCGGTAGATTGTTTGATTGAAGTCTGAAAAGATCAATTCCTTATCTAAGGTAACAAGGGCTGTTCACGGACAACGTAGCTCGCATAGACGCACCTTTTTAAAAGAAAAGGTCAAATTTTCAAGGTCAAGGTCACAAGGTCAAATTTTATGGGTTCAGGTGAAAGGTCTTGGTGGGACCTGTCTATGTGTGAAATATCAAGATTGCATCTCATACCATTCATAAGATATAGACCGATACGTTTTTGTCTACGTAACCTACGTAGTTGTCGACGCCAACAATGACACTAACAACATTAGTGACGTAACAGTACCTCTGCGGGAATAAATTACACACCCACAACAGTGTTAAAGCCGTCGGCTTGTTTAAGGAAGGGTAACTTTTCTACACAGGCACTCTTTCAGCCAATACAAGCGGTTTGAAAGTTATGCGTGAATTTCCAATTCTAATTAAATTTCTGACTGTAAGAATTTTAGAATTCAGGGTGTCCTTATTAAAATTTCAATATTTCATAACAAACTGTAGTATTTACTTTGAAATTTCATAGGCTTCTTATCAAATGGTTGTAGTCGACATGTGCAAATTTTGAACGTATTCTGTAGATTCATTAAAGAAATATTAACAAAGATTTGAGTGATGCGTTAGCAGTTTTGCCGAGTATATGAGGGAAAGGAGAAAATAACAATAACCAGAATTTTCTTGCTTTCATAGCACATAAATAGACCTTATATAAAACCTTCGATCTTCAGTGACATATGAACCAACACAGTCAATGTTAACAACAAATATCAAAATTGATTGGTCTTACCCATTACCAGACGGCAAAAGTTTAAGCTTGTCCAAAATGAAAAAAGTTGCAGACAATAATTTGAATATGTTGAAATTTCAAAATTTTACAACTTTTGGGGTAGAAAACATTGTGGGAAATGAAGAAATTGCTTGTCACAAGCAATTTCTTCATTTTCGACGATGTTTTCTTAAGCCTTTATCTTGTTGGGAGTCAAAAGGCGTCACTGTGTGGTAATGGGTTAACAGGAAAAATAATTGAGGTAAAACCATTACTTGCATATAATTACACCCAATTAAATGAATTTAGAGATAAAGCTTTTTATCTTACAGTTTATCTGCCATAACTGAAATCACATTTTTTGGGGGGGGATTGAATGACATTTTATATTCGGATTCTTTATATTCATTATATTCGGATTCTTTATAATCATATTCTTCAGGCATTATGAAGATTTTGAAAAAAGAATTCCAAGAGAAGAAATGCTCGAGTTACAGGTATTTCACAAATATATTACTTTACTTGAATAGTTTTAACTTTATCTTTTATTTTGCAACTTACATCAATAATTATTAAACACCTGCACTGTTTATAGAGCAATGATAATTGTGTAACATATTGTTGTAAATTTTATAAGGTCACTTAACATGAAAGTGGAAAGTGCTTCAAGTAATTTAATGTGTCAGGTCATTAATGCAATATTTCAATGAAAACACTAAGAATATTTATACAGACAAATCTTTGTTTACTCTATTTTGCTAATGCCTCTATAAAGTCAGGAATATTTTCAAGTCCACCAAAATATTTAAGTGTACCACATTATTCTAACATTAAAATAAATGTTGTTAATACCAATATTGGTACATTAATATCATAGATAAAATCTAGGGTAAACGGAAAATGTTGTTTATCACTTTCTATGCAAGAGATGTCAGAGCCTTGTTGTGTTAAGCGGCCCATACACGATCAATATTATTGACAATATTATTGTCAATATTTGGTATTGACAATAATATTGACCGTGAATGGGCAATATTGAAGGATTGTCAATACTATTGATGAATATCTGCGATCGCTGAAATATTTTCTTCAATATTTTTATTGATGTGATGTAACCCATGGTTGATTGTTCTCTAAATTAATATTGTCAATAATATTGATCGTGTATGGGTGGCTAGAAAAATATTATCAATATTATGACTCAATAATATTGTCAATGATATTGATCGTGTATGGGCCGCTTTAGGAAAAGGTTTAACCCTTTCCCAAATGGCAATAATTTAGATTCACATGTTAAAGTTGCTTAAGACTATGAAATTAATGTTGATATAGAAAGTGACAATGTGAAATATTGCTTAGAAAATATTGAGGCAAAAGTAAAAAATGCTGATTATCAGCATTTTCTTCTTTTGCTTCAATGTTTTCCCAAGCATTTTCTACTAGAGACGTCAAAACGCGGTCTTGCTTGATAAAGGTTTAACTGATTTATAAATGTAATTTAGGAGGCTGCATTTGCTGAGATAAAGAAGTTAGATACAGAATATACAGCAGAAGTGTGCGGTAGCTTTAGAAGAGGTGGGTAGACCGAGAATTGAAGTATTTGTCTGTTTATTTCATAATTTATGAAATGTCTTGTTTGGAAAAAAAAACATTAGAACTGACTCATTTGTTCAAGCATAGTTAATTTCATGTCAGTGTTCTCCCCAGCCTAATAAGCTGTATTGGCCCCACTACAGCTTCATGTAAATCACTATGATGCCCCTACAGCTTCAAAATTACCCCTACAGCTTAGTTTCTTGAAAATGGTCACCAGATAGGGACATTTTAGGGATATTTCATGTCAAAAACTGATAAATAACACATTCTTATACATGAATATGTAGTAATTTTGTGTAAAAACACTATGGTAAAAGAAGAAATTGCTCAAATTGAACACAATGCGTTTCAAGGTTTACCAATACTCATAACTCATAATAATCATAACTTGCCAATATGGCTTCAAATTATTTTGTGGAGAACCCTGCATTGGTTATTAAACAAGTTCATACAACTTGGATTAATCCCTCTAGATTCTGCATCCTGGTACCTGCAAAAATATGAGTCACACTAAAACTGTGAGCAACAAAAGTCCATTGTAAACCTCCCTCTCCGCAAATAGAATTTGGAACCTATTGCCTATAGAAGCTAAATAGCTTATACACCTAGTGTACGGCCTCAATAAACTATTTATCCCCGCCGAAAAAATTTTTCGGGGGGGATATTGTTTTTGCCATGTCCTTCCGTCCGTCCGTCCGTCATTCGTTTCCGCGCTATTTCTTGGAAACTATAGACCGGATTTCAATGAAACTTGGCACACAGCTTCACTACAAAGAGGACATGCGCATATCGTCGGGGTTACCCGGTTCGACCATTGAATTCAGAGTTACTGCCCCTGACTGTTTAAGCCATATACATACAGAGTGATATTCGTTTCCGCGCTATTTCTTGAAAACTGTAGACCGGATTTCGATGAAACTTGGAACGCAGCTTCACTACAAAGTGGACATGCGCATATCGTCGGGGTTGCCCGGTTCCACCGACAAATTTAGAGTTACTGCCCCTGACTTTTTTAGCCATATACATACAGAATGATATTCGTTTCCGCACTATTTCTTGAAAACTATAGACCGGATTTCAATGAAACTTGGCTCACAGCTTCACTTCAAAGTGGACATGTGCATATCGTTGGGGTTACCCGGTTCGACCGTCAAATTTAGAGTTACTGCCCCTGACTGTTTTAGCCATATACATACAGAGTGATATTCGTTTCTGCGCTATTTCTTGAAAACTATAGATCAGATTTCAGTGAAACTTGGCACACAGCTTTACTACAATGAAGACATGCGCATATCATCGGGGTTACCCGGTTCGACCGCCGAATTTAGAGTTACTGCCCCTGACTGTTTTAGCCATATACATACAGAGTGATATTTGTTCTGTTGAAGCCATATACATACAGAGTGATATTCGTTTTGTGGAAGCCATATATATACAGAGTTATATTCGTTTCCGCGCTACTTTATTGACAATGAAAATATGTTCGGCGGGGGATGAATTTGCTTGTTGAATATGGATAGCAAGGCCGACACTCAACCTCTTGACCAGGGACACCACTAACATGTTATCCAATATAGTGAATTGAAAACACAATAATTACTTTGGTGAGGTCAAACTTCATAGTATTTTCTTTTAACCCTTTCCCAAACGGTAAAATTTTAGGATGATCCACTTCAAAACTGCCACAAATGACACAATGGAAGTTATTTAAGATAATATTGTGTAAAATATGGCATAGAAAATATTGAGACAAAAGGAGAAACTGCTGGTTATCAGCAGTTTCTTCTTTTGTCTCAATGTTTTCCCAAGCCTTCTCCATCAGTTCGGAACATCAAACCAGGTCTTGTTTGGGAAAGGGTTAATCTGGTTTCAATCATCCACATTTTTGTATAACTTAATGTAAATATTACAGGGGCCACATCAAGTGGAGATATAGATATACTGCTTACACATCCAGACTATACATCAACATCCAAGAAAAAGGTAAAATAAGATACTTATGATTTGTCTCAATAACAGTCATGGGTTTCATTAAGAGGCGGGGCGGGGATTACGCCCTCCTATTTGACTGAATTTGAGTACAATGCCCCTGCTACTTTTGAAAATCTTGTATGTGGTTAATAGGGAATACATAGGAAATCCCCCGCCTACTTTAGCTTCTGGCCCAGGTGGCCAAAAAGTTATTGAAACCCCTGACAGTATGCATCAAATTATTCCTTTCCCCAAAAAAGACTTGCATTTGACGTCCCTGACAGAATATGTTTGGGAAAACATTGAGACAAAAGAAGAAAATGCTGATAATCAGCATTTTCTCCTTTTGCCTCAATATTTTCCCTGCTATTTATTATCTTAACCAGAATCAAATTTGTCATCTGCAGCAGCTTTCAAATAGGAAAAGCCCAAGATTTTGCTGTTTGGGTATGGGTTAAGCATTGTCATACTGAAATTTAACCCTTTCCCAAACGGCAAAATTTTAGGGTGGCACACTTCAAAAACTGCCAAAAATGACAAAATGGATGTTATTAAAGATATGATTTGTGTATAATATAGCACAGAAAATATTGAGGCAAAAGGAGAAACTGCTGGTTATCAGCAGTTTCTTCTTTTGTCTCAATGTTTTCCCAAGCCATTTCTATTAGGGACATCAAAACCAGGTCTTGTTTGGGAAAGGGTTAAAATAAGCATTTGGTATAAAATATTATCAAACTAATCCAGTATCTACAGGACAATGATTAAATCTATGGTAAAATGTGTTACAGTGTGCAAAACAAATGTTACATGAAGAGAAAATTATATATTTTATAGCACAGAAAAATAGCAAAACGGACAAAAGAGAAAATGCTGACTATACAAAATCTCTTTTGTCTGTAATTGAATATTTATCAATTTTTTTTATCAGCTTTCTCTTTAGTAAAGTATAGTTTTCCAATGTTATTGTATTTTTCAGCCTGAGTTGTTACACAAGGTTGTAAAAAGTTTAGAGAACACAGGTTTTGTTACAGATACATTGTCACATGGAGATACAAAGTTCATGGTGAGTCACCATTGTCATTGTCTCTTTTTTCTCTCTCTGCCTCGCTGGAAATTCTTTTTCCAACACTGGATATTTGTAAAAGGAGGATAAGATTTCCTTTAACCCATTACCAAACGGCAAAATTTTAGACTGCTCCAAATTCAAAGATCTTGCAGACGACAATTTAAACTGAATGAAGTTTCACACTTTTTGGTCTTTTTGTGTAGAAAATATTGTGTGAAATGAAGAAATTGCTTGTCACCTTGTAACTGCAAGTTAAAGCAAGCTGCAGTTACGAGATTTTCGTTGAAAAGCGACATTAAATTTTGTAGGGTGTGTGTAAGCTAGAAGACACAGATGATAACAAACACGCCTACAGAAGAATTGACATCCGACTGATACCTAATGACCAATATTACTGTGCCCTGCTTTACTTTACGGGGAGTGATATGTTCAACAAAAACATGCGAGGACATGCACTAGAACAGGGATTTACACTCAATGAATACAGCATACGACCTATGGGAAGCACAGGTAATTAACCCAATACCACATGATGACACCCTAAAAGGCTTTGTCACAAGGAATTTCTTCTTTTTCATTGTCCACAATATTTTCCAAAGCCATTATCCTGAAGGAAGTCAAGAGTCACTGTGTGGTAATGGGCTAACCCTTTCTCAAACAACAAAATTTTAGGGTGATCCACTTCAAAAACTGCCAAAAATGACAAAATATTGAGACAAAAGGAGAAACTGCTGGTTATCAGCAGTTTCTTCTTTTGTTTCAATGTTTTCCCAAGTCTGTTCTATTACTTAGGGACGTCAAAACCAGGTCTTGTTTGGGAAAGGGTTAAAGAAAATATTAGCTGATCCAGTCAAATCCAATGAGTGCTTTGGAAAGGGTGTTTCATACAAGATTCTATATCTTTTAAGCTACAGAACTTTTGCTTTGAAACTGTGTCCATGTGTAGGACCCTATTAAAGGTTGCAGACCAAGTTTGGTATCTCTGACAATTGTTTCAGAGGCTAAGGGTAACCCTTTCCTAAGCAAGACCTGGTTTTGATGTACTTGGTGGAAATAGTTTGGGAAAATATAGTCAAAAGAAGAAAATACTGATAATCAGCATGTTCTCCTTTTGCCTAGACATTTTATTGGCTATTAAGTACATAACTTTTATCTTTATGAACATCCTTTTTGCTGTCTGCAGCTCTCGTATTTGGAGTATTCTAAAATCTTGACATTTTGGAAAGGCTTGATATATTGATTAGAGAGAATAAGACATAATGTGTAGGCTGAAATTATTATATTGCCAGGTGTTCCAGGGGAGCCTATGCCTGTCACATCAGAAGAAGACATCTTTGATTATATTGGTATGGACTACAAGAAACCTTCAGAGAGAAACAGTATGTGAATAAGTAAGACTGATTCCAGACTTGCACAACATAACATCTGTATCTGTTAACAAGAAGAGAACATCTTTGATTACACAGAAATGGATGACAAGAAATCTGCAGAGAGAAACGTTATTTTAAGCCAGAGGTTTTGAAATCTATAAAATTGCTTGTTGCTTTGTGTAAAACGTAAAAGCACATAGATCTGTTGGGTGTCTTGGATACATTGATATGGAATTAAAAAAAAAGATTAATGTAGTCCACCCCTAATGAGATTCGCACAGAGTCGTTATCATTCGGGGGAAGTTGAAAAAAATTGGCGGTGGAACTTTCCACCGCCGAATGCTTACGACCGCGTCCGAATAGGTTCAGAAAGGTAACGATGACGCTCGTAAAAATCCAATGTTTTATTAATCTCAAAATGGCCACATTACGTGTATTCTACCTTAAGTAGGATAAAATCAAGTCATAGATTGGGTTTAATGAATTTTACCATGTCAGAATGCTTAAAATCAATAGGAAATTGAAATGATACAGCTTAGAAAACACTGGAGGAAAAAAAAGAAATTCTAGTTATCAGTGTATTCTTCCTTATCACATTGTTTTCACTCTTGGTTACTTCAAAACCTGGGTTTGTATGGTTTATAGGAAAAGATGGTCACATTTTGTTTATGCAGTATTTTATTCTTCTTGGGGATACATAGTATCCACGCAGTTTGGCCATCTGTCCGAAGCCAGTTCTCCAGAACCCTCAGACCAAATCTGATGAAACTTTGTATGTGATCTTCCTTGTACATTTCCAAAAAAACAGCTGTTTTTGTTTCTCAATTTGAGGCTGTGTCACAGAAAAAGGAACATTAATGTACAAATTGTTTTTTCTCTAATTTCTTTTGAATTTACAGTCTGAATTTAATGAAAGTTTGTACCTATAGAAGTAATAAATCAGATACTCTAGACAGTACACTTTAAATATTTTGTATTTAAAAAATGTGTCATGGGAAAAGGGGGCTTCATTTTTTGTGGCAAACACTTATTCGTTGAGCATAACTCATCTATGATGACTCTTGTCTGCTTCTGACATCAATTACCTTGTTGACTTTAACTTGTTGACTACGACTTTTCAAAATGGAGCAGTCTAAAATTGCGCCCTTGATTTAAGGAAGTGCTCTGGGTACGACTTCTTGCAATTTTTATGATGCCATAATGAACCATTTCAGCATGCATAACTACTTGTACATTTTATATCATTTTGTCATCATTTTTGACTTTGTTTAAATTTGGTTGTTGTAAATGAAAAGTGATAAATAAAATATTTAAAACACATTACAAATGTCATTTTCTGTTGATATTGGATAACCAGCATTTTCTTCTTTTGGCTTAATATTCTCTCTTGTTTTATTGTACGATCTTTATCAACATCTAATTTGTCTTCTACAGCATGTTAAAAATTGGAACATTGTAATTTTTTTGTAGTTTGGGAAAGGTTTAGGATGATTAGGAGTATGGAAACCATATGACTTCGGAATATGAAGCTGCTGACCAGCATTTTCTCATTTAACCTTTTCCCAAACAAGACCTGGCCCCGGTTTCTTGAAAAAACTGTTAAAAGTATATTCTAATGAGAACATGCTCAACTTCAAAGGAATACTCTCCAACGTTGTAGAGTATTTGATTGAAGTTCATGTGGATTTTGTGTGATTTGAGCACGGTTGTCAGATTTGAGCATTAGAACGTACTTAAGTTTTTTCGAGAAACCGGGGCCTGGTTTTGACATACCTTATAGAAAAGGCTTGGGAAAACATTGAAACAAAAGAAGAAACTGCTGATAACCAGCAGTTTCTCCTTTTGTCTCGATATTGTCCATGTCATATTTTACACAAACCCTATCTTTGATAACATCCATTTTGTCATTTGTGGCAGTTTTTGAAGTTCACCCTAAAATTTTGTATTTCGGGAAAGGGTAAACCAAAATTCCTAATAATTATTCTATGCTATTGGATTCAGATCATTCAGTGGTCGTAGTTTTCTTTCACGTTCTATTCTGTAGAGTGCAACCTTTTGATTTGATGAAGGAAGTTCAAATATGGTATATAATTTGGGCCAGGATCTAGAAAAAGGCTCCCTTATGGCATTTAAGAACAATATAGATTCAGATAAGCATGTGTACATACAGTCTGATCTAGATCTATGTTATTCTCTAAAAGTTTCATGACCTGTAGCAAGTACAAGAGGGTAGCATTGATCTTGATCAGACTGCCAATAGACACAGGCTGATCTGGAGACACAGCTTTCTTGAATACTTTGACCCTTTCCCAAATGGAAAAAAGTTAAGGTTGTTATATTTAAAAGCACAAAATTGGTGTTTATAAAAATTGGATTTGCGTATTAAATAGCATGGAAAATATTGAGGCAAAAGGAGAAAATGCTGATTATCAGCATTTTCTTCTTTTGCCTCAATGTTTACCGAAGCCTTTTCTAATAGGGACGGCAAAATTAGGTTTTGTTCTGGGAAAGGGTTAAAGGCCATTTTTCCAAATCCCGGTTCAAATGTAGTAACTTTATCCTGGTTCGTCTTTGTAGTCCTACTACAAAACTTATTTCCTTTTGTTTGTAAACAGATATCAAAAGCTGGAATTGTTTGGGAAAGGGTTAAGCATCGTAATTTTTCTGGTATATGAGGTGCAAGATCCAAATGCAATTTTTGAATGACCATGAGAAAGCTTCAGAAAATATTAGTTGTTCTGTCCAAACATTTTTAGCCGTAGCCTTCGCACAGTTGGTAGCACATCTGCCTCTCACTCGAGAGGTCCCGGGTGCGATACCCGGCGACGGCAAATACCCTTTCAGACAAAAAGTCACCCATCAATGGTTTGATATTGAAAACCTATGTATGGGAGCAGATGGAGGCTCGGTTAGGGTGTTGTGGTAGTAGCGATATGGGAAAAAACAGAAATCCATGGTTAGATGCTCCAGCCGCGCGGCATGACCATAGCAGTTGAACTGCGTAAAACCCCATTAGGCTAAACTCAAACCAAACATTTTTAAGATAAATTACCGAGACTTTCCATGTTTGTCCCAGACATTTCTCGTACAAAACAGCTTGAACGCTTCATCCAGAGCAAACAGTTGCTCATCCGTAAAAGACAATTCCCTGTTGAACAGGAAGATTCTTGGACTGCAAATATTGGGTCTTGAAGACCATGCTTCTTTTTGCACTGGATGCCATTTTTCAGGTCAATTTTCTTGAGACTCCTCCAATTTGAATATTCCTAGAGGCATCTGAATCATGGAATGTTCTCAAGAGACTATTGAAGAAAAAGAAGCTGGTACCAGTAGTTTCTTCATTCCATCAATATTTTTCACAAACTCTTTTGTAAGGGATGTCAAACAAAGGGCTTCTCAAAGCTTATCCCTTTCCCAAATGACAAAATTTTGTGGCGATCCAATTGGAAAACTGCTCCAGATGACAAAATTCATGTTGAAAGGGAAAGGGTTTGTGTACAAGATGGCACAGAAAATGTTGAGGCAAAAGGAGAAACTGCTGGTTATCAGCAGTTTCTTCTTTTGTCTCGATGTTTTTCCATACTTTTTCAATTAGGGACATCAAAACCAGGTCTTGTTTGGGAAAGGGTTTACACAAAGCTTTAATAATCATCATTTTCTCTTTTCCTTCAATGTGTTTGGCCAGAACAGTTCATGTTGATCCTAGCCCCAGGGCGCATCAGACTCATGAGGTCTGAGGTCTGATCCCAAGCCTTACCAAACATCCTTTGACAAAATTGTCTCCTTCCAATGGTTTGTGGGCGAGTACATGGGCACTCGGTTAGAATATGCTAGTTCTGGTATGATAATGGACAGGGATCCATTGTTACGTGCTTCTGCCAACACAGTATGACCACAGCAGTTGAAAGAGGTGGTAAACTCCTATCAATCAATCATGTTAAATACACAAAACAAAGACGATCTATTGGAACACACAATGGCCACTGTATTCCAGTGAAAAGTTTTGAGAATTGGGAAGCACAAAATGTGTTTGCTTGAATATTTAAATCAGAACGAGTTTTAACTTCATTTGCTCATATCAAGACAGCTGGAGAATGCCATCCAACAATGGATTCCGGTCATTTCTCTTACCAACACTACCACAATATTCAATCTGAGCCTCAAATTGCTCTCTCATTTGGATGTTCAAACCCACTGCCCCTGGATTTATAAGACTGATGTTGCCAAAAGAGCTATTCAAGTTAGGCTTGTCCAAACAATGTCTTCATGGAGAGTTATTTATGTGGGATTAAAACAAATAACAATAAAGATTTATTATCAATGCAATTTTCCTTTGATCATTTTATCAGAATATACACCGTAAGTCTATTCCGAGGGGTTTAAATGCTAAGCATTTTGTCACATAACAAGGAAAAGAAAAATCAATAGTAATAGTAATAAGCAAATGTTACCTATTATTCTAGGTAAGAGACAATGATCAAATTTTTTATAAACACAAAATACCAATAAGCCAACCAAACCATATGTTGTTGGTACTATTTAGAATCGTCTCTATGAGACAATTCTAATGAGCACCAACAACAAAGGGTTTAAAGTCAAATAATGTATGAAATTTGCCATCATTCTCTTTTACCTACAACAAAGGGTACAAGAATGAATCACTGCCAATAAGCACTAACGTAAAAATACCCCAGTGATCATCACAAAGTGAAGACAAAAACAAATTTGACGATCTTGGTTTCCGTCAAGTCAAGGTTTTCTGAGAGAGGTTTAAACTCTCATCCTTTTACTGCAATACTAACCTAATTGCCCATACATTGTATAAGCATCTAGACCAGTTTCACAATCACCATACTCATTCCCCTGTAGCAAAGCCTCAACACCACATAGGCCTGTGCTGACAGGTATTGGAGATGCGCTCAGAATCATATCAAGAATTTTCTTCAAAAATTAAACAGAAAATTCTGTAAACCTCATATCAAAGTAATCAATGTTTTCAATCGTATTTCCCTTATTTTGAATTCTTCATCACCGCCTTTTCATTCAATACTCTTACACTAACACTAGATAGCTTCAGATTAAATGAAGAATTCTGTCATTTCAAATCGGCCATAATTGATTTAACAAACCATCTCATGCTGAGGAAAGTTTTTATATAGCCCATCTTATAAACGTTTTTACAATTCAATGTATTTCAATGAATATTACAAAGTTGATTCAATACGACACAATTCCTGTCTTCTTTATAACAGACTTTAAACAAATTTAATTATTTCTCTTACATGTTGTAAACACAGCTTGTGAAAAATAACAATCTGGAAAAGGGTTAAGACATCCATCAAGAATGTCATACATGAATAAAGAATTGATATACAGCCAACATTCGAAGGGGAGAAAGGCATTTTCTAGAACAAAATGCTCCCTTTCAATAGCACTTATATTAAATTTAATTTCCTTATAATCGATCTCTTGATGATTTTTTTTTTTTTAACTCTGTGGCCAAATTCTTGTTCATATTTCTCTGGCAGTACAAATCTATTCTACAAATGTTCACCTGCCAATGGCTTTAATAATTCCTGTTCAACCAAAATCTACGCTACTATGGTCAAATACAATGATGTTTTTGACACAAAGACAAGTTGTGAGAAAGAAAAAGGGGGTGTGAAATATCGGTGATGCTCGTCCAATCAGCTCCTGGCAGCCCCACCAGTGTCCAGTTCTGGTCATTTAGCCCAGTTCCACATCTACAACATAAACAATGTCATTTGTAAAATATTGCTGCTTTTCAACGAAAACTTCTTAACTGCAGCTTGTTTTAAGCTGCAGTTATGAGGTTTTCGTTGAAAAGCGACAATATTTACAGTAATAATAAGTCAAAACCGAAATCTGTTGACTAGCTTTTTGTCCTTTCGTCAATATTTCAATTAAATCGTCAATTAAATCCTACCAATAACTAGATGCCGAAGGGCAACATGTCGAGCCCGCTCATTTTGAAGAAAGAAGACCATACCTATGTCTACAGCTGTCATTACAATGGCGTTGTAAAAGTGGGGACAAAATAAGTTGGAATGATGGGGATCATGGTGAGACAGTTTATTGTTCACAAAATATTACATGTCTATGTATTTATAACGAGATACTCCACCTCATGATGGTTAATATTCATGCCAAATTATTTTAATTCCCCCCAAGTAATGA
Organism: Fragum sueziense; assembly: GCA_963680895.1. Classification (NCBI taxonomy): domain Eukaryota; kingdom Metazoa; phylum Mollusca; class Bivalvia; order Cardiida; family Cardiidae; genus Fragum; species Fragum sueziense. The sequence goes on along the minus strand of OY804592.1, from coordinate 82,443,944 downwards.
CCAAATTTTGGTCCAGACAAGCATAATCCGGACAGACGCACACACGCACATACACCAAACTGCCACTGTGACAACTTTGTCAAGCTCATCGCAAGCGGGCTCAACAAAAATCAACTCATTTTTGATATTTGACCTAAAATTCTGACCTTTACTTTTGAGCTAGCAATCTGGTTCTACAAAAATCAACTCATTTTTTACATTTGACCTCAAAGTTTGACCTTGACCTTTGAGCTTGGAATCTGGTTCTTGCACGCGACACTCCGCCTTACTGAGCTTGACATTTGTGCCAAGTTAAGGAATGGCCCGGACAAGCAAAAATCAACTCATTTTTTACATTTGACCTCAAAGTTTGACCTTGACCTTTCATCTTGGAATCTGGTTCTTGCACGCGACACTCCATCTTACTGAGCTTGACATTTGTGCCAAGTTATTTCTGAATCCCTCCATCCATGGTGAAGTTATGGCCCGGACAAGCAAAAATCATCTCATTTTTGACATTTGACCTCCAAGTTTGACCTTGACCTTTGAGCTTGGAATCTGGTTTTTGCACGCGACACTCCGCCTTACTGAGCTTGACATTTGTGCCAAGTTATTTCTGAATCCCTCCATCCATGGTGAAGTTATGGCCCGGACAAGCAAAAATCATCTCATTTTTGACATTTGACCTCCAAGTTTGACCTTGACCTTTGAGCTTGGAATCTGGTTCTTGCACGCGACACTCTGCCTTACTGAGCTTGACATTTGTGCCAAGTTATTTCTGAATCCCTCCATCCATGGTGAAGTTATGGCCCGGACAAGCAAAAATCATCTCATTTTTGACATTTGACCTCCAAGTTTGACCTTGACCTTTGAGCTTGGAATCTGGTTCTTGCACGCGACACTCTGCCTTACTGAGCTTGACATTTGTGCCAAGTTATTTCTGAATCCCTCCATCCATGGTGAAGTTATGGCCCGGACAAGCAAAAATCTTCTCATTTTTGACATTTGACCTCCAAGTTTGACCTTGACCTTTGAGCTTGGAATCTGGTTCTTGCACGCGACACTCCGCCTTACTGAGCTTGACATTTGTGCCAAGTTATTTCTGAATCCCTCCATCCATGGTGAAGTTATGGCCCGGACAAGCTCCATCCGGACGGACGCACGCACTAACGCACATACACCGAACCGCCATTGTGACAACTATGTCGAGCTCACCGCAAGCGGGCTCGACAAAAATGTTTTGTGGTGAGAAGTTTTCAAATTGAAAGTCTATATTTTTGCTGCTTGACAAAGGGTTAAGAATAAAGGTGCATTTTAATATGATAAACCCTTACCCTATTGCAAACAGACTTCAAGACAGTTCAGAAAAGTGTCAGTCATTCGGTCTGACAAGGACTGAAAATTTGTCAGTCCGAAAAACAATCTGTCAGACCAAAAGACAAAACTAATTTTTTAAAAGTAAAACAAATCTTACTAGAAATAGTAAATTTACAATAAATTACCTACAGGACTGTCAGCCGCACTGACAGAGAACTGAAAAACATCAGTCAGGCTGAAAATTTGTCAGACATGTCTGACAGACTGAGGAATTTCCGGAAGTCTGTTGCAAATCAATCAATTTTAATACCTCATTGACCTTGTTTTTCATGCTGACATCCACGCCAGTGTCTGGTACATCGTCGGTCGTTGACGGCTCTATGGGGGCGCTCCACATGGACTGAATCCCGTCACCGCCGCTGCCGATACCCGACGTGGAGAATCCAGAGTTGGGATATGGGCCTCCTACACCATTAAATAATGGCATCGGTGTCAACGGAGAATTCTGTAACAGAACAACACATGTTAACCAATAATCCAGCTTTAATTTTGGCTTCTCAAAATTGAACGATGTTACAGATGACTTAAATGAAGCTTTTTAATTTGTGAATTTCAAAGAGAAAGGTAGGGAAACATAGAGACGGAAAAATATTTCTAACTTGAAAAGGGCATTAAAATAAGTGGAAGAGTTATGAATCTTTGCTAAGAAGAGGACATTCATGAACACACTTCAACAGCAAAAGTACTAGTAGAAATAGATAAGAATACAAGAAATCCACATTTGCATGTTAAACTTGAACCAAGAATATCTTGATCAAAACGAGCAAATAAATAATGCCAATATATATGTGACTAGAATAGCCACGCTATAGTCTTTGAAAAGTTGATTTTAACATATGTGACCCGTCATGCTAAAAGGGACCTTATAGGAAGTGTGAAAAATATTGACCTAGTCAGTCTGCGCAGTCCGCGCAGCCAGACTAGGGCCGACACTTTTCTCTTTTATGTAATTTTGTAAATCTGGAATGTTTTCCCTATCTTACTATATTTTCATTATTCGCATACAGTATCTGTTTGACCTGTGGTGAGTGACAATTTTTTCAAAATTTGGATTTTTGGAGTTCGGATAAGGTCCCTTTTAGCGTGATGTTAAGCGTGACGGGTCATATATATTTGACAATGTGACATACCTGAGTATAATGTGAGAATCCAGTATCATTCAGATCATCCATGTTGGGTCGTGAATGGCCGGGGTTATCTAGACGTGAATGGCCCGGGTTGTCCAGTCTCATCTCTCGGTTCGACGACAGATCCGTAGACATGTTACCACCGAGGTTCACTGACGTTGAGATGACGGATGTCTGCAAAGTCGCCGGAGTCATCCCCACAGATGTACCAACCTTCTGATTCCAATCCATGTTCAACTCTGAAAGTGATAAGTATTAAACCAATCATCAGTCAACTCTAAAAACTAAATGATTCCTGATTACTATCATAAATCTTTATCTTGTAAATGCCAGATTCAATGGAAACGGGATGCCGCTGCTCACAAATTTCAATCATTAATTTCACAATTGGATTTCAAATAACAAATTTAAAATGCCTTTACACCCTCTTACCTATTGCTCTGCGTCATACTCTAACCTTATAGTGTAGGGGTATGACAGTACGAGTAATTTACAACATCACAACCAACAAGTATAACTTACGCGGTGTGAGGTTCCAGAAGGAGTCATTATAATCTGGCACATCATTGTTGGGTAGAGGAGGTCCAGGGGCCTTCTTGTGTACACGCTCTCCCCCGATGGGCCTCAACTGTCGACGATCTTCCACACGCATCATCTCTGGCATGGGAGGGGTAGAGGGGGGCAGAGGAGAGTTGGCCTGACCTGGTCCTATAGGGGTGGGGGATGCTCCATCTGAAAGTAACAACACATCATTTCATTTAACCAAACATTTGGTCTGTTCCAGAATGAATGCCGAAGTTACAATACAGTGTAGAAAATATTGAGGCAAAAGAAAATGACAATCATCATTTTGCTTCAATGTTTTCCCAAGCCTTTTCTAATCTAGGGAAGTAAAATCAAGTCTTGTTTACAAAAGGGATAACATTGGCAGGTTGTAAGCTAACATTTTATCTTTCCTTTCTTTAGCCTTGATTTTCTATGACAAAAATTATTTAGTATTTCATAACCTCTCATTGCCTTATAATATATTACAAAGGCCCTGCTACATAGATACCTAAATAAATCTGCTTTGAAATGCCGTATCTGCATGTACATATGAACAGTCTTTTCTTTCAGCAAGATACTTGCATATTCCATAGTGAAATTTCCAAGCCTTAGAAAGTAAGAGAAACAATTGTATAACTTTCAATTTCAGAACTCAGTTGTATGATTAAAGTGTGAATGGTAAATTTAGTCCAGTAAGATGCTAAGGTTTACAAAAGTTTACCTCTAGGTATGAGTCCTGCAACTGACGGAGCGCTACTGGGACGTCCCTGTACAGTGAGTGGAGAGAAAGCTCTGGGAACCATCGGTGGGGGCGTGAATCCTGGACCTGGTGGCTGACCGAGCCCTGGACTGCTGGGCTGTTGGTTCTGGAGTGCCACTTGCTGCATCAGTGACGACATGATGAACTCAAACTGGTTAGACGACATGCCGGAGAGGGGATCCTGGTTACTTCCATCTGGGGTCAGTGGGCCGCCTGGTGCCTGGTTCGCGCCCAGACTGCTGAATACCGCGTGCAGCTGTTTTGTCATCTCATGGCCCGCCTGGTTACCCTGGAAGAAGTTTTGTGGGTCGCCAGGCCCAGTGTTGACAGATCGTGATGTGAAGTCTGGAGCGTTGGGGTTGAGAGAGCTGGATATTTTTGGCAGGGTCATGGGCTGGTTAGGTGTAGTGTACTCCTCCTTCTGTGAAGGATCAAACCCTGCATTACTGGAGCGTGGGGACAGACTGGTGGACCCGGACTGACTAGAGCGCGGTGACAGGTTCGGGCTCTGGTTGGAATAGTTGTTCTGCTGTGTGTTAAAGCCCTGCATCGGATACATGCCCTGATAACCTTGCCAGGCCTGTATGGAAGCTTGCATCGTGTTCATGTCCACTATCTGTGGCATCATGGGATAACCAGGGCCTGCTGGACCCTTAAATCCAGCAATCACATCCTGTGGGTTGGCCATGCGTGGCCCGGAGGTCATGGGTTTGAATCCTGGTGCCTTGGCTTGTAAAGCTGGATCCGGTGAGTGCGGTACTGGAGATACAACATTGTTACCGGTGTACGGAGGTACGACACCAGCCGCCGCCACGCTAGCGAAGTTCATCCTCTCATTACCGTCCTCCTTCTTACCCAGTAACTGCTCTGCGGCGTTACTGAACGGGTTATTGAAGGGAGAGAACTCCCCAGACGACGAGAGGTTCATGCCACCACTGGACGATGTGACAGTTTGAGTGGTGGCAGTGCTGGCAGTCTGGTTGGGGACTATAGGCAGGGGCTGACCATCAAATCTGGGGTTAGCACTGCTGGGTCTCTGTAACAGCTTCACAGTACCAGGAACCAATGTTTTGGGGTTGGGGTTTCTCATGACGGGTTGTTGTAGTCTCACATCCGGCCTCATGTTGAAGGAAGGAGAAGCAGGACTAGTTTTTGTTACAGTAGATAAACTACTCCTGGCTACTGTTGTGGCGGATGTTGGACTACCAAACCCTCGACGTTCACCCATAAACAACTGTCTGGTGACCCCGGACTTGTCTGCCATCATCGGTCCATTTATACGGGTAATGTTCACTGTGTATGGAGCCCCAGCCTTCACCGTGTTTCTGCTTGGTGATATAGCCCCAGGTGCAGGAGAGTTGCCCCACACCATACCCGGGTTGGGCGGGTTTTGAGCAGTCCCCGGGGGTCGGTTTGACGGGCTTGACAATGTAGCCTGTTGTTGTTGTAATCGTGGAGCGAGTGTTTTGTTGGACTTCTGCTGAGTGTTGTTGCTAGACTGGGTGTTTGAAGTATTACTAGATGGTTTGTCGTTCGGGGGTATGAAGTATAAACTCTTGTTTTCTACAGGTTGTTTAGTTTTGGTCTTGGGAAGGATTTCTACTAGCTCTTTATCAGGATCCGTGACTAAAGCTGTAATCAGGGCATGAGCCTGTCTGGTCACCTCCGCAGAACCCCTGAAATATCACATTAACACTTTGTAGACTTAACTAGTTTGGATAGAATCATCTTTAGTCAAATAAAGATGCTAGTGTGACTCAAAGCTACAGATAGAAGGGGGCAATGGCTTCAAAACATTTCATTAAATACTCATCAAACCCTATGTTGTGGGTACTTATTGGTTTGGTTTATTGGGGTTTTACGCTGTTTTCAACTACTAAGGTCATATCGCAGCGGCTAGAGCACCTAACCATGGATTCCTGTCGTTTCTCATACCAGTACTACCACAACACCCTTACCGAGCCTCCAGCTGCTCCCCCACATAGGTTCACGATATCAAACCATTGATAGGTGACATTTTGTTCAATAGGGGTATTTGATGAGGCCGGGTATCGAACCCTGTGGGTACTTATTGGAATCATCTTGTTGAGAAGATTTAATAATTGCCCATAAAGTGACATCATAGGGTTTGGATTTGACAAATTAATTAAGAATTCCTTTAGCTCCTTTTGTCTGTTGCTCTGATGCCCTGTATGATAACAGAAGATCTATATAATCAATTTAATATGAGAAATTCAAGACAAAACTTGTCAACATAGACTTGTGCTCATGAGATATTACCTTCTCTATATCACAATTATTATTTACTGAAATCATCCATATTTTTAAAAACAACATTTTATTTCCAGATTGTTTTTCGTAAGATTTAATCTTTTAGCCTTTTCCAAAGCATTCTACCAAAGTTTTGCTGTTTGCAAAAGGCTTAAAGTTAACAAAAGATATAACAAGAGTTGTCTGCAGACAATGTAGCTCGCCTATAAGAGAGCTTCTGGCCAAAAAAAGGAGTCAAAGGTCACTAGGCAAAAGGTCATGGTATCAAGGTCAAGGCATGAGCTATCCATATGTGATATATCAAGGCTATATCTCTAATAGGACCTGAGATATAGACCAGGTTAAAGTTTTGAAGAAGCGACACTGACGCACACATCAGGGCTGTGACAATAGCTTCCAGGGCTTAAGTCTCGGCTTGCTAATAAAGCATGTTGACTCACTTGATAGTAATGGTTCTCTCCCCAGATCCTCTATTTTTCTCCACCTCAATATTGGCGCCAGACACTTCACGGATAGCGTTAATATTGCAGCCACCCCGTCCTATCACACGACTGATCGCAGACGCTGGAACCTGAACCTTCTTCGATCTGAGGATAGACATATAAAACAGGTACTGGCTCCATTCACATGGTCACTTCATTGAATCTGTTACAATTTAGGCCGTGTACAACTCATTCCCCAAAAGTGCACATTTTTATGCCCAACAAGATAAAGGCTTAGGAATATATTATTGAAAATGAAGAAATTGCTTGTGACAAGCAATTTTTATATTTACCACTAATGTTTTTTCAAGCCAAAGTTGAAAAACACAAAAGATACAGTAACATATATAAATGTTTCAGTTATTGATTCTACAAACATTTGGCACCAGCAAACTTTTCTAAGATGAAGTAAAAATCTTTCTATCACTAAATAAGAATTTAACAGGCTGTGATTCAAAGCATTAAAATGAAACAGTGAATAGGAAACAATCTTATTCAGTTTACATAATTTCAGAGAAATAATAGTGCTTGATTCAAGACGTAGAACTTTACGAGATCATAAAACACGGACGGTTTATCAAAACATAATGGTACATCCAATCTTTTTAGCATAAAATCCATTGTCAGTATAACACCAGTATAAACATCACTCACTTTCTGATGACTTCCTTCCATCCTTCTTCCTTCTTCTGGCCTCGTTTTGGACTGTTGGCGACGGCTGTTGTAGATTTTACAGACAACATGTTTGGATTACTCGGCTCTGATGGAACTTTCTCTACATGGTGTTTATCTCCACCGCTCGATTTTGACTTCTCAGGCTTTTTACTTAACTTTTCAAAATCTCGCTCAGCCATTATTGGCAGATTCCCAAAATCATCTAAATCACCAATAGCTGAAATTATAAGAATATTCAATTCATTTTTGAAGGTTTTTCTCTTAACCCATTACCAGACGACAAAATTTTAGGGATGTCCAATGTGAAAGCTGCTGCAGACAATAATATTAATGCGACTAAAAATAAAATTTGTGGATAATATAGCAACAGAAAACATTGAGGCAAAAGAAGAAACTGCTGGTTATCAGCAGTTTCTTCCTTTGTCTCAATGTTTTCCCAAGTATTTTCTATTAGGGACGTTGTAGGGGCCAGGGTAATGGCCTGACAGCTTTTCTTGGTGATTTTAGCGATTTAAGCATTTTTCCTTTTACAAGAGTGTTTTAAAACCGTAGTTTGTGCCTTAGACTATAATACTGCGAGGTGTCGAGTATTATTTCTGACGCACAAGCTGTTTATTTATTGATTTTTCACTGCAATGATAGTTGCTGACATGACCTACTTTTGAGAACTGATCCACTTCACTTATGATCGAGTTATACACAGTAGTGCATTAGGGATGCGAGTGACGAGTATTCTAGCTCAATTCCTTAACATACATACTGTTGAAAGATGTAGGATTTACCTTCTGACAGCGTGATTAGTCCAAGAAATCATTGATTTTCCCTCAATCATAACTCACATTTTTACTAGCGGCCGCCATTTTGAATGTTATTTACAGGGAATTGTGGGAGCTGTCAAAGTTGTCAGTCGGCGTTCTTTTTGTAAACAAAGCCTAGAGCATTGACTTTTTTGGCGATTTAGGGCATCAATAACCTTTTATTTTATATTTCAATGTGCATATAAGCTATTTAGGGAATTTTCCTGGTTAAATCTGCAGTTTTCGAGTGAACTTTCATTCATGTTTCTTGAGTTTGAGCAGTATTTTTGTCAGTCGGGTGACGCCGTAAAAACGCGCATAGAAACGTTGTGCACTGCGCAATGTTTCCATGCGCGGTTTCACCGCGCAAGACATCATGCGCGTTTTACTATATAAATCGCGCATGATTTGGATGCGCACCGCGCATGTAAAGTGTGCGCGCTGGATTAAGTATAAATACCCTTGAAATCCACTATTCTGGATCTCCCGAACTTTAGAATTTTAAAGCTGACTCCACGTCAGGCATTTTGAGTAATTGTTAGGAACTGTTTGTTAAAGTAAACGACTTAGAATTATTTATTTGAACTTATTTGGAGAATTGGAGTCATAATTAAAGATTTGGATTTTTTACTTTGTCTGCGAGTTTTATTTAGTTTCAAAACGTACTTTCCCGGGAGATCGCCTTAGTTTATGTTTTAGAGAGTCAACCCTACCAACAACTTAGCGAGCACGCTACATTTTATGGTGACAGAGAGGTGGAATCTAATTTAATATCCAGATTCAGCGATTCGAACAGAGTTTCCGAGCAGACTGGTGGTGAAAGCTTACAGACCTACAGTAGAAGAGGACTTACGGAGTTGACAGATCTACAGAGATAGTCGCACTACAGAATTAGACTTACAGCTTGAACAGTAGAAGGAGGCTAACAGCGCTGACAGATTACAGAGATTGTTTTCTACAGAGTGGCAGTATTACAGCTTCAAGATGACAGAACTTGTTCAAGTAGACAGTGAGATTTCATCCCACCCCAGAGCTTCACAGAGTAGACAGAGTGTAGACCAGGATCAGCCAGGTACATTTACAGAATGCAGAGGATGCAGGTTGAGTTACAGTGCAGATCCAGATCAAGCAACTACATCCAGCCAACAGGGTGACAGAATTGACCAACTTATATCAGTGATGACTAGGCTTATACAACTTCTGACAGATAGAGAGACGCGACAAGTAGACCGGAGCAATGGCTTCTTCGAGCAGACCGAGCAGGGGAATGAGACAGATGCCAGATTACGAGATGCAGATGCTTCAGATCAGACCGGTGGCGACAACTCATCATCCCGAACCCAGAGACAAGGATGTACAAAAGAAGATGGCATTACAAGAGGGACCTTTAGGCCAATATACCACCACCCTGGCACAGACGCTGACAGATACAAGTTTCATAGAGGCCCTTTTGACAGGAATCAGAGCAACAGCCAAACTGAGGTTTATCAAGTTCCTACAGACTACCACCATCATCAAAGACATTATAGACCCCTACAAGACAGGAGCAGGTATGCAAATAGAAGCACATGTTACCCTTTACCAAAGATGCGACCCTTTACCGGAGAGAATGACTGGTCAACTTGGATCGCCCAGTTTGAGGCCATCGCAAGGAGAAGCGGGCTGACTGAAAATGAGATGATGGATCAGCTACTGCCCAGATTAGAGGGACAAGCAGCACAGTTCGTGTTTACACAGCTTTCCCCTATGGTTCTAAAGAATTACCAATTGCTGAAAGAAGAGATGGATAGCAGATTCAAAGCAATTGAGACATGTCGTTCCTTCGCAGCAAAGTTTAGCAGACGGTCACAACAGCAAGACGAGACTTTAGAGGAGTATGCGGCTGACCTGAGGCAGTTGTACAACAAAGCGCATAGTTACCGCAACAGGAGGGCGAGAGATGAGGACCTTGTGCGGAGATTCCTCGATGGACTTTTGGACGAAGAGCTGAGCTTCGAAATAGAATTTCACAAGGAGCCTACAACTCTAGATGAAGCAGTCTGGTATGCAGTGAATTATCAACAGATAAAAAGTGCTGCACAGAGGGAGAAGATGAGCAGTTACCAAACACGCCAAGTCAAAACTGATCTTGAATCATACAACCCAGAGCCAGAACAGCCTGTAGCAGCTACTTCAACGAATGATCAAGTACACAATGAAGAGCAGAAGAGCCAGCTAAGGGAGATAATGAGGATGCTGAATCAGCTAGGAGAACAGTTTCGAGACAGAAAACAAAAGAAAAGCAGAGAGTGCTATAATTGTCATGGAGAGGGACATTTTGCGAGGAACTGTCCTTTGAGCAAGCCAGATCGAGACGGATGGGATGGAGGGACAAGACACCAGGTCAGAAGAGAAGGTCAGAGTGAGCCTTTAAACTGGAGTGGGTCAAGCCAGATGGCCGTGGCAAGATCCCAGTAAGCCGAGAAAAGGGCCAACAAAGAAGTGGTTGCTACCTGGCACAGAGTCCTGGAGAGAGAGACTGCATACAGATTGTGGAGAGAAACAGTGCGAAAAAAGTGGCAATTACAGATTTTGAAATCAATCCTCCTAAAGAGATGTCAAATTTCACAGATGGTGCTACAGTCAGCATGAGAGGAGTCACCGAATCCGAGCGAGGTTCATCAACACAACAGGGAGAGGGTCCCAATCCAGCTCGAGAACCATCGACAGACAAGAAGAGTCCGGCAGACCGATCCAAGATACAGGGCTACAATGAAGTGCTGCGCAAAATCCGGCTGGTGAAGGCAAGGAAGAAGAAAGACGTTCGCCATGACAAGCCAAACCTTGATGAAAACGCAGACACTCCAGTTTGGATTGCAGAGGCCAGGCAGAATTTAGCCTGAAACTAGTTTTGCTAGTTCCAGTCCACTTTCTCCTTTTGTTGAGAGAAAAAGAGAAATTATTTAGCTGTGTCAAAACAGTGGCATTTTTTTTGTTATTTGAATTTTTATGCTTGATTTATTGTTTTAGATATTCACGTTACTGGTAGTATACAGAGAGAAAGAAATTTAACAGAAATAACCTTGAAGATAGGAAGTAAGGCAGTTAGAGAGACAGGTTGAAGAAAGTGCAGACCGGTTGCAGAAGGTGCAGAATGTAAAGATGGTGATGAGAAGATACAGTGTTGAATGGAGTAGATTGGAAGAAGTCAGAGAGTAGAAGAAAGAAGACGTTTGGGCAGTACAGAAGGAAATAAAGGCAAAGATTATGAGCAGTTTAGATGGTGGAGAGATGGCATAGGAGAGAGAAGAGAGATGGTAGAGAATTGAGGATGTATGTTATTTGTCTGACAAGGAGAGGCCAATATCGTTTTACAGCACTGTATAAACACCATTCCCGAAACATTTCACAGCACCTGTTATCAGCACAAGCGATGAAAAAGGTATCCGGTACTGTTACTGGAGTCGGATAGACCAGATGAGATTAGAGAACCAAACTGTACGGTGTAGACAAAAGTGATCTGTATGGTGTAGTCACAGAGTGGCAGGAGAGGTATAATGAAGAGCTGGGGCATTTTGTGGCTGAACACAAGAGAGGCAGACGACACGAGAAGGGCCGTGGAGTACCTTTGGCAGGTTGAGAGTTGCGGTGGATGGTCAAGAGGACCGGAGATGAAGAGCTTCTCAAGATGGCCTGCGTGGAAGGTTAGGGGCTAGGTGTCTAAGCCAGGAGGTATCCAGCATAAGATGGAGCTACTGCCAGAATCTAGTTGTTCCTGTGAAGGAAGAACAAACTAATCAATAGATGATGTTGGGTGTCCGACAAGGGCATAGAAGTTGATAACTTACCATTCTGATGGATCTGCATCAGACGATCCAGATTTGACTTGGTGCTGATGCTATACTTACGAATGTTAGTCTAACTTGTCAACTGTTACTCAGCTAACAGCAACATCAATGGTGACAGAAAATTTGGTGCAACGTAAAACTGCACCAACCGACTATGACCGAGACGTTACGAGGGGCATTATTTACGTTTATTGGCGCTTTGGGTCGCTCGTCTATATGACGGGTCCGCACACATCAATCCAGGTCCAGTGCTGTGCGGATAAGTCGCTCACTATGAAGGCGGTAGTGAGTCCACAAATTTCTAATTTCGATCCACTATCCCAGATGAGTTATTTGTGGGTACAGATGATACAGAACAAACGACAGACTACGCGAGAAGGACGATGACGATATGGACTTAATTCGAAGATGTTACCGTTATTAAAATATATTCAGTGACACTTAAGGTTTAATTTAAGAAAGTGCTAAGTTAGGAAAATGAACAGTGCTAATTTTTAATTTAATGAAAGTGTTTGGACGTTCTCTGTTTGATAACACCGTGAATTTGGACGCTAATTTATAAAGTGTATTGTGTTAATTTTTCATTCATTGGTGTTAGCAGGAGCTTTAACACTTTAAGAGGGGGGTAATGTAGGGGCCAGGGTAATGGCCTGACAGCTTTTCTTGGTGATTTTAGCGATTTAAGCATTTTTCCTTTTACAAGAGTGTTTTAAAACCGTAGTTTGTGCCTTAGACTATAATACTGCGAGGTGTCGAGTATTATTTCTGACGCACAAGCTGTTTATTTATTGATTTTTCACTGCAATGATAGTTGCTGACATGACCTACTTTTGAGAACTGATCCACTTCACTTATGATCGAGTTATACACAGTAGTGCATTAGGGATGCGAGTGACGAGTATTCTAGCTCAATTCCTTAACATACATACTGTTGAAAGATGTAGGATTTACCTTCTGACAGCGTGATTAGTCCAAGAAATCATTGATTTTCCCTCAATCATAACTCACATTTTTACTAGCGGCCGCCATTTTGAATGTTATTTACAGGGAATTGTGGGAGCTGTCAAAGTTGTCAGTCGGCGTTCTTTTTGTAAACAAAGCCTAGAGCATTGACTTTTTTGGCGATTTAGGGCATCAATAACCTTTTATTTTATATTTCAATGTGCATATAAGCTATTTAGGGAATTTTCCTGGTTAAATCTGCAGTTTTCGAGTGAACTTTCATTCATGTTTCTTGAGTTTGAGCAGTATTTTTGTCAGTCGGGTGACGCCGTAAAAACGCGCATAGAAACGTTGTGCACTGCGCAATGTTTCCATGCGCGGTTTCACCGCGCAAGACATCATGCGCGTTTTACTATATAAATCGCGCATGATTTGGATGCGCACCGCGCATGTAAAGTGTGCGCGCTGGATTAAGTATAAATACCCTTGAAATCCACTATTCTGGATCTCCCGAACTTTAGAATTTTAAAGCTGACTCCACGTCAGGCATTTTGAGTAATTGTTAGGAACTGTTTGTTAAAGTAAACGACTTAGAATTATTTATTTGAACTTATTTGGAGAATTGGAGTCATAATTAAAGATTTGGATTTTTTACTTTGTCTGCGAGTTTTATTTAGTTTCAAACGTACTTTCCCGGGAGATCGCCTTAGTTTATGTTTTAGAGAGTCAACCCTACCAACAACTTAGCGAGCACGCTACAACGTCAACAAGAGGCCCAGGAGGGCCTGAATCGCTCCACTGGTTAAAGTGGAAGAATTATCCAATGATTTCTTGTAAGCCTTACACAGCTGCAGCCAAATCTTGATATTTGTGAATAAATTTTGAAGAGAGACTCAAAGAACATTCTTGCAAAGTCTGGTTCAAATTGGCCTTATGGTTGATTTTTAAAGAATTTTCTTATGATTTCTTTAAGTCTGATAAGCCCCTTCCTCCCTGCCACTGCCACATTTTTTGACAAATGTAAAATATTGTGAATAAATTTTGAAAAGAGAGACTCAAAGAACATTCCTGCAAAGTCTGGTTCAAATTGGCCCTATGGTTGATTTTTAAAGAATTTTCTTATGATTTCTTTAAGTCTGATAAGCCCCTTTCTCCCCGCCACAGCCACATTTTTTGACAAATGTAAAAATTTGTGAACAAATTTTGAAAAGAATGAATCAAGGCACATTCCTGCCAGGTTTGGCTCAAATTGGCCCAATGGTTGATTTTTAAAGAATTTTTAATGATTTCTTTAAATCTGGTAAGCCCCTTTCTCCCTGCCACGGCCACATTTTTTGACAAATGTAAAAATTTGTGTACAAATTTTGAAAAGAATGACTCAAGGCACATTCCTGCCAGGTTTGGTTCAAATTGGCCAAATGGTTGATTTTTAAAGAATTTTCTTATGGTTTCTTCAAGTCTGATAAGCCCCTTTCTCCCTGCCACAGCGACATTTTTTGACAAATGTAAGAATTTTTGAACAAATTTTGAAAAGGGTCACCCAAGGCACATTCCTGCCAGGTTTGGTTCAAATTGGCCCAATGGTTGATTTTTAAAGAATTTTCTTATGATTTCTTTAAGTCTGATAAGCCCCGCCCTGCCACGCCCACATTTTTTGACGAATCAAAAATTTGCGAACAAGTTTTGAAAAGGGTCACCCAAGGAACATTCTTGCCAAGTTTGGTCAAAATTGGTCCACTGGTATAAGAGGAGAAGATGTTTAAAGAAAAAGTTAACGGACGGATGCACGCACGGACGCACGCACACACGACAGACACAACGCCATGACAATAGCCCGCTGGCCTTCGGCCAGTGAAGCTAAAAACAGGTCTTGTTTGGGAAAGGGTTAATTCATGTCAATTTCTTTCAACCATTACTACAAGGGATTCTTTTGGAACATCTCTTTCTTCAAAATCTTCTGGATAGTACATCATTATCTTATCTAGTATTATTTTTTATATTTATTAAATGTATAATAGGATTCATAATAACTTATTGTTTAGAACATTTTGATTTTGACGCAAAGTCTGTAAATCAGTGATCATGGTAAATATCTGTATTGCTTGATTAGAATTTCAGAAAGAAAGGATGTCAAGCATCCCTACCTGTTGAAGAATTGATCTGTGAATTCTTCTCTTTTTTCTTCTTATTTGATGGCAGGGATTTAGTTTTATTGTTTGACCCTTTATTCGTGACTGAAGTACTGATATTGCTTGTGTCTACGACTCCCCCATCTATCTCTGGTGTCACATTTTTCTCACGTTCTCGCTGATTTCTCTTGTTTTTCTTGGACTCGACTCTCGACACACTGGATGACTGTTTATCGCCTCGATTGTTTAACGGATCTTGGTTCTCATCCTGCAGTGAAGGGCCGTTCAGCTCTAACTCACCAACACTCATCTTCTTTTCCGGTTTCTTTACTCGACCTTTTGATTTGGTATAGATGGGCTCTGAGGAGGGGAGTGTTAAACCTGAAAACAACATCACAGAAATACATAAAGCATGCTTACATTCTGAATAGTAAGCTCACAAGTATTTTGAGTACATATAATTTAAATTATATATGCACTTACAATAGCGTTGTGCTATTTTCAGATACAAACCAGCAGATATTTCATTAGCATTCTTTACATTGTTCTAAATTTCATTATATTGATTCAAAAATGTTATCTAGGTAACAAGTAGTTCATAATGTGTTGATAAATCACACGAATCTAGAGATCTTCCTAAAGGATTTATCTTCTTAAGAGCTTGAAATGAATATTTTTCAAAGTCAACTAGCATTCCTTCAGTTATGCAAGGTGTTTAGAAATGTGCCGCTCACTTCCCATGTAGGAATTTGTATGACCTATTAATCTTGAAAAATTCACACAATAGGTTCTAACGAATTACCTAGTGTAGAAGTGGTAGTGGCTGCAGGGGGCAGTATCACTAGGTCAGGCTTCAACGTCGGTACCTCTATCATGTACTATATACGGAGTATATGATGTGTTATGTAACATACCTAGTGTAGAAGTGGTAGTGGCTGCAGGGGGCAGTATTACTAGATCAGGCTTCACTGTCGGTACCTCTATCATGTACTATATACTGGGTATATGATGTGTTATGTAACATACCTAGTGTAGAAGTGGTAGTGGCTGCAGGGGGCAGTATCACTAGGTCAGGCTTCAACGTCGGTACCTCTATCATGTACTATATACGGAGTATATGATGTGTTATGTAACATACCTAGTGTAGAAGTGGTAGTGGCTGCAGGGGGCAGTATCACTAAATCAGGCTTCACCGTGGGTACCTCTATCATGTCTCTAGTGGGCTCTGTCACCTGGGAATCTTCAGACTCGGGCTCCGGCGAGGAATTCTTACTGTTCGTATCACTGAAATGACACAATATACATCAATTTAAATCCATTTTAACATCAATATCTTAAACCCTGTCTGAAAGTCATGCCGATCCCAGAATAATCCAGTTATCTTGATGATCAAACTGAAATCTATGCTGCCTGCTTGCTTTAAGCCAGTATTACTAATGTTTATTGTTGCATTCACTAGTTTTAATCATAACTATCAATACATGTATTTTGTTAATCATATACTGTACAGTAAAGCATGATTTTGACGCAGTGAAAGTAGAAACATAAATGGAGTGGCTGCAAAGCATACAAGTAGTTATACTTCTGTTTGAACATTAGAATTTAACTTAAAGGTTTTTCCTTTACTTTCAATATAATAATAAAAATGTCCAACTAAATAATATCCATCACTATAATGCATTCAATACATACCTTTGTTCCTTATCTTTTGTTCCCTGTTTCTCTTTTTTCTTCTTTTTCTTCTTTTCTCTCTTTTTCTGAGCAGCCAGTTTTCTATTTTCTTCATGTTGTTTCTCCTTGTCTAATTCCTCCAACAAACTTGTAGCCACTTTATTGGCCTCCGCAGCCTGCCTATCTTTAGCACTAACAATAATCTCCATACACTGTTGACATTTCTTCTGTAATTCCTGTAATATCAGAGAAAATGAGGAAGATTAATGATATTTTAATTAAAATAGTAACTTCAGATTCCAAATCCTATATTCTGGGTACTCATTAGGACCTGATCCAAATGAGTACCTGGAACATATGGTTTGATAAACTTGTAGCAACTTTATTGGCCTATGTCTTTCTTTAGCACATTAATCTTCCATAAAATGTTGTCTTAAGTAACTCAGTCAGGTAAAGATAATGAAACAAAACTTATAAATCAAGACTTTTTTCTTGCAAAGGCTTAATTTATCAATTTTTTCTATCAGTCATCTGTTTTCACTATTCTATTTGCTTAGAAAACAGAACATTATCATATTTACCTTATCAGTGACGGTAGCTATATACCGTGACAACTCAGCATCTGACGGGAACTGGTTTACATGCTTGACCATCCACTTGACCACTTTAATATGCCCTTTCCTGAACGCGGCCATCAGACACGAGACCTTCCTGTTGTCCTGACTGTCAATATCTGCCGGAGCCGACACCAGTAACTGGACAACATCCAGATGTCCACCTGCATAGGATAACAGCATAAGGAGTAGGATGAAAAGTGTTAAACAATCATTTAAACTTTTGCATGTATTTAATTTGCTAACATTTTCATATATAATTTATATCATTTCCCTTCGTTATACTAAAATTTACTATTCTTTTAAACTTTTATGAACTTGTAATAGAAGTTGTTGCATGGACATGTTAGATGCAACTGAAAACATATAGTGCAACAAAGCAGACATCCTTGAGGGAAAAGGGGTAAATGTAAATAATCAACAAATCTTTTCTTTCAAGGGTTTCTAATATAACACCCTAAATAGTCATCAAAACTAAACAATGTTTAGGAAAGTAAAATTACTCTTCTTTCAAAACTACCTACCATTACAAGCGAGCCACAATGGAGAGTTTCCTTTCTTATTTTTGACAACAACTAGAGCGTATCGTGACAATAGCAGCTCCACAAATCTGTAATGCCCCTTGTCCGCGGCGATGGTAAGTGCGGTGTCTCTAGATGAGGGTACGGGAGGCGCGTTCACGTCGGCACCTTTATCCAGCAACACACGACCCACTTCTACATATCCTCCAGACGCTGCCTCCATCAATGGCGTTAAACCAGTCTGAAATAACAAATGGATTCAGTAAAACTTTCTGCTTTCAATCTTTGAGATTGTTTAATCTTACCTAATATTTGGTTGACTCAGCAACTACAACCTTGCAATAATGCCTTTTACGACCCTTTTCGGCACAACAAAATTTGGACCTATCTAACTATTTACTATTATCAGATTTCTTTACATTTCTCCAATATTTACCAAAGCTCTTACACTTCAGTGCAGCAAAAATCACTGTTTATGATTAGGTAACTCCAATCAGAAAACAGTATGGCATTGTACTTTCAAAAAGTGGTTCAATTAAAAGCAGTTTTCATTACCTGTGAAGTATGGACTGTAAGAGAGTAAAATGGATCTTATTTTGGCAAATACTAATCTGGTTTCATGGTTGTCAAAATAATTGAATTCACTTTTGAGCTTCAAAATTTAGTTGCATTATTGAAGTATGTTTCAATGGATGAAGAGTGGTAATCTACCTTTGTCAATACACAATGTAATTTCACCTTATTTCTGAGTTTTTTATAGCATTGACACAATGGTAGAGTGCCTACCTTTGCCCGATGTTCTATGTTTGCTCTTCTATCTACTAGGAGACTAACCACTTCATGTCTGCCTTGAAAACATGCTAACGTTAGAGCTGTATTTCTGTTGGTTTCAATCTGAAAATAACAACATTGATGCTACAATACTATTTCAGCCCTAGATGTTTTATTTACTTTTCAAACAATACCTATCTTTGAGTACCTGAACAACAGCTCTTAACAAGATTTCAAAGGAAAAAGAAAATGCTGATAAGCAAATTTCTTCAAATATTTAATTTCAAATAAAATATTTATTGCTTTATGTTAAATTTTATAAAGTTACAGCTCTTCGTCGTTGTAAATGCAAAACCTTGTATCTCGTTTTTGGAAAATTTTAAAGGGGAAGGACAAATGCGTAATAACTTTTCCCAAATTGAAAAGTTTTACTTTAAATTTGGACATATTACCCACAAATAATGTGTCATTAATACTGATCAGTAAAGATATCTCTAAACCTGCAAGAATTGTCATAACTGGACACACAAGATTGCACTTTGAAACTTGCAAGAATCGACATACGAGGTTTTGCATTTACACCGACATCTTTCTATTTTGTACAACTCTTTTAAGATATGGAGGAATTATTTAAAGGCCTTGTCCATGATCTTTGTTAGAACAATAACACTGAATAAAGCTGAATTGACTGGGTTTAATTCCTGACATTACTCTTTCATGAAGTTCAATATTGAAATGTATCTGATATGAAGAATATAACATATACCAGTGTTCGCCCCAGCCTAATAAGCCGTATCAACCCCACCAAAGGTTAATGTAAATCAGTGTTATGCCCCTACTATACAGCTTAAAAGTCACCCCACAGCTTTATTTCTTCAAAATGGTCACCAAATAGAGGAATTTGAGTTATTTCATGTCAAAAACTGATGAATTAAGGTATTTTGTACAATGAATATGCATAAAAACATAATGGGAAAAGAAGAAATTGCTCATTATGAGCAATTTCTTCTTTTCCCATTATGTTTTTATTCACAATTATTCGCATGAACACTTTATTGTAAGCTTCAACAATACTGCCACTACAGCTTCAAATTCTTGTGGGGAGAACTCTGTATACAGTGACCATATTTACCTGCGCATTAATATCACTGCCCATATCTAACAATAACTTGACAGCTGCGGTGTGACCATTCATGGCTGCTAGCATCAGTGGAGATATACCAAGTTTACTACCAGTTCTGAAATAACACAACAAATCATTCCCGTTTTGATCTATTATCCCTTTCCCAAACGACAAAATTTTAGGGTTTCTGAAATTGAAAGCTGCTGAGGACAACAAAATGGATGTTTACAATGAAGACATTGGTGTAAGACATGACACACAAAATATTGAGGCAAAAGGAGAAACTGCTGGTTATCAGCAGTTTCTTCTTTTGTCTCAATGTTTTCCAAAGCCTTTTCTATTAGGGACGTCAAAACCCGGTCTTGTTTGGGAAAGGGTTATCTGGTACTAAAAGTAACGAGGTGTGATGAAATAATCTGTCAATTCAAGGAAAATTCTATATTGTTGGTCTATCATGATTTATTGTTCTCAAAATTCAAGGATGTTCCAGACAACAATTAAAATGAATGAAATTTTATATTATTTGGTCTTTTAAGGCAGATAACATCGTGGGAAATTAAGAAATTGCTTGTCATAAGCAATTTCTTCATTTCCCACCATGTTTTCAAAAGCCTTTATCTTGTGGGGCATCAAAAAGCGTCTTTATGTGGGTATGGTTTAACTCACCTAGAATTGATTTCTGCCCCATGTGATAATAACAGTTTAATGATGTTTACAAAACCTCCGGACGCGGCCAAACTTAACGGTGTATAATCAGAAACATTCCGATGTTCTTTGTTAGCTCCTCGTGACAATAACAACTCAACAACCTGAAATGTATGAATATATTTAACCAGTGACCAGACGGCATAATTTTAGACTGGTCCAAATTCAAAGGTGTTGCAGACAACAATTTCAAGTGAATGAAATTGTACAGTTTTTTTGTCTTTCTGTGTCGATAACATCGAGGTAAATGAAGAAATTGCTTGTCTCAAGCAATTTCTTCTTTTTCCACAATATTTTCCAATGCCTTTAAGTTGTGGGACGTCAAAAAGGGATCATTTTGTGAGAATGGGCCAAGGCAGGGTGCCCACCCTTCATCTGGAATAAAATTCCCTGACTTTTCACTGACTTTTCCCTGACCAAAATTCATTTTTCCCTGACCTTTTTTCGCGCGAAATGGCCTCATTTCCCCTTAAAGCTGTCTGATCAATCCCCTATTTATTTCGATTTCTTACAATAACAATTCAAATGTGATGTTGAACTTACATGTATTAGTAGAATCCTTGAAATGCTAAACATTTTAAACATGATGAAGAGAAAAAGTTCATTTGTCCTGCTTGAAATAGTTAAAAACACTTTCTTTGACAACAGTTGAAATGTTAATACTTATGGTTGAAGTTATGACTAGAGCTTAAATGAGAAATACTTAGAACTTCAGTCTTTGTCTTACATAACCTGTTTCAAACAACTTTCTGTGAGCATCATTCTCATGAAAGGTGTTTAAAGGACAATTTTGCTTCCACTCCAACCTTTTTCCATCTTAGATATTCACTGACCAATTAATAAGTTCCTTACTTATCTAGATACATTCCAATCAAAATTTCCTGCACTGATAGCCTTTCACATTCATTCTCACTTAAAATGTATTATGTTTAGTAGTTCTTTTCATTCATTTTATGGACAAAAATAGATTCCTCTGTGCATGTGTGAACATTTTGTTATAAGCACAATTTAATGTATATTTTTGACATACTGCATGCTCAAGAGTTGCAATTTTAGAGCATTTTAAAACCAGCTTTGAGCTAAAATTTATTCTTTATCAACCAGGTACAAGTGCAACTAATGAATGTTTGTAGGAAACTTGTGATAATGGATATATTTGAGGGCTTTTACTCACTTGACATCAAAATGTCACTGAAAGAAAACAATGGCAATTATCTAAGTGATTTGGAGGGAGATGGCATGACCTAAATCATGTTACACTCATCATCAAACTCAAAAGCAATTTAAACCAAACGGTGCACAGTCCTTGCAGCTGTACAAGTATTAATCCACATAATGTAACTACCCTCTTAGTATCAATATTTCTTCAACCTCCTCTGAAGATGTTTAATATTCTTCTCTTCACTGTCAGCTACTTTTCTCTTGCTTACAGATTTAGCCATAAGAGCATTAGATTTCAATAGAAGATCCATTTCAAATGTTAAGCCTTAATTTAAAATGATAAGTGCAGAGTCATGTATAAAAGAACAGCTGGTCTGTTAATTACAAGAGCCGTCAGAGACGGACAATGCTCCCCGAATAAGGCATTGTCACAATAAATATATGCCATGCAGAGCTAATATAAAGCTAACAAATGTTAAGCCCCCTTTTTGCATGACATATTTTGTATACGCAAATTTTAAATAGTATATTGTCAAGGGCATCTGATTTGCTACTCAAATATGAAATTTCATCAAATTCTGACCATTAGACTAGGAGAAATTAGAGAAAAACTGTATTTAACCTTAAGTCCCCTTTTCCCATGACGAGGCCTCAAATCCAGAAACCGGGAAAACTACATCGGCATTTTGTCATAGGGAGTTCACATGGTAAGTTTCATTTGATTTGGCCCAAGGGTTATGGAGAAATCGCTTCGGACGGATGGACGGACGGACGGACGGACGGAATGACGGACGGACGGACAGACAAAGCGGCGACTATATGCTCTCCCTTCGGGGAGCATAAAAACCTGAAAAATGCCATAGCTATGATTATCTGTTTTACTTTATTTCATTTTTTTCTATTTGTTTTGTTTGGACAAAAGAAAATTTCAAAATTCCCTGACTTTTCCCTGACTTTTTCAGCTTTTCAGATTTCCCTGACCATTTTTCAAAATTCCCTGACTTTTCCCTGACCTTGAAGAAAATACAAATTTCACTGACTTTTCCCTGACCAGTGGGCACCCTGCAAGGAATATCTTATGAAATAAACAAAATTTAATATAAATGTCTTACATTTCAAGCATTGAAATTTGTTTCCCACCAATGATTGGATAACTGTAAACCTATGTTGGCGAGCAGCCGGAAGCTTGGAAAGGATTTGTGGTAGTACTGGTGAAAGAAACCACATGAGTCTTAAGCAAGGTGCTCCAGTCATCAGAGGCAGGAATATGACCATAGCAGTTAAAAAGAGGTGTTAAACCTATTTCAATACATTTCATGCAATATGTTGGAGCAACTGACAGAGGTATGCAACAGTGTGTGGTTGACTCTCAAAACTGCATCTTACTGACAAAAGCAATTCTTACATTACCATTTAGCCATTTGGCAGTATTTTTAACTTATCAGGCTTCATAAAAAGATGATTGCAATGTCTCTGAATATATTGTGTTATTTGTTTTAATAAATTATTCACAAAATTCTTCAAAAATCCAGATTTGATCATTTGAGATACAAATGAATTTATGAGCTCTCTTGAAAACTATAACTATACTCACCTCATATCTACCTCCCGAACATGCCAGAGATAAGGGTGTATCTTTTGTTCTCTCCGACTGGGCCTCAATCTCTGCCGAGCTCTCTAACAAGATCTCTACAACATCTACATGACCCGCAGTGGCAGCCAGAATCAACGGTGTAAACCCTGGAACAAAGACCAGCAGGATTGTTACACTGATGTAGATATCATACTCAAAATGTTTTATGTAATTGGAACATAGTCACATATATCCTGAAAAACATTTGTCTCATGTGCAATGAAACAAAGTCATTACAGGCTCAGCTTCATGGGTTACTTTGCCATTTACTGTTCATTTTTTGAGCATGAAGCTTTGATAACTTAATCCAGAACTTTGATACCAATAAAGAATTCAAAACATACATTCTGATCAGAATCCTTGATGCTCATCAAAAACATTATCATTTAAAGCTCTCAGTAATAGTTAGTGAATGGGTGTGTAGTTCATACTATAGGTAGTCTCACCTTTTTTGTCCCTATGTTCTATATCAGCACCTTTAGTGAGTAGGTAGGTGACTAGTTCAGCATGTCCGCCCGCGCACGCCAGAGTCAGGGCTGTATCATGATTACTCTCTGTCTGCGCGTCCAGATCTATCAGTGCAGACATGCTATCTGACGCCGGCGAGGGGTTGGGAGTCAGTGGAGTGGAGGGAGGTGGGGTGACGGTATCAATACCCATCAGGGTGTTGTACTGATTATCTAACTGAGAGATTGGAGGCATCTTTTTCTTATTTCTTGGCGCTGCTGGTTTCTGACCCGGCACCATGACAGGAGGTTTGATCTGCTGCAGCTGCTGTTGTAAAAATTGTTGTTGTTGAAGTAGTTGTTGTTGTTGTTGCTGATTAAAGAGAGCCTGTGAAAAGCTGGGGTTGATTTCTGCGGGATGTTGTAACAAGTTTGGGTGTTGTGGGTTGACTTGTGGTGCGGGGGATATAAACTGTTGTTGATGTTGTACAGCTTGTTGGGCCTGCTGTATCTGCTGTTGGGTGATCTGTTGTTGGGATATCACCTACAATATACACCAGATAAGAGGTGATGATGTTTTAAAACTGCAGTAATTATGTCATTGTTCATCAAACCCTGTGTTGTGGGTACTCATTTGTATCGTCTCGTCGAGACGATTGAAATGAGTAACCACAACATAGGGTTTGGAATTGAAATAACAAAGTTAGAATATCTTCACCCCCACTTATCTGTAGCCCTGAATTGTCCTAAAATATACACCAGATCATCATGTAAACAGTCATACTCTAGATTGGGACAAAGTTTAATGACCCAAAGTAAACATGGACACTAGATTACAAAGTTTTTCTAACAAAATTGTCCTACGATAATTGCGAGCAAGAGGATAAATCATTTGTTTCAAAATTCTATGTGAAACAGTTTCATAGTTTAAGCACAGAAAGAAAATGTGTATTTGCTTTGGACAGACATAGCAAACACATTTTATACCTTCTTATTTGCAGTAAGTATAAACAAACCTATACAGTATTTTTCTATACTTCAAAGCTGGATAGGCAAACCATTATGACATTTTATTTCTGATCAAATGAAAAGACCTAGACTTTAACCCATTACCAAACAACAAAATTCTAAGCTTGTCCAAATTGAAAGAAGTTGCAGACGACAACTGCAACATGATGAAATTTTAAAGTTTTATGACTTTTGGGGTAGAAAACATGGTGGGAAATGAAGAAATTGCTTGTCACAAGCAATTTCTTCATTTTTCCACCATGTTTTCCAAAGCCTTTATCTTGTTGGGCGTCAAAAGATGTCACTGTGAGGTAATGGACTAAAATGTTCTTGTAAAGTAACTGCAAGTATAGATATGAGATCCACTATGTACCTGTAGTAGATGTTCTTGTTGTTGTGGTGAGAGTTGTAACTGTGGAAACTGTAGAGTTGTTTGTTGAGCGAGCTGCTGTGCCTCCTGCTGTTGTCGGACTATAAGGTTATGCAGGGCCTGTCTCTGACTCTCGTTCAACACGAACGGTTGTGGGTTCATCACAGACTGTTGTTGTTGTAGCTGCAGCTGGATGATCTGCTGCTCCAGTTGTTGTTGTTGGGTGGGGAGAAGTTGTGGGGGTTTGGGTGGAGCCTGAGATAATGGCGCCCCCGTCGTCAACGCCGCGCTCGTCTGAG
This sequence comes from Fragum sueziense, assembly GCA_963680895.1. NCBI lineage: Eukaryota > Metazoa > Mollusca > Bivalvia > Cardiida > Cardiidae > Fragum > Fragum sueziense. The sequence continues at coordinate 82,418,710 of OY804592.1, read as the reverse complement.
GTAGTGGAATACTCTGGGCTAGCGGGGTGAGAGGGGGCGGGGGAGGAAGTTTGGGCGTCTGACTCGATTGGGAACCTTAAAAAAAGACAAATCAATTTCAACTATTCTCTGAAGAAAGGAAAGATAAGCTGTTTGTCATCCAAAAACATGTTTCTACTTTAATGCTTTGAAATCAGTACAGTGTATTCTGTGACATACATGCACCAAGACAGATATTTTTCATAATTTGTCCATTGATTATTTAGGTTTATATTGATTATTGGTTTTGACTTAAGTATTAAAAGAAATGCTTGATTTATTGGGGTTTTAAGCTGTTTTCAACTACTAAGGTGAGTAAGGTCATATCACGGCGGCTGGAGCACCTAACCATGGATTCCTGGCCTTTCTCATACCAGTACTACCACAACACCCTTACCCAGCCTCCAGCTGCTCCCCCACATAGGTTCACGATATCAAACCATTGATGGGTGACACTTTTGTCAGTAAGGGTATTTGCCGCGGCCGGGTATCGAACCCGGGACCTCTCGAATGAGAGGCATATGCGCTACCAACTGCGCCATGGCCGCAGCCATTAAAAGAAATGCATTGATGTGATGAATACCTTTATACCAAATATCAGTATTTTAACTTTAAAGGCTAAAAAATCTAAGAATCCTATTATATTGCAGATTATGTTAAACACCATCCATACATACCCCCATTATGTGAGTGGTTTCCTCCATTAACACTTTGTTGACCTCCGTTAGTTTTGACACTAGTTCCACTCGTATTTCCGTTTGTTATTTTCTCCTCCTGATTGTTATTGGGTTTATGTTTGTCCAGTGTGGGTGAGGGTTGGGTAGACTGCCCACCGCCGTTAGATACGGTCACATGATTACTCTCACTAATGTTGGGTTTTAAACTTGGCTTGGTGACGATGATCTCCCGTTGAGCTGGCTTCTCTACCTGTTTATCCAGATTATTGGAGAGCGAGATCTCGGGTAGATCCGTACTGGTCGGGGTGGGCAGGGGCTGACTAGAGATGGATAATATTTTCTTCTGTTCCTCGAGTTGTTTGCGGATGATCTGATGTAGCGGTTGTCGTGAGTTCTGCAGTGCCTGCTGCAGCTGCTGATGTTTTTGATGTTGTTGGTGCTGGTGCTGTGCGGTAATCAGGAGTTGTTGTTGGGCCTTCTCCTGTAACTCTCTCTCCACTTTTTGTAACTCCTCCAGTATCTGCTGTTTACGTAATATTTGTTCCTCTCTCGTCGACGGCGTACTTATTAATTCCTTCGCCATCACATTACTAATAATAGCCTCCAACCGCTCACCCGCTTTTAAATCTATCGTATCATCGGGTAATAAGTCAGATATAACTCCGTTTTCATTTAATTGAGGTGATAGTTCATTGGTAGTTGTAAGATTGGATGTTTTGGCTGTTTTTGCTGCTGGGTCTATGTTGTGTATTGTGCCTGTGCTGGGAGGTTTCTTGGCCAGGGGTTTCTGTATAGTATTCTGAGTGTTCTGGTCCCACGCCTTGATCGGGATGTTCATATCTTTATCTTGTGGCTTCTTCTTACATCCTGTACCATCTGAAATACAGATATCCTACAATAAGTCATACCTGAAATCATATTCTATAACATCAACATTATCATATATATTGGAAGGCATAGAATTATTCTTTTCTGTTGTAATCTTAAGTTCATGATGGATTATCTGTTTATAATGAAAGAAGCACTGCAAATATGTAATTGGTTTCACATTATTTATCACAGTAATACATGTGCATTAACCAACTTCATTTGTTCACTACTTCCCTAGTATAAATTACCCTTTTTAATTCAATATACTACAAACCTGATAAACATCACATAAACAAGAATTTAAATGTTTATTCCTTTAGTAATATCTGTCTTCTATATGTATTATAGCACAATCAAGGACTAGTATCAGCATCTACCTTTCTTCACGAAGTGAACATAAATGTTTTAACCCTTTCCATAACAAGACCTGGTTTTGATGTTTCTATTACAATCGGTTTGGAAAAACATTGAAGCCAAATAAGGTAATGCTGATTATCAGCAATTCGTCCATTTCCCTCAATATTTTCTGTGCTATATTGTACACAAATCCTATCTTTATCAACATCTTTTTTGTCTTCTGCAGCAGCTTTGAAATAGGTCTGGTCTAGAATTTTTTGTCAGGTAATGTTTTAATTAAACTGTTTACCTGAATGATCACAGACAGCAGTAGTGAGGTTGTTGGATTTTGCAGGATTCACATCAGGCTCACTAGGGGGTACAATGTTGGCTAAACCATGGATAGGAACGCGAGACTGAAACAAGAAGAACGCTCATAATAAATATATTATTTGATTACACATCCATGATCCTACTGTGAAAAAAATCTTGCAAAACTGATTTTCCTGGATTCTTAGTCCTTTACATTAATAGGGTGTCCACAGTTTGAGCAAAGCAAAATTCCCTGACTTTTCCCTGACTTTTCCCTGACTAAAATCAAATTTCCCTGACTTATGTTAACCATTTTTTGTACGTGAATTTATAAAAATCTTGGCCGCGCTAGTCCATTCAGTTTCTTCTCAAAGAACAATTTGGAATAATGAATACTACTTATCACATTATTATTAATGTTATTGTAATTATCAGTTTTATCATTATAGCCAATCATGAAGAAACTGCCCTAGCCTTTATTTTTTTTATCATTCATACACCAATTATTTCAAAATTCCCTGACTTTTCCCTGACTTTTGCTTAAACTGTAAAATTCCCCGACCAATTCCAAAATTCCCTGACAATTCCCTGACCTTGAAAAAATATTTTTTTCCCTGACTTTTTCCCTGACCGTGGACACCCTGATTATAGAATGTCATCACTTATTCCCAAATTTGTTCAAGACCTGCTAGACTGGGAATCAACCAATCACTTGCAACCCTCATCTTAATGAGAGATGACCACATAAGTAACACAATCATCGTTATAACACAAAATGGCAGGCATAAAAAGTATTACTTGAATTCCAATATACATCTATGACCTCTCTACAGATATCTTTATTCATTGAAACAAGCTGAAGATGGCCAAGGTACATATAATTAACCAGCCTAGCACTCTGATGCTTTTTGATGCCCTTTAAGACAAAGGCTTTGGCAAACATCGCAAAACATTAAGAAATTGCTTGTTATTTCAATCTTCAAACTATTATTTGATTGACAGTGGTGATCAGTTTGGAATTTAATTCAAAAACATATCTCACCTCTAGATGTGCCGTCTCGTTGGCGGTTATCTGCGGTGGAAGTTGTTCCTGGGTGGTGTTCATCAACATTCTGTTGGGATATTCCAGTAGTAACTTTACAACTTGTGTGTGACCTCCCTTTGCTGCTTCTATAACCATCGTGGAACCATCCTATAATATATGGATGTAAAAAGTGATTTAATGATACATTCAGTAATGGCATAGTCGCACACAACACAACTCAGCTTCCAAATAACGTTCACATCACATCCAAAAATAGGTGCTAAGGTGACTATTTTTGGATGTGGTCGAGCAGTAATTAGGCAGTGAACCATAATGCATGTGTGACATGGGACCCTTTTTACTAACATTCTTACAGTCACGTTTTTGTGTTAACTTTGTAAGAAGACATCTGATTGCATGAGATATCAGATTGGGCCAATTAGGTTTATAAAAAGTAATACTGCAAAAACTAATCGTTCATTCATCAGTAAAACGGGGCCCTGGTCTTTACCTCAGAAAATTGTTAAATGAAGTTATCAAATAAAACAAGAGATGTTTGTAAAACATATATGCCCCCTCAAGGGCCTACATTTGATGTAGGTCAAAGTCCAAGGTCAAGTTAACAAGGTCCAAGGTCATGGTCACATATGAAAGGTCTTGGTAGGAGGTGTCTATGTGTAAAATATCAAAGCTGTATATTTAAAAGTAAAATGAAACATATGCCAGGTTAAAGTTTTTACAAGTAGGCCACATGTCAAGGTCATGGTCAAATGTGAAAGGTCTTGGTTGGAGGTGTCCATGTGTGAAATATCAAGGCTGTAGGTATAAAAGGACATGATGTACATGCCTGGTTTCAGTCTTTTTAAAAGTAGGTCAAACTCCAAGGTCAAGGTTGCAATATTCAAAGTCATGGTCAAATGTGAAAGGTCTTGGTAGGAGGTGTCTATGTGTGAAATATCAAGGCTGTAGGTGTAATAGGACATAAGATAAAGGCTATGTTAAAGATTTCTAAAAGTATGTAAAAATCAAAGGTCAATGACATACAGGCCAAGGTCATGGTCAAATGTGAAAGGTCTTGGTAGGGGGTGTCCATGTGTAAAATATTGAGACTGTATAGGTAACAGGACATGAGATATAGGCCTAGTTTATGATTTTTAAAAGTAGGTCAAACTCCAAGGTCAAGGTCCAAGGTCATGGTCAAAAGTGAAATATCTTGGTTGGAAGTGACCATGTGTGAAATATCAAGGCTGTATATGTAAAATGACATGAAATATAGGCCAGATTAATGTATTTTTAAAGTAGGTTAAACACCAAGGTCAAGGTCACAAGGTCCAAGGTCATGGTCAAATGTGAAAGGTCTTGGTCGTAGGTGTCCATGTGTGAAATACCAAGGCTGTATGTGTAAAAGGACATGATATATCGGCTAGATTATAGATTTTTTAAAGTAGGTCAAAGTCCAAGGTCAAGGTCACAAGGTCCAAGGTCATGGTCAAATGTGAAAGGTCTTGGTAAAATGTGTCCATGTGTGAAATACCAAGGCTGTATGTGTAATAGCACATAAGATATAGGCCCAGTTTAATCTATTCAAAAGTAGGTCAAACTCCAAGGTCAAGGCCACATGGTCCAAGGTCATAGTCGTATGGGATAGGTCTTGGTCAGAGGTTTCCATGTGTCAAATATCAAGGCTGTATGTGTAAAAGGACATGATATATCGGTCAGGTTAAAGTTTTTCAAAAGTAGGTCAAACTCCAAGGTCAAAGTCACAGAGTCCAAGGTCATGGTCAATTATGAAAGGCCTTGGTAAGATGTGTCCATGTGTGAAATATCAAGGCTGTATTTGTAAAAGGTCATGAGATATTTGCCGGGTTTAATTTTTTCAAAATTGGTCAAACTCCAAGGTCAAGGTCACAAGGTCCAAGGTCATGGTTAAATCTGAACGATGTTGATAGGAGGTATCTATGTGTGAGATATCAAGGCTGTATGTGTAAAAGGACATGAGATATAGGCAAGGTTAAGAATTAAGTGTAAAAATCAACAAAGGGCAATAACTCCAAGAATTTGATTGGCAGAGTTACGGTTCTTGTACACTGCACCTCTCCATAATAAAATCTATTCACCTGTAAAGTTTCATGATTCTACTTTACATATTTTTTGAGTTGTGCTCCGGACAAGAATCAAGTTATAAACTCAACAAAGGGCAATAACTCAGAAAATTTGATCGGCAGAGTTACGGTTCTTGTGCACTGCACCTCTCCATAATGAGATCTATCCACCTATTAAGTTTCATGATTTTACCTTACATACTTTTTGAGTTATGCTCCGGACAATAATCAAATTTGAAAATCAACAAAGGGCAATAACTCAAAAAATTTGATCAGCAGAGTTACGGTTCTTGTGCACTGCACCTCTCCATAATAAGATCTATCTACCTATTTAGTTTCATGATTCTGCCTTCCATACTTTTTGAGTTATGCTCCGGACAATAATCAAGTTTGAAAATCAACAAAGGGCAATAACTCAAAAAATTTGATCGGCAGAGTTACGGTTCTTGTGCACTGCACCTCTCCATAATGAGATCTATTCACCTGTAAAGTTTCATGATTCTACCTAACATATTTTTTGAGTTATGCTCCGGACAAAAATCAAGTTTGAAAATCAACAAAGGGCAATAACTCAAAAAATTTGATCAGCAGAGTTACGGTTCTTGTGCACTGCACCTCTCCATAATGAGATCTATCCACCTGTAAAGTTTCATGATTGTACCTTACATACTTTTTGAGTTATGCTCCGGACAAGAATCAAGTTATAAAATCAACAAAGGGCAATAACTCAAAAAATTTGATCGGCAGAGTTACGGTTCTTGTGCACTGCACCTCTCCATAATGAGATCTATCCACCTATGAAGTTTCATGATTCTACCTTTAATACTTTTCGAGTTATGCTCCGGACAAGGTTTGGTCTACGGACAGACCGACCGACATACGGACCGACCGACCTTCCGACCGACACTTGCAAAACAATATACCCCCATTTTCTTCGAAAGGGGGCATAATTACTGATCAACAGCTGTAGAATATTAGTTTTCAATGGCATCCCTACCTCTAAACTGAATCTGTTTGATATACCATGTGGTTAATATTTACCTTTAGTTTATGTGTGGGATCACCTCCATGGGCCAAGAGAAGTTCTACCACAGCAAAATGTCCCCCAGCACAGGCTAATGATAATACCGTATGGTCGTTAGTAGTTGTCTGTCGGTTAACATCAGCACCTGAGCATACAATAATGTAGATGTAAAGTAGAGTGTTCATTACATACAGACATATCAAACCAGTGATATTTAAGATTTTTCAAGCTTCTAGAGAAAGTTCTGGCCTAACTATACCTGTGGAGGAGACTAAAAACTTTGTTACCAGGGTTATCTCCCTTCCAGGACCTAAAATAGCCAAAAGTTGCTTCAAACAAATGTACATCTAAAGCAGACAGCTCCCCTTAATTTTCTTGGAATTCTAATGCATCATTTGAGAGGACTTACATGTACGAAATATGTGGACGGACAAACAGACAACTTAGACAAAGTGATTCCTATACATCCCCCCTCTAAACATAGTTTACAAGAGGCGCCAATTCCAAGGGAGCACATGCAGGCATATACCAAATATATATGACAAAGCTAATGCCTTTGGAAAACATTGTGGAAAATGATAAAAGCTATTTCTTCATTTCCTACAATGTTTTCTAACCCAAAATTGAAAGATTTTAAAAGTTTCGTAAACGTAATATTGTCATCTGCAACACCTTACAAGTTGGATAATTATAAAATTTTGCTATCTGGTAATGGGTTAGGTCTCCACTCTGTGTCAACATTTTAAGTTTAAATGGTTCATTTTTTATCGTGCTTGAGTAACTATAAAGTTTGACAAGTGTTCTGCTCACCTTTGTTAATGAGAAACTGTACAGTACAGAGATGGCCAGCTCTGGCAGCCTTCATTAGTGGTGTTCTACCTCCTTCAGATTCATGCTCCTGGAAACACATCAAACATTATTTCTATTATTATTTCTGAACAAATAGTCACTAATGGAAGGAAAGTTTACCAGCATGAGCTAAAGAAAAGACTCCTATTGAAATACTTCCTTTTCTGGAAGAATTTTTCAATTTTTTCAGAATTAGTACTTAGCTTGATTTTTATACGAATGGATCATTGCATTATGTTTGATATATTGGCAAAAGCCTTTGGTTGAGTGGGGGTTTAAGACAACTTTAAACAGCAAAACAAAGAATGAAGCTTAGCTTATATTTTTTGTTCCATTGTTTTGTATCATTTCAATTCCAACAAGATAGAACTAAAAATTTAAATTTGTCTCAGATATCTCCTATGTTTGACTGTATTGCAAAGAATCCTTTTTGTCATTTCTAATATAACCCTAATATTACAGAACTGCAGTTTAAGAGAGATAATCATAATGGCCTTTCAATGTACAAAATATCTGTCAGTAACAAGAGGACCATGATGGTCCTATATCGCTCACCTGAACCTAAATGATATGAGCAACACTTTTGTTCAATTCAATTAATATTTATTAATTTAAGACTGAAAAAGAACTTATGGTCAATAAGGTTGTGAAAATCTAACTCATCCTAGATCTTAATTATGGTGCCAAACATTGTACAGGGCTCCAGATAAGAGGGGGTGGTGACTTTTCAAACTGCAATAATGCTGTCAGTGATCATCCAACCCTATGTTGTAGGTACATGTACTCATTTGTATCGTCTCGTCGAGACGATTCAAATGAGTACCCACAACATAGGATTTGAATTCGAAAAAACAATGTTAGTATGTCTTCACCTCCACTTATCTGTAGCCCTGATTGTATCCAAGTTTTGTCTTGATTGATAAATAATTGTAGATTCTAGAGTATAAACAAGGTCGAAAACAGCCGAAAACAACAATTTTGTCAATTTCAAGGGCACAAAACGCTCGACTTTCTGATCAGATCAGACTGAAAATCAATCTCATATGAGATCTTATGGTTCCCAACATTGTGTCCAAGTTTTGTATAGATTGATCAATAATTGTAGATTCTAGAATGTAAACAAGGTCGAAACCAGCCGAAAAATGGCAATTTTGTCAAATTCAAGGGCACATAACTCTCAACATTCTTGTCAGATCAGACTGAAAATCAAACTCATCTGAGATCTTAAAGTTCCCAACATTGTGTCAAAGTTTTGTCTTGATTGACCCTTTCCCACACATTGGCGCTTTTGGATGCCCCACAAAATAAAGGCTTTGGAAAACATTGTGACAAACAATTTCTTCATTACCCACAATGTTTTCTACCAAGAAAGACCAAAAAATGTTAAATTTTGTTCAATGGAACTTGTCGTCTGCAACACCTATGATTTTGGACTAAGCTAAAATTTTGTTGTTTGGTAATGGGTTAATAAGAGTGTAAATCTATTTATATCCTCTATCAAACTAGATAACTCTACTTATACTGAAGTAAAGTAGTGTCAGAGTTCCTTCCCTTAGAATCTATTTATATCCTCTATCAAACTAGATAACTCTACTTATACTGAAGAGAAGTAGTGTCAGACTTCCTTCCCTTAGATTAACTCTTTTTTGAATACAGCAAAAAAGTGGCAATTTTGCCCAATTCAAGGGCACATAACTCTCATCTTTCTGGTCAGATCAGACTGAAAATTGACCTCATCCAAGATCTTATGGTCTCCAACATAATGTCCAAGTTTTGTCTTGATTGATCAATAATTGTAGATGCTAGAGTGTAAACAAACTTAAAAACAGCATTTTTTGACATTCAAGGGCAGATAACTCCGCACTTTCTGGTCCGATCAGGCCCATAATCGAACGTGTTCGAGAACTTATGGTTGTACTTGTTTTGGCCAAGTTTGATCAAGATTGAGTAACTTTTGTGGATGCTAGAGTGTAAACACCCCAAATGTTGACGGACGGACGGACGGACGGACGGACGGACGACGGACAAAAAGTGACCACAATAACTCACCTCGAGCACTTCGTGCTCAGGTGAGCTAATAATAAAATCCAATATTGCGAGTACTACAGTTGTCGCCACATTGTATGGCACATGTTTATGTTTTCTTTAATGTTCAATTACATTTGAACAAAACATAAACATTGTGCCATACGATGTCGCGCCAACTGTAATTGGAATTGTCTCACAGAGACAATTCCAATGAGTAGCCACAACATATGGTTTGAATTTGAAATAGCCATTTTAGATTCCCTTTATCCCTTCTCAACTGTTGCCCTGATATTATTTTAAGACACTCACAAGTATAGCTCCATGTTGTAGGAGCACATCAGCTACGTCTGTATGTCCGTTCTCACACGCGTATGTCAGGGCTGTATCCCCAGTGCCCGTGGTTGCTTGAACATTCGCTTCTGTAATGTAAACAAACTCTTACTTAATGTACTATACACTAAGTATTATACACTAGTATTCAAACATGTCAATATTCTATTTTGCAATAGTCAAAAGCTTTTTCTAGTGAGTATTAGGCAATAGTTTTTATTTAACATGGAAACATAGTTGCCTAAAATACTATGAGAGCTCCTTTTTTGAGATTGAGGGTCATTCATTTCTATAAAAGATATAAACTCAGACTTACTGCACTTGAGGAGATATTTGACGAGTTCCAGATGACCTTCCTGCGCCGCTTCCATCAATGGTGTACTACATCCCAGCTCTATAGCGGCGCCCGCTGATATCAGGAAGTCTGTCACATCCAGGAACCCGCCACAACATGCCAACGTCAGGGCCGTCTCCTGGGTCTCCTCTGTCTGGGCATTGATGTCTGCACCTGCAAACATGAGTAACAATATTGATGCATTTACTATTATTTACTTTTATGCAGGGGTCGAGATTCCCTCAAGTCCGACGGTCCGAGACCACTTAATTTTCGGTCAGACCTGCTGATAATTTAAACAGCAGACCCGCCTGACCAGTTGACTTTTTGCCTCTAATAACGAAATATTTTGTTTTTAAATAGTCATTCTTCACATTATCGAGTGCTCTTCATATCAAAATGTTAAACTAGATCTTAAGATCTATACAAACTTTCCCAAATACTGGGATACAGCGGCAGTTACAAAGTGAAAGTAAAAATTTCCAAATCTCGGCAAAAAGGAGAGGTCATTGTACGCGCATGATTGTACTCTGTCCATTACCAAAATAAAATTAATCGAACATATTGAAACGCTGACTCTTGTAAGAAACAGATTCCATCATCTATGATCCTAAAATAGGGTTACCTGAATAGTAATAAGTATTATTTAATCAGTTAAAACTTATTGTGCAGGTAAATTAGTTTTGAAAATATAAATAATTGAACTGTTTAACTGCACCATTTCTAAGAACATTATTCTGGTCGTACTTGCCTTACAAAATAGAGCATACCATAAATAATTAGTTTTCGCGAATTTCGATCTTCGATAAAAACAAACCACAACAGCAAAATAATGAAATAAGTAATGAGGTTTTGAAAATGCTTACAACCCTTATTCCTGCAGCTACATTTGTTCGGTTGGGGATGCCAACTTCGCCAATCTTTATTTCCTTAGTTTTATGTTGAGCTTGAGTGACTTACTGAAGGGTTTTTTGACAGTTCATAGAAAGGATAACAATGTTTTCGCTGGTAACTGCTGGGTCTTTCTTTGGTATAGTGCCATAATTGATGGGACAATGTACATGAATTTTCAATATCATTAGAATTCCACAAAAATCACAGTCAGAACAGCTAACTATCTCTATTTTTCAAAAATATATTCAAGAAGATAAATTTTTATCCAGAAAAGTTAGTTTTTTGTTCTTGAAGTTGCATGCTGTTAAAAAGTGTTGTACGAACAGAGACATCCAGTTTTGCCAAATATTCAGAAAGTGTTTGTTAAACTTGAGCAATATGTGAATTATTCCTTTTGAAAACAGGTCTTTCATTGATTTAGTTTAAAAATTTGCTTTAAACACTTCTTTTTCATCAAAATATTGCAAAGTGTGTTGTGCCGAACAAAGACAGATGTTGTACAAACACACAGACAGAAAGCACAAGCAAACTCTCAACAATAAACCTATAATGTTACTTCTGTGCTATTTTTCAACTCAGTGACATCCACTTTTAGTGTAAAAGCATTTAGATGGGAAAATTCAAAAGATTAAATTAATATGGAAAAAATTAAAAACAAAAAAAGTGTTGTACGAACAGAAGACGGAAAAATATTTTCTGACTCTTTCTGACTTTTCGGCGACTCCTGTGTGCATATTTTTGAGGATTTACTTGAAAACTGTTAATATTAACTGATTATAAAACTTTTCCTTACAATTTTGCTATAATACAATTATTTAAAAAAATCTGTTATTCTGTTCCTACAAAAAAACTCAATGTTCGTCCGTGACGAGAACTGTCCATTGTTCGTACAAATTGTGCATTTTCTGCAATAACGCCCGTCTTTTCATGGTAACCTCTGTTCAGAAGCATTTATTGGGTAACTCAAAGGTAAATATAGAAAAGAAACAGGCCTTGTTTATTCTTTGCCATACCTTTCGAGTCTCAAAGATCAAATTTCGCTCGAACATAGGACAGATATTTCGCTCGTAACCACTTTAATCCACCTAGGACATCTTTTTATTTACATTTCGTCGTCTCTCCCATGATAATCCTTTTCGGTGGTTAGAACAGGAAATGACGCAAAACGATGCAAAGAAGACATGCGCATACTGTGTATTGCGCAATATCCACTCTAAACTGGCCGCGGTCGATTTTAAAATTCCGGAATTCGAACGAACAACGAGACAGAAATAATTCAACACTAAATGATTTTCGATTTTGACACTTATGAACATCGTAGATCGATACAGAAAGGACAGATTTGTATTATCAAATATGTTTTCTATATTTTTATGCTCCCGAAGGGAGAGCATATAGTCGCCGCTTCGTCTGTCCGTCCGTCCGTCCTGTCCGTCCGTCATTCCGTCCGTCCGTCCGAAGCAATATCTCCATAACCCTTGGGCCAAATCAAATGAAACTTACCATGTGAACTCCCTGTGACAAAATGCCGATGCACTTTTCCCCGTTTTTGGATTTGAGGCCTTGTCATGGGAAAAGGGGACTTATGGTGAAATATAGTTTTTCTCTAATTTCTCCTCGTCTAATGGTCAGAATTTGATGAAATTTCATATTTGAGTAGCAAATCAGATGCCCTTGACAATAAAGTGCTCTCCATGGCATACATTTATTGTGACAATGCCTTATTCGGGGAGCATTGTCCATCTCTGACGGCCCTTGTTTTTTCATGACAAGCAACACGAAGTCTATTTATCCAGAGAAAAAAGTGCATGAGATTTGGACAAGCTGGAGGACAGACTACGTTACGAGCGGCACGTTATATTTCAAACATTATTTCTCATACTTATTTGGCTAATTCTAGCATTTATACACCAAATTAAGGTTAGTTAATTCCATTCCAATGAATATGAAAACAAAATACGGGTTAAGGTACGATCTTTTTGTGACTTTTTTTCCTCCGAAATTTAGCACTGTGATCATGTCCCATTTTCTTTGTCAAAAATGGCATTATTTTTTTCTTATAATTTTTTTTTCTCAAACTTATCGTACTTTCACACCCATAATTTTATCTTATGTATATCTTTGATTATTACTTAAATGATATATACTTCAATTTTTCAAAAAGGACTTTCTTATTTTCTTTTTTAAGCATTTTAAAATGAGAACCCCAATTATGGCACTTTACCAAAGAAAGACCCTGCTACAAAACATGCCCTGGTTTTAATATTAGGATCTATTTGAAAAAAGCTTTGAAAAACATTGAGACAAAGAAGAATCAACATCAATTATGTTTTTGATGCATTTGTCTGATAAATTATGCAGAGTTTTAATTTTTCAGCTCTGGAAAGCATGAAATCTGTATATCATCTAATTATTGTTATCGAAGAACAGAGGTCCTAATTTTATGTCTCACTCTGATGAAACTGTTAATCCATTTTTTTGAGAAAACAAAGCATTTCTCCCAATTTGCTATGTAACATACCCATTCCCCAAAACTAAAAGAAAGCACAATATTATTATGTATGATGAAACTACCGGTATTCATTTTCGTATATTTATTTTGGTGGGGTGGGGGTGGACCTGTTAAGTTTACAGGGGACCTGTTGATTTTCTTAGTAACTGGTCCTATGGACCAGTAGCATTTCGGAGGGAGTGTAGACCCCTGCTTTTATGTAACTTTTACTGTGGAGCAAAGTTCATCATTAACTTACACAATGCTAACATTGAAATAGCCCATGTAACCTTGAACATTGAAGTATGGCCTATGAATCAAAAGTTTTTTGATGAGATGTACAAGCATACTAAGTATGAATGTTGTAACCATACGGGATGAGAATCTCTTCAATAAAGTTGCACATACTATCAGGTAACAGTAAACAATATGCTCCAAACTCTCAATGCAGAGTAATACAAGGGCCATCAGAGACGGACAATGCTCCCCGAATAAGGCATTGTCACAATAAATGTATGCCATGGAGAGCACTTTATTGTCAAGGGCATCTGATTTGCTACTCAAATATGAAATTTCATCAAATTCTGACCATTAGACAAGGAAAAATTAGAGAAAAACTGTATTTTACCTTAAGTCCCCTTTTCCCATGACGAGGCCTAAAATCCAAAAACAGGGAAAAGTACATCGGCATTATGTCATAGGGAGTTCACATGATAAGTTTCATTTGATTTGGCCCAAGGGTTATAGAGAAATCACTTCGGACGGACGGACGGAATGACGGACGGACGGACAGACAAAGCGGCAACTATATGCCCTCCCTTCGGGGAGCATAAAAATTCAGCACTTCATGGCAATATTTCCATCTAGGACTACTAAGTTCTTGCTTAGAAGACATTGATGATATTTCTATTTCAGACTATTTTTACATCTGTATTTCTATGTTTACATACCAGAATATGATATCATACCATAAGCTAACAATCAAGGGACCATTTACTCATGCCCACTCTGGCATCCTCCATGAATGTGCATTACTGCAAATGTGGCATTCCATATCTCTGATGGACAACAAATACCTCATTTTAGTGAATAAGTGAAAATTTACCATGAGCTAGCAGTAAAGCGACCATTTCTTCATGCCCCTCTCTAGCAGCTTCCATTAATGGTGTGTACCCCTCATCATTCACCTCCTCAATGTTGGCTCCTCGCTCAATCAGGAGATTGGCCAGCTCTACATGTCCACCGCACGCTGCCAACGTCAGCGGCGACTCAAAACTGTCAGCTGGCATATTCACCTATAGATAATAATACATTAATTAAACCATCCCTAGACACTGTAATTTTAGACTGACTCTAATCTAAAGATGCTGTATATGACAATTTCAAGTGAATGAAATTTTTCATCTTTTGGGGTTTTTTTTTTTCGTAACAATCACCCATTTTACCGGTTAGATCACCATGGACATCACAAACAACAACTACATTTTGAAAATAGTCGCAACTCATTACATTCCCTACGGAATAAATTTGTGAAATTACATTTTTCTTTGTTGCCAATTTTCAGGACTTACTTTCTGAAAATCAATGACCATCTCTGACGTTATTGTCAGTTGCTAAGACAATGAACCTTTGGATGGAAAAGATAATATTAATACATGTCCTCTTTCTACCGCCTTTTGAAGTATCTCAAGGTTCAAATTTAAGTAGGTTGTGTGTATGTTGATATACAACACTATGTATACCATACACGTCGTCGCTTTTCTACGAAAACCTTGTATCTGCAGCTTGATTTAAGCTGCAGATATGTGGTTTTCGAAGAAAAGCAGCAATATATTACCTGTGCTCCACTATCTAGGAGAAGTCTGGCCACTTCCACATGTCCATCCATGGAGGCCTCCATCAGGGCTGTGTGCATCTCATCCGTCTTGTGCTCCTGATCAGCTCCAGCATCCAACAGAAACTTCACCATCTCCAGATGACCTGCAAGGAAATCAAACCTCAATTTATATGTATCTTTATTTCATTTTGAATTATCCTAATTTTTATTTATTCTTTTCTTTGCTAAGAACTTCAATGAATATTTGACCCATCGCACTAAAAGGGACCTTATAACGAGTGTGATAAATATCAACCCTAGTCAGTCTGCACAGTCCGCGCAGCCAGACTAGGGCCGATACTTTTCACTTGTATGTAATTTTGTAAATCTGGAATTTCCCCCTATCTTACTATATGGTCATTTGTTGCATACAGTATAAGGTTGGCCTGTGCTGAGTTTGGATTTTAAGAGTTCGGATAAAGGTCCCTTTTATCGTGATGGGTCACATGAAATATTCTCAAACAAATTCTTGTCACACAGACAAAATCTGTGACGAAAGACTTCACTTAATTATGTACAATAATCTAAATGGCTTTCTAATTTCTCTGACATTTATACAATGACTTCAATAGCTTATAATTTTTGGAAGAAAAGGTCACATATAGTTACTTTTATTCAAACAAATGTTGATCCTTTCAAACTAAAATTAAGCTAGATCATTTTACCCGTTGTTTACAGAATATATTACTTTGGGCTTTCCCAGAATTTACAACACCCTGGCCTTTTCCTTACGAGATTATCTCATTTCTGTATTTATCTTGGCAAAAATTGTCTGCATAAAGTTGTAAAAGCCTCACCTTTGTAGCAAGCCAGTGTCAAAGCACTTTCTTTAAACTCGTTTGAGTGTGTGTTAATACCGGCTCCAGAGTTGAGGAGGATGCGTGCGACTCCGACATGTCCGGCGCTGGCAGCTTCCATGAGGGGCGTGTGTCCGTTCTCGTTGTGCTGCTCCACGTTGGCGCCGACGTCAATCAGGACTTGTACAACATCCTCGTACCCTCCACAGGCAGCGTAGTGTAACGGTGTGTTACCTGTAGTGGGGATTACAGAACAGTTATCAGGTGGGTTACATATGAACAAGAAAAGCTTCAAATCATGCAGTGACTTTTTAACATGTTAATTTTATGGAAAGTTTTAACATACTTGATCCTGAACATTACATGTAACACTGCATATGGATTAATAGATCATGTTCCCCCCTCAACAATTTATCCACAAATTACCTGCTGATGACTGGGCATTGACGTCAGCTCCGTGTGCTATCAGTAACTTGACAATGTCCACATAACCCCCGCTGGCAGCCTCCATTAATGGTGTACAGTCCCCCTTGATGCCTCGATCCTCAACATTAGCCTTCATAGCCAACAGAACCTGCAGAATACACACACAGGAATTAGTTCTAAACTATTGTGTATGTAAATGTAAATGTAGTTACAAATGTTTTGCCTAAACCCAAATACCCTAGAAATTTAAGTCTTGTTCAAAGGCACATAGATTGCAAGATTTACATTATGGCCTTAAACTTCTATAATAAGACACATTAAAGTTAACTCATGTTTTTAATTTTAACTTTACATTATTTTTTATATTATAGGAGACAAACTTCTTAAAATTCATTTTGATTTTCAGGTAGACCTACCCTAATGAGATTCGCATGATGTCGGAATTATTCGGGCATGATCGAAAACATTCCGCGGTGGAACTCTCCACCGCTGAACATTAATGGATACATAACCATGCCGCTCGAGAATGGCTGATGTTTTATCAATCTCAAAATGGCGACATTACAGGTATTCTACCTTAAGAATATTTTCTCTTATATCCCTTTCCTTTGAGTGATTATCAAACATTAAATATTTAAAATTCCAAATCATTACCTGTGCAAGTTCATAGTAGCCCGCTGAACAAGCTAGAGACAACAAACTATCTCCTTCCTCAGTTGTCTCGTGTACGCTGCCTCCCTCCCGCAGTAACTTTCTCACCGTCGGTACATCACCATCACTGCACGCTTCAGCTAGTGACCGTTGGCTGAAAACAGTCAATAAACAATCTCACAAACTTTTCTCTAAATACATTAAAATACAAGCAATATGCACTTCAACCCATGTTTAAAGAGCATGTCATTTTATAAAGGTTCTCTAGTTGCTTCAATTAATTGATATGTGAGCAGGCAAAATGACAGTTTCGCATGAATTAAACACCTTTTCCATTTTCAGACAACAAGGGCCGTCAGAGACGGACAATGCTCCCCGAATAAGGCATTGTCACAATAAATGTAAGCCATGGAGAGCACTTTATTGTCAAGGGCATCTGATTTGCTACTCAAAAATGAAATTTCATCAAATTCTGACCATTAGACTAGGAGAAATAAGAGAAAAACTGTATTTTACCTAAAGTCCCCTTTTCCCATGACGAGGCCTCAAATTAAAAAACCGGGAAAAGTAAATCGGCATTTATGTCATAGGGAGTTCACATGGTAAGTTTCATTTGATTTGGCCCAAGGGTTGTGGAGAAATCGCTTCGGACGGACGGACGGATGGACGGAATGACGGACGGACAGACAAAGCGGCGACTATATGCTCTCCCTTCGAGGAGCATAATAAAATGATTGTGTAATTATCATTAACAGACAACCCAGCAAACAGAGCGAAACAAGAAAGATCAACAAAACAAATTTCAATGCACCCTGATCAACAGCAGTGGTTTCAATAACTTTTTGGCAACATGGGCCAGAAGCTAAAGTAGGCAGGGGATTTTCTCTGTATTCCCTATAAACCCCATGTACAAACTTTTCAAAAGTAGCAGGGGGATTGTACTCAATTTCAGTCAAATAGGAGAGGGAAATCCCCCGCCTCTTAATGAAACCCCTGAATTGATGAGGGTGCATGAAGACAACTACTAAAACCTTTACCTTACAACAAAATGTTATGATGATGATGAAATTCCTGAAGAAAATGCTGATTACCGTATCTTATTTCTTTTTACTCTGGGTCTCATTGTCTTTCATGGCTTATTTAATTTTGGGCACCAAAACATAGCATTGTTTGGGAAAGGGTTAACCCATTACCAGATGACAAAATTTTGGACTGTTCCAAATTCAAAGATGATACAGACGACAATTTCAAATGAATGAATTTTTACATTTTTTGGTCTAATATTTACATAGAAAACATTGTGGGAAATGAAGAAATTGCTTGTCACAAGCAATTTCTTCATTTTCCACAATGTATTCCAAAGCCATTATCCTGTGGGGAGTCAAAAGGCGTCACTGTGCAGAAATGGGTTAAATGTGTATACAAAGGCTAGTGTACCTGTCTGTGTTCCCTAACTGGCACTGTTGCTCTGCCCTCATTCTGTGTAAGGCTTGAGCAGCTTCATCCAGTGCACAACTAACGGACGAAGTGAGTTTACGCAGAACCTCAGGGTCAGTTAGGGCCTTCCCATCCGCCGTGGACAACTTCCCTATACCTGAAACAGTGGGGTGTATAGATTAGGATCAGATCAAAAAGACAAAGATCAGACTTAGTGACTACAGAAATAAAAGCTCAGGGTCAGTTCAGGCCACAGAGAACTTTCCTATACCCGTAAAAAGTAATGTATCTAGAAAAGGTCTGTTGGTCAGGATCAGTCTGTGGACAAAGATCAGATTGCATAATCAATGAATTAAATTTACACAGAGTTCATGCATAACTTCAGTGTCAGGTAACTCATTTCCAGACAGCAAACTTTTAGATTTGTCCAATTTCAAAAATGTTGCAGACAGTTATTGTAAGTAAATGAAATCTTACATTATTGATGGTTATTGGTAGAAAACATTCAGGAAAATGAAGGAATTGTTTGTCACTAGCACTTGTGTAGCTTGTAGGAAGCAGAAATGAGATAGATCAAAGTAATATATGAAAGAACTTGTTTTATAATTCGAAAGTAAACTCTAGTTAGTTTTTGGTACAGTTGGTCCAAACAGAAAGCCTGTATTTTACATACCTGCAGCATCTAGCAATGCCTCGAGTCTAGCATGTGTTTCTGGGTCTACAGTGACTGTTTGTAGGTTGGAGGCCTCAACACTCTGTGTGAGCAGAAAGTTGGGCTCGATACTCGGATCAGGATCCTCCGCATCCAGGATAAACGAATCAACCTGAAACAATCAACATTCCATAGCTACTGTAGATATAAGAGGGGTTGAAGGCATCCTATTTTTTTTTTCTAATTTCTGATCCAAACCCTGTGTTGTGGGTACTCATTTGAATCTTCTCCATGAGATAATTCTAATGAGTACCCATAACATAGGGTTTGATGTACATTTTGTGAAAGATTTCCTTTTAAGCCTTGTAAGGTTGACCAATGAGAGGGGCTGAAATATATGGGTTGTGAAACTGACACCTTTGTTTATTCAGATGTGTGAAAGTGTGATCATTCTGCTATCTGTTATTGGTCAGTTAACTGGACATTACTGGACATTTAATCTAAGTGTCAAAACAAGAGTAACTGTTGTGTTAAAATAAAGCCAAAGAACCCTATCTGGTCAAAAGCCACCTGATGAGTACCCTTGACAGGTTATAACTGTCAATTTTTCAATTTCAAGAATATAAGTAATAAATCCGAAAACAAAAAGAATAAATGACCATTAAAGTTTTTTTAATTGACCATCAGATTTTTTTCAATTGACCATTAAAAATGTTCAATTGACCATTAAAATTTTTCAATTGACCACCAATCGACCACCAATTGACCATTAGATTTTCTCAATCGACCACCAATTGACCACTTGGAGTATTGACCGGGGCGGTTTTAACCGGTTAAAACCGCCCGGTTAAAACTGGGTGACCGGTCGATTGCCAACCCTGTATACAAGAGACAAGTTTTTTCTTTTTCAGAATTAAGCTGTGTCATGCTAAATTTAAACAAGCAGGTAGTGTAGAATCAGGCAAGAGCCGCAAGACTGCACATATGCGCAGGTTGGTTGTGTTCTTTTCTACCTAACAAAGCCAACGAAATGTTCTGGTATCAGCATGACCAGGCAGGCCCCGGTTTCTCGAAAAAACTTAAGTACCTTCTCATGCTCGAATCTGAGCACCATGCTCAAATCGCACATAATCCATGTGAACTTCAATCAAATACCCTTGAACATTGGAGAGTATCCCTTTGAAGTTGAGCATGTTCTCATGAGAATATACTTAGTTTTTTTTTCGAGAAACCGGGGCCTGGATTAGTAAAGTGAAATGGATCCAACACTGTGTTCCACAATTCAGTTATATTGCAACATTACCAAGTGTTCCTGGTAAATCTCCCACCAGTACAAACACACTATGCTATCACAGCTAAACTAGCAGCAGCTAAGGGACAACCAGTGTACATGATTTTCCAGTGTTTTTTCCAGTTTTTTTCTCTTGATCATAACGGTGATTCTCTTTGGTACAGATGTTTTTTGTAAATAAGCTTATTTCCACTAAGACCCCCCCCACACACACACACACACAACAGCCACTGGAAGTCATCCTTTGATGACAATTATGGCCAATCACCAATCGTTGCCATTGCACATGGGATGCTTTGCTCGGAATTGGGTCAGAGCCTCGATCTGGCATAAAGAAACTGGCTGATATGTTGCTATTTTTAGTAACAAAATGGAACCGTGTCTGTGTTTATACGATGTTAATTTCCAATCAACCCATTGTTTGCCACCGGAAGCGGCTCATGGGCACGGACTAAAACGATAATTGAAAGGGGTCAATTGTGTTTCCTAATTATGAGCCAATCAAAAGCGTTTTATCTTAAGATCGCAAAAACGTTATAATTTCATTCTGCATCATGTGTTTTCTAGTTTCACTTATAAATCGCGTTTGTAGTGAAAAAAACTCAAGATTTGATTTATACTCGGTTATTTCGGTCAATCAGAGCCGAAAAAGGCGCAGACTGGTACAGACTCTAAAACTGATCAACCGGGACCTTCCAAAACTTCTGAAGAATCAGTAAATGAGAAATAACAAGACATGTTTGTGAAACATGAATGCCCCGAAATGGCCATTTTTCTAAAATGTTAAGTTTTCATGTAAAGGGTTGATAGGGGTTAAAGGATGACCTTGAGCAGTCATTTTGCATGGAACAGGTAGATATCATTGAAAGCAAGTTGCATACCAAATTTGGGCTTTGTATGTCAAATACTTTTGAAGAAAGGGCAAATGTTAAGTTTTCGGACAGACAGATGGACGGACAGACGGACACAAGTAAAGCAATTTCCCCCGATCTTTCCATACGGGGGCATAAAAATCTTACGAGATAAAAATCCAGAACAAATAACTTTAAATGGCTTGCAAACTTTCCGTGATAGTCATACGATTCCAGCAATAACTCAATGACATGTTCTCCGTGTATTACACACAAAAAGACAGTTCTTTAATTGACCAGAAAAAACTTTCATTCATAAAGGTGATCCAATTGGCATTTTAGGTAGACATGTGTTATCACTATGCGAAGAATAGCTTTCTTCTCAAAGATTGTGATCATAATATGTCTGATCTTCATACTAGGGGTCTCGTTGACCTTGACCTTGTCTCGTTTTGAAGTAAAAATAGAATCTGTAAATACTAGGGCTGTGGATCGTCGGGTAAGTGGCGATCCGATCTGATCCACGATTCATGACCAACGATTCACAAATCGATCCACGAATCTCTACAGCAGCAAAAGTGGTCAGAAGTCTTGTTGCAGAAGACAAATTAAGTGTCAGTTATTCACATCTTCTTCATTTCTCCCTAGGGGTTTTCATCTGCAGGGCTCGCGCTGGCGATCGCCACTTGAGCCATTGGCAACAACAGTGTTTTTTCTCATAGTTTTGGGAAGGGGTCCGAAACCAAGCAAATTGGGAAAAATGTGATGCTTTGTCAAAAATTGGGAAAACAATTTCATGACAGACTCCAACAAAATTGAGTCCTATGCATAGTTAACCCGTTCCCAAACGACAGAATTTTAGGGTAGTAAAATTCAAAAGCTGCTGCAGACGACAAAATAACAAGAGATGTTTGTAAAACATATATGCCCCCTCAAGGGCCTACATTTGATGTAGGTCAAAGTCCAAGGTCAAGTTAACAAGGTCCAAGGTCATGGTCAAATATGAAAGGTCTTGGCAGGAGGTGTCTATGTGTGAAATATCAAAGCTGTATATGTAAAGTAAAATGACACATAGGCCAGGTTAAAGTTTATAGAAGTAGGCTAAATGCCAAGGTCAAATGCGAAAGGTCTTGGTTGGAGGTGTCCATGTGTGAAATATCAAGGCTGTAGGTGTAAAAGGACATGATATATATGCCTGGTTTCAGTTTTTTTAAAAGTAGGTCAAACTCCAAGGTCAAGGTCGCAATATTCAAGGTCATGGTCAAATGTGAAAGGTCTAGGTAGGAGGTGTCTATGTGTAAAATATCAAGGCTGTATGTGTAATAGGACATAAGATAAAGGCTAGGTTAAAGATTTCTAAAAGTATGTAAAAATCCAAGGTCAAGGTCACACAGGCCAAGGTCATGGTCAAATGTGAAAGGTCTCGGTAGGAGGTGTCCATGTGTAAAATATTGAGACTGTATAGGTAACAGGACATGAGATATAGGCCTAGTTTAAGTTTTTTAAAAGTAGGTCAAACTCCAAGGTCAAGGTCCAAGGTCATGGTCAAAAGTGAAATATCTTGGTTGGAAGTGACCATGTGTGAAATATCAAGGCTGTATATTAAAAATGACATGAAATATAGGCCAGGTTAATGTATTATTAAAGTAGGTCAAACACCAAGGTCAAGGTCACAAGGTCCAAGGTCATGGTCAAATGTGAAAGGTCTTGGTCGTAGGTGTCCATGTGTCAAATATCAAGGCTGTATGTGTAAAAGGAATTGATATATCGGCTAGGTTAAAGTTTTTTTTAAAGTAGGTCAAAGTCAAAGGTCAATGTCACAAGGTCCAAGGTCATGGTCAAATGTGAAAGGTCTTGGTAAAATGTGTCCATGTGTGAAATACCAAGGCTGTATGTCAGTAATTCTACAGAAAACGTACATCTATGGCCAGGTTTTGATAAAAAAGACACATTTTGGTATTGGACCTCGAATAACTTAAATCAAAGGGAAAATATGTGACAAAATCAAAACAAAACATGTTCTGAATTAAGTACCGATATTTTTTGTAAATTTTCATTCCTATGATAAAGCACCTGACAGAAATAAGCCTTACCGTTACGGAGAGAAATGTTGAGTTTAACTTCTGAAAATTGTTTCATTTTTTTAAAAAAAACACACAAACAATTTTCACTCGTTAAAAGCTTTCGCCAGAATGCATAAACATACTGCTACAGTTGTTCATCTCTTCGGAGAAATCATTTCAACACCTGAAAATCTAAAACGATTCTAAAATATGTATCAAAACTTCTCATATAATCTGTGATTTTAGTCCAAATTTAAATGCACAAATGTCAACTTTTGTATTTTCTTACAATACTTTTATCTTCACTTGAATTATTCATAAAATATTTGAACTTGTCTTCAAAAGCAGTGTAACGGTATGGTTTTTAAACAATACCGTTACGGAAAATGGACCTTACCGTTACGGAAAAAGGACAATACCGTTACAAAATGGACAATACCGTTACAAATTTTTGGTTTGCGTAACGGTATTGTTTGTAACGGTAATGTAAATTTACACATCTTTTCAATAATGGTGATAACGTGGAAGGGATATACATAGTTTCTCTTGACATAAACCAGAAGGGTTATACAGAAAATAGCATGGCAAAGTAAACATTTCATTATAGCGACCGACATTTGTTTAATCATATGAACGGTATTGTACGTGGAAAACATAACTATTTAATACGAACAACTTACTTCGTATTTTGTCTTCAAGCGAATCAGACATCACGGCCATATATTGTCACATTTACAAAATATCGCGGATATGCTTTAATATGACGTCATTTGATGACGAAGTCAGTGGTAGATAGTTAGCAAAAGTTGAAGAAATGATCCCGTAACGGTACTGTTTTATTTTACAGGGACAGTGGTTTAGGATTAAAAATTTTGTTAATGGTATGAGTGTTTAGCTCTTTTTGTTTTTTATCCACGAGGACAACATTATGTCTATCAACAACAACAAAAAAGTATGTATTTTCTATTTGATAACCCTTTCTTTTTTGTAAAAAATATGTCATGTTGGGCATCGGGACACAATAAAATCGCTGATTTTCGTAGGGTCATCAAATTTTGTTCCGAAATATTGTTGCAATTGGCGTTTTTCTGTTAAATAAAAAGTATTTGGTTTTGATTAACATAAGATAAACATACTGAATACTGTATATAAGTGCACTTTTAGCACAGAATTACTCCGTAATTACACCGGGACAGGCGATGTACGTTTTCTATAGAATGACTGATGTGTAAAAGCACATAAGATATAGGTCCAGTTTATTTTTTTTAAAAGTAGGTCAATCTCCAAGGTCAAGGCCACATGGTTCAAGGTCATAGTCGTATAAGTTAGGTCTTGGTCGGAGGTTTCAATGTGTCAAATATCAAGGCTGTATGTGTAAAAGGACATGATATATCGGCCAGGTTAAAGTTCTTTAAAAGTAGGTCAAACCCCAAGGTCAAGGTCACAAAGTCCAAGGTCATGGTCAATTGTGAAAGGTCTTAGTAAGATGTGTCCATATGTGAAATATCAAGGCTGTATTTGTAAAAGGTCATGAGATATATGCCAGGTTTAATTTTTTTTAAAGTAGGTCAAACTCCAAGGTCAAGGTCACAAGGTCCAAGGTCATGGTTAAATGTGAACCATGTTGATAGGAGGTATCTATGTGTGAGATATCAAGGCTGTATGTGTAAAAGGATATGAGATATAGGCAAGGTTAAGAATTAAGTGTAAAAATTAACAAAGGGCAATAACTCCAAGAATTTGATTGGCAGAGTTACGGTTCTTGTGCACTGCACCTCTCCATAATAAAATCTATTCACCTGTAAAGTTTCATGATTCTACCTTACATATTTTATGAGTTGTGCTCCGGACAAGAATCAAGTTATAAAATCAACAAAGGGCAATAACTCAGAAAATTTTATCGGCAGAGTTACGGTTCTTGTGCACTGCACCTCTCCATAATGAGATCTATCCACCTGTAAAGTTTCATGATTCTACCTTACATACTTTTTGAGTTATGCTTCGGACAATAATCAAATTTGAAAATCAACAAAGGGCAATAACTCCAAAAATATGATCGGCAGAGTTACGGTTCTTGTGCACTGCACCTCTCCATAATGAGATCTATTCACCTGTAAAGTTTCATGATTCTACCTAACATACTTTTTGAGTTATGCTCCGGACAAGAATCAAGTTTGAAAATCAACAAAGGGCAATAACTCAAAAATTTTGATCGGCAGAGTTATGGTTCTTGTGCACTGCACCTCTCCATAATGAGATCTATCCACCTATGAAGTTTCATGATTCTACCTTTAATACTTTTTGAGTTATGCTCCGGACAAGGTTTGGTCTACGGACAGACCGACCGACCGACCGACCGACCTTCCGACCGACCGACCGACACTTGCAAATCAATATACCCCCATTTTCTTCGAAAGGGGGCATAATTATTGACAGAGAAAGGATTTGTGCTCGAAATAACTATGAAAATATTGAGGCAAAAGGAGAAAGTGCTGATTATCAGCACTTTCTTCTTTTGCCTCAATGTTTTCCTAAGCCAATTCTAATAGAGACGTCAAAACCAGGTCTTGTTTCAGAGCTTCAGATTTACAGTGGGCCCGGGCCATTTGACACACTATTTGCAAATATGGCCCATCACTTTTCAACTCCAGGGGCCAAGCAGCCCAAGCTTTTACAAATTTTTTATATCAGTATGTTTATTTTCATTGCTATGGCCCATCATTTCCAAAAATGACCCATAAATTTCCCTGCCATGGGTCATTTAGACCCACCACTCTTCAAATAAATCTGAAGCTCTGTTGTTTGGGAAAGGGTTAACTATATGAAATCAACTGAAGGGACTTCCAGTTTGTCTCTGGATACTGTATGTGTAGATATTTTCGCGGAGCGAAATTTTCGCGGTAGGGTCCCAATTTCGAGTTTTACAAATATTCGCGCAACTTTGAATTCGCGGAGACAAAATAAGAATTCTTAATTTCGCGCACAGTAAAATGAATGTAGGTGCTGGGTAAATACTTTTTTTCTTATTTGTAGTATCTTAAAACATTCGGGAGTAGGATTATTCGGGAGTTGGATTAATTATCACTAATAAATTTCTTTATGCATTCTAATAAAGGGTTTGTTACATGTATTTCACACCAAACAATACATTGTCCGATAAAGTGTTAAATGGTTATTCACAGTTTTATTGTTCAATCAGTTTTGATGCATGTATCTTGTCACCTTCTTTATTCAACAGATTTAGTCAATAAAACATATACATGTACGAACCGAATGCATATTCATGTAATGTTTATAACAAACATACATTTCAACTTACGCGAAAATTAAACTTTTCGGGAAGAATTGGGAGTACAAATATTTGCGCAATCATGAATTCGCGGGCCGATGGTCTAGCGCGAATATAGCGAAAATTAGAAGCCCGCGAATATTTCTACACATACAGTACTTTTTTCTCAACACATAAAAGGGAAAAATTGAATTTTCATTAAAAAAGAAGGAATAACTTATGCATTGGGAATTTTCTTTCCAGATTTTGGGAAAAAAATACCCTATTTGGCATTGGGAACGGGTCCTTTTTACGGACCCGTCCAAAGAAGGAGAAAAAACCCTGAACAATTTAGAAAATGTGGCTCAAAAAATATTGAATGCGAGTCAAAGGCTTGACTTCAACTTTTTTGCCGTAAACTAATCACCAATTAACAATTAAGTGTGTCAACACTTACTTATTGTTTAACATGAAAAATCGATAATCCATGATTGATGATTGACATCGTCTAAACAGTCTAGTAAGCAAGCGAGTTACAAATTCCTTTGTGCAATCATGTGGCACAAAGAGTGGACGCATCGGTTTTAAAACCATGTCAACAAAATCCCCGTAACTGCAGGTTGTTTTAAGCTGCATTTAATCAGGGGTTGAAAAATCCACTCGCCCGCTCGCATTGGCGAGTAGAAAATGCCGTAGGACAGGTAGATTTGGGGATGAACTAGTCCGACGGGGCGAGTGCAAATTTAGGACTTGAATCACGCTGATTGAGGGGAAAAATAAAGGATCGAAAAGAAAGTATTTATTTTAACCTTCATATCGGAAACAATAAAATTCGCTGTAAATACGACCTTTCCCTGTTTATGTCGATCAATCCCGAAAGTGAAACTAAACAAGGAAACTAGAGTAAATCTGTGTTACTCATATGCGATGATTTGAGCGAGATCAAAGAGGCCGCAAACACAGTCAATTGATGACGTAGTCATTCCAGTTTCAATATAATCACGTGATTTTTCCGCACCAAAATAAGGTTACGTTTTACTATGATTTGTTTACAAAAGTCGCGCGTGCCAGAAAAGTGCGGGAAAATTGGATGACGCAATGAAAACAAAACGCTATCTTCGTAGTAAATACACTGACGTTAGATGGTTTTACACAGACGCGTTGTCTCTTTCTGTTATGCCGCCTCGCGATTACACAAAGAAATTCTTTCACATTTACCGGGTCGGCATCCGTCAGTCGAAAACGACTATGGTGTTGCGCCCGTAGAGGTCATCGAGGAGCACCGTCTTGTGTGACTGTAGAGGCCTATCCTGGATCTACAGGTTCTGTTGCAGGTCTGACACACGAAGGCTGGAGCATCCTGCCTTTCTGTTGTTGACATGGTTTGACTGGCCTTACGTCTACAGGGTAGTTGTTAGGACTAGTAGGTTTGAAGAAATTTTTCAACCCCTGCATTTACCAAGTTTTGGTGGTAAAACAGCGATATCAAATCGACAATGCTTTCATTAGGTCATCCTTTTTTCCCGCGCTTACTAGCACGCGCATATTTTGTCAACAAATCATAGTAAACATAGCCATATTTGGATGACCTGCACCCACTTGAAAAAGTCACATGATTATATTGAGACTGGAATTTTCCGCTGTTAGGAGAGTATTTTAGATACATTTCTATCGACTACGTCATCAAATGACAACTGTGTTAGCAGCGTTTCCTTTGATTTCGGCATGAAAAATGTAATGATGTATCTTTTTTATTTTGAAAATCGTAATGTGATATTAGAAATATAGAATCGTTAAAAACATGTATTAGAAAGTCATCTAGTGACACGAAGAATGTTCCACTATCAGTTACATTCGTATTTATAATTGGAAACTATAACTCATCGGTTATAAAAGTAGAGCTGTATACAAACACTAAAAACCAAACATATAGTTTTAACATAATTTACCAAACCATTTATCGTAAGCTATACGAGCGAATTAATGTCCTAATTATTTTATTCCCAAAAGAGGAAGTGTTTGTGTTGGGCCATTTATCAACAACAAGGCGTAAAGTGTTTGTATACAACTACCACTTTATAGCCGATGAGTTATAGCTCTACCTTACATCATTTGTTTACTTCCATTTAGCCATTTGACAGTTTAAGTTCGGGTAGATTAAAATACAAGAGCCGTCAGAGACGGACAATGCTCCCCGAATAAGGCATTGTCACAATAAATATATGCCATGCAGAGCTAATATAAAGCTAACAAATGTTAAGCCCCCTTTTTCCATGACATATTTTGTATACGCAAATTTTAAATAGTTTATTGTCAAGGGCATCTAATTTGCTACTCAAATATGAAATTTCATCAAATTCTGACCATTAGACTAGGAGAAATTAGAGAAAAACTGTATTTAACCTTAAGTCCCCTTTTTCCATGACGAGGCCTCAAATCCAAAAACCGGGAAAAGTACATCGGCATTATGTCATAGGGAGTTCACATGGTAAGTTTCATTTGATTTGGCCCAAGGGTTATGGAGAAATCACTTCGGACGGACGGACGGACGGACGGACGGACGGACGGAATGACGGACGGACAGGACGGACGGACGGACAGACAAAGCGGCGACTATATGCTCCCCGTATTTATAATTGGAAACTATAACTCATCGGTTATAAAAGTAGAGCTGTATACAAACACTAAAAACCAAACATATAGTTTTAACATAATTTACCAAACCATTTATCGTAAGCTATACGAGCGAATTAATGTCCTAATTATTTTATTCCCAAAAGAGGAAGTGTTTGTGTTGGGCCATTTATCAACAACAAGGCGTAAAGTGTTTGTATACAACTACCACTTTATAGCCGATGAGTTATAGCTCTACCTTACATCATTTGTTTACTTCCATTTAGCCATTTGACAGTTTAAGTTCGGGTAGATTAAAATACAAGAGCCGTCAGAGACGGACAATGCTCCCCGAATAAGGCATTGTCACAATAAATATATGCCATGCAGAGCTAATATAAAGCTAACAAATGTTAAGCCCCCTTTTTCCATGACATATTTTGTATACGCAAATTTTAAATAGTTTATTGTCAAGGGCATCTAATTTGCTACTCAAATATGAAATTTCATCAAATTCTGACCATTAGACTAGGAGAAATTAGAGAAAAACTGTATTTAACCTTAAGTCCCCTTTTTCCATGACGAGGCCTCAAATCCAAAAACCGGGAAAAGTACATCGGCATTATGTCATAGGGAGTTCACATGGTAAGTTTCATTTGATTTGGCCCAAGGGTTATGGAGAAATCACTTCGGACGGACGGACGGACGGACGGAATGACGGACGGACAGGACGGACGGACGGACGGACAGACAAAGCGGCGACTATATGCTCTCCCTTCGGGGAGCATAAAAATGCCTTACTGTTGATCTTGTTTGTTATGTTTTAAGTGTTTAACATGTTTGTTTAATTTATTGTAAAAGATCGCGATCCAGCGATCTCTTAGGTGACGATTAATCGTACTCGAATCTTTGATTAGATTCGTGAATATCCGAGTACTCGGATACTCGCAGCAGCCCTAGTAAATACACTTGTGCAGACATGGCGAAAACTGTCAGACATTCACAATCAGATATATCTGATAAAATTTCCCTTATTCTGATGATTTTTTTGCTACTGTCAGTCCAAATATCTGACACTACTTTTGATGTGTCAAGATAGTGAATGGGAGTTCTGACAAAATTTTATTTGGTCCTAGCGCAGTCGCGATAGAAAGAGGAACTAGACTAGAAGGGTTGTAATTTGATTTATGCCTGTCGGATTTTGAGCCGGGTTTTGACCCAGATTTTGCGTTTAGGCCTGGAATTAAAATTTGTCACCCAGTTTGTCGATTACGGTATGTAACTTCCTAGCTTACAGATCGGTATCAATCAAGTAATTACATCTATTTGAACTAGGTCATGTCATTCGTCTCAACTCTTGGCCGTTTCCGTAACTCAGCGAACAATAGGTCCTCATTTTTTTTGGTCTAGCTGACTTTACTGGTGGTCTAGTAAAAATTATGAGCAACTAGACCACTGGTCTAGTGATAACTAGACCACTGGTCTAGTGATATAACAAGTGTTGTCCGCGGACAACGTAGCTCGCCTATACAGGAGCTTGTCACAAAAACAGCTAATTTTTTAAAAGTAAGTCAAACTCCAAGGTCAAGGTCACAAGGTCAAGGGTCCTGGTCCCAAATGAAAGGTCTTGGCAGGGGGTATCCATGTGTGAAATATCAAAGCTCTAACAATAATAGTCCATGAGATATAGGCCAGGTTAAAGTTTTTCAAAAGTAGGTAAAACTCCAAAGTCAAGGTCACTAGGTCAAAGGTCATGGTCCCAAATGAAAGGTCTTGTCAAGATGTATCCGTGTATGAAATATCAAGGCTGTATCTCTAATAGTGCCCGAGATATAGACCAGGTTAAAGTTTTTCAAGTGAAGACGCGACGGGACGCGACGCGACGCCGACACTAGGGCTGTGACATTAGCTCCCCGGACATAAAGTCCCGGCTCACTAAAAAGTAAATGTCGAACCCTGTCTGATTGATTTTTTACAAAATTAATTTTCCGTTTTTATCGCTACTCCATTGCAACGAATAGGAAGGAATTGTAACCGAAACCCAGATCAAAATTCTAAAAGGTTTTGGTTACATTATTGCAACTACCTTTAACTGTCAGACAGAAAGTCTGACAAAACAATATGGTATGTGCTTATAAAACATGAATCAGGGGTACTGAAATCCATTGTCTGAGTTGCCCAGGTTGTCCCTAAGAGGTTACGGACATGTAGATTTTGCCAACATTTTGGCTTGCTCTTTATTGTTCTTATGGACAACTGACATTTGTCAAACAAATACGGACAAGAAGCCAATTAAAAGATTTCACAACCCCTGTGAATGCCCCTGAAATGGCGATTTAAATTTTTTAACAGACATGAGTAAAACAATATGCCACTGACCATGGCGTTACATATCAACTGATACTGTACATCATAAAGCAAAGCTTGGTGGACTGAATAATGTTTTCAAATAACCAAGACTCTTGTCCTAATTCTAGTCAGGGATTTGTAGAAATTAGAATGCACATAAAAAATGGGAAAACATTTTGCAGAATGTAACAGTAACATTATGGTATATGAAATTTGCATCACTCAAAATTTACTTCTCATTTTCTACATGAGGCAGGTTTGACGTGAGGGCATTATTATTCCTCATTTCGTAACACGCCTCAGACATTTTTAATTTCGGTCGAATCAGGTCACATGTTCTCCCAAAACTGACACAAAGAAACGATTACAACACAATAAATCGGCAATGGCAACAAGAAATACGAATGACATGCGGTCTATAAGTACCTCTGAGACCTCGTCGTCATCGCTACAAGACACGTCAAGGCCAAAAGTTGATTGTGAAGTCGGAACTTGTGGATTTTCAGTCACAGACGGGCCCGTCATGGCCGACGTCGGGTTTTCTTGATCGATTTCGACCGTTTTTAATTTGTTTTCGTTATTGGCGTCCTCATTTCCTGCTTGA
Source organism: Fragum sueziense (assembly GCA_963680895.1). Taxonomy (NCBI): domain Eukaryota; kingdom Metazoa; phylum Mollusca; class Bivalvia; order Cardiida; family Cardiidae; genus Fragum; species Fragum sueziense. Next base: position 82,386,543 of record OY804592.1, on the reverse strand, counting down.
TCTACATTCTGCATTTTTGCTGTATTTATCTACGCCGTTATCGTTTTCATTAATCATAAATACAATCGTCCAGATGGCAAATTTCTAATGCACATAAGAAATTATTTAGTTGCCACCTTGACCGCCATTATAATCTGAGTAACCCGGATGATGATCTATGCGCAGGAGCAGACAACTTGTATTGGATTTTTATCCTAGATTCTATTTTTAGATTTCTCGCACATGGTAATCTGCAGTCAACTCTGATTGGACGAAGCTGTGGGGAAAACAGCAAGTTCTGCAACCTCTCTTACTTTTAACCCTTTCACAAACGACAAGATCTTAGATGAATCCCATTTGAAAACTAATTCAAACGACAAATTGATTGTTGATAAAGAAGAGATTTGTGTAAAAATTAGCCTGGAAAATATCGAGCCAAAAGGAGAAACTGCTGGATATCAGCAGTTTCTTCTTTTGTCTCAATGTTTTCCAAAGGCTTTTCTAATAGGGACGTCAAAACCATGTCTTGTTTGGGAAAGGGTTAATCTACAGCATGGGCGGATCTAGAGGAGGGGCCGTGTGTGTGTGTGTGGGGGGGAGGTTCCGGACGCCCCCCGCTATGAGTGGCCGTTCATGTCAAAATCAGGATATAAATATCGTGATACTTTTACTATCGAGATACTTTCAATAAGTATCGGGATACTTTCAACAAGTATCGGTATACTTTCAACAAGTATCGGTATACTTTTAACATGTATCGGTATACTTTTAACAAGTATCGGTATACTTTCAACAAGTATCGGGATACTTTCAACAAGTATCGGGATACTTTCAACAAGTATCGGGATACTTTCAACAAGTATCGGTATACTTTCAACAAGTATCAGTATACTTTCAACAAGTATCGGTATACTTTCAACAAGTATCGGTATACTTGCAACAAGTATCGGTATACTTGCAACAAGTATCGGTATACTTTCAACAAGTATCCGTATACTTCCAACAAGTATCGGTATGCTTTCAACAAGTATCGGTATACTTTCAACAAGTATCGTTATACTTTTAATATGTATCGGTATACTTTTAAGAAGTATCGGTATACTTTCAACAAGTATCGGTATACTTTCAACAAGTATCGGTATACTTTCAACAAGTATCGGTATACTTTCAACAAGTATCGGTATACTTTCAATAAGTATCGAGATACTAGGAGTATCACGATAATTTCTATGGATATGGAAATACATACAAGAAAATTCAAGAAGTATCCCGATACTTTTTCGATTGACACAGGGTAAAGAACCTATCAAATGTCTTGTTACAATTTACCAAAACCTACCAAAACCTCGCGAGATCAAGTCGTTGACAACAGAGCTCCAATTTCGATCTTGATACTGTCCTGCATGAGATAGATCTATCAGAGTTGGCATAGATCTAGATCTATCTCGGATAAAAAAGAAACCGAAAATTTACTGGGAGCTGGGTTAGCCTTAACAAATTGGCATGATGATTACCTCCCTTTAAGAAACTTAATCTAAATTTTCGGTTTTATAGAAAGTAAAACGTTGGTAACAGCGCTAAAATTATTTTCTTTTTATTAAAACAAATACTGTACACCACTTAAGTATGCGTCTTTTGACTGCCTCAAGAATGTTCTCATAATTTAGAAATCTTGAACTTACAAATTATTTATATTGCGCTAATCGACCCGTTGGACCGTCACATAATGAGCTACAAATAAGAGGGGAATGGGATTATCAGAATAAAAATATCTTTCCGTGTTCATCAATATTGTGGGTAGCTATTCGAATCATCTCCAAGAGACGATTCAAATGAGTAGGCCTACCCACACCATAGGGTTTGTATTCGAATTAACAAATTAAGAATGACACAAACCCCTCTTACTTGTTGCTCGGCATTTAATTTCGACACATTTGTATTGTGAAATCCTGTGGTGTTATGCTTATACTTCTTTGAGCATGTCTATTCTTTGAGTTTGAAAAAAAAAACATGTGCGTGAACTAGCAATTTCATATGGGGGGGGGGGGGGGGGCTAAAGCCCATGTCCTGAATATTGTGGGGGCCAATTTGGATTTTCCCCAAATTTTCAGTATAAAATTAAGAAAATTCGGCATTTTTGGCCAACATTTGGGGGCTTAGCCCCCCCCCCCAGCCCCCCTGTTCCTACGGGCCTGCATTAGATGTCACTCCTGCTTCAACAGTGTCAGAAGAAAGCAACCGAACGCAATTATCCATATATCTATGTGGTTTTGAATCTCCGTCAAGAATCGACCTTTTAGGTCTGTTGATGACTATTGAGGCAGCCATCTTGTTTCATCATCGAAATCTCGTTTTTGTAGAAATAGGCGCGCTGTGGACGCGAGGTAAAATTGTAAAACTTAATTCCATTGGTTGGCTAGAATTCGATATGTATTACTGAAAGTATCATGATACTTCACACTTCTATCATGATACTTCACACTTCTATCATGATACTTCACACTTCTATCATGATACTTCACACATATATCATGATACTTCACACTTCTATCATGATACTTCACACTTCTATCATGATACTTCACACTTCTATCATGATACTTCACACTTCTATCATGATACTTCACACTTATATCATGATACTTCACACTTCTATCATGATACTTCACACTTCTATCATGATACTTCACACTTCTATCATGATACTTCACACTTCTATCACGATACTTCACACTTCTATCATGATACTTCACACTTATATCATGATACTTCACACTTATATCATGATACTTCACACTTACATTGCCATGCGTTGGTAGATATTTTTTGTATCACGATACTTCATCAAAGTATACCGATACTTATTGAAAGTATACCGATACTTGTAGAAAGTATACAGATAGCCTTTTTTATCTTGATACTCATTGAAAGTATACCGATACTTGTTGAAAGTATACCGATACTTGTTGAAAGTATACCGATACTTGTTGAAAGTATACCGATACTTGTTGCAAGTATACCGATACTTGTTGAAAGTATACCGATACTTGTTGAAAGTATACCGATACTTGTTGCAAGTATACCGATACTTGTTGAAAGTATACCGATACTTGTTGAAAGTATCCCGATACTTATTTAAAGTAGCTCGATAGTAAAAGTATCACGATATTAATATCCTGATTTTGACATGAACGGCCACTCATACCCCCCCCCCCCCTGGTATTGGCCGAAAATTAAATTTTGACTATACATAGATTTAGTGTAACGTTACATATTTACGACATTTCAAGCCATAATTTTGGCTTGGACCCCCCCCCCCCCCCTGGAAAAAAATGGGCTTGGACCCCCCCCCCCGAAAAAAAATCCTTGATCCGCCCTTACACTAGTACAGACCCCTATGATTGAGTTATGACTAAATTGAAAAAAAGTAAGAAAACGTTCATTAGGTCTAATCTAAGATTTATGACAAGGCCTAATTATGCGCCTAATAATGACACCCTTTCCCAGGCAACCAAACAATAAATCCCCAAACCAATCAACATATTTCAGTAACAATTAATCAGTCAAGCCATCCGTTCATCCACCCACCCACAATCGATCGATCGGTCGGTCGGTCATCAACCCACCCACCCATCTACCAATCGATCGATCGATCGATCGGTCGGTCGGTCGGTCAGTCGGCCGGCCGGCCAGCCAGCCAGCCAGCCAATCAATCAATTGATTTGATTTGGTTTGATTCAAAATCAATCGAATCAAATCAATCAAGATTTCAACCTTTTAATCAACCAATCAACCAAATCAATTGATCAAAATAGATAGAGGGCTTTGAGAAGATAGGCCTACTACACACAAAATTTCAAGACTATATGCCTTGTGGTTTTTGAGGAATTGATTTTTTGTAAGTTTGATCAGACGGATAGGTGGACAGACGAACAGACAGACAGACAGACAGACAGACGAATGTCAATGTGCGGTCACAACACATTTTCCTCAGCTCTTTGTGATAAGGTTTGCTAAAAATGAATGTTATTCAACAATTCACATTGACATATCATTTGCATTTGCACACATAGGGCCTATATTCACGGGTGGTAAACAGAGAAACTAGCTCCAAAAAGAGTCAACGGTATTTTGTTTCCTCGTGACATCCAGCCTCTACTGAGGTAGTTGCATAGAGCTAAAATCTGTATACAAAGGTAGGTCACGAACACATTTTTCTACATTTTTTTCCGTTTACAACGAGTTTTTTTGAAAAATCCGGCGATGCTGTAATATGAAGAAATGATCGAAGTTTGTTGTGCACGAGAATATACGGTGTTAGTAAGCAGATTTTGTTTATAATCGTTGAAAAACATTTCAAAATCGAAAGTAAAAACTTTTTTACTTTCGATTTTGAAATGTTTTTCAACGATTGTATTCAAACCCTGCTAATAATACCGTATACTCTTGTGCACAACAAACTTCGACCATTTCTTCATTTTACAGCATCGCCAGATTTCTCAAAAACTCGCTTTAAAAGAAATAATTTTAGAAAATATGTTCGTGACCTACAAATTTTCGCTCTATGCAACTACCTCTTTTTGGAGCTAGTTTCTCTGTTTACCACCCGTGTATATTAGGCCTAATTGGGGACCCCAGTTGACCTTTAATGCAAGTTTTAGTCACCGACTGTAATAGGGTTAAGATATAGGCCCCTATCGCTTTGAAAGACAATTTTTACAAATTTAACCCATTACCAAACAACAAAATTTTAGTCTAGTCCAAACTCATAGTCGTTGCAGACGACAATTTCCATTGAACAAACTTTAACATTTTTTGGTCTTTCTCGGTAGAAATCATTGTAGGAAATGGAGAAATTGCTTGTCACAAGCAATTTCTTCATTTTCCACAATGTTTTCCAAAGCCTTTATTTTGTGGGGCATCCAAAAGCGTCAATGTGTGGGAAAGGGTTAAGATGCAGCTCGGACCCCATCCTTAGATCCGCGCATGGAGAACACTCAGATTAATCAAGCATACACCCCATCATCACGGTGTATAATCACGTGACTTAGAATTTCCGACAATCTTCAATAACTTTGTCAATACTTGACCAATTTGAATTCGGTTTTAAGAATGTGGAAAAATGTCAGGAATAACATGGTCGTGGTAGATTTTTGAAAAATCAACTGATAAAAAAAGTTATTGAAGATAAACCAACATTTTGGTTTATCTTCAATAGGCTAACTTTTTTATCAGTTGATTTTTCAAAAATAATGCACGTCCATATAATGCGTGACGTCTGTCCACAGTCTCTGCTTCAAACCGAATTAAAATCGATCCAGTATTTACAAAATTATTGAAGATTTTCTGAAAATATTGTATCACGTGATTATCCATCGTGATCATAGACTATGTAAAGCGATAAGGCCATATTCTGTCACATGATTCCCTACCATTGGAAAGGACTGTAAAAGAAAAGGATTTTTTCCCTTCTCCCTACAATGTTTCAAATTCTTCTGGATAACGTTTCTAAATAGGGTCTTTTTATGTCACTATTCTGCATTACGAGTTTTGCGTAGTATCCCCCACCCAATTGACAAAACTTTAAACAACATTTGACTCAAACGAGTAGCTGACGACAAGATAAGTATCAGAAAACACTCAGCTAAAACACGGTATTCGGAAACAAAGTGTCTCGCCAGGTTAACCCACCCTCAGGCCCGTAGGAACAGGGGGGGGGGGGGCTAGGGGGGGCTAAGCCCCCCCTAATGTTGACCAAAAATGCCGAATTTTCTTAATTTTACACTGAAAAATTTGGGAAAATCCAAATTAGCCCCCCCCCCCCCAATATTCAGGACAAGGGCTTTAGCCCCCCCCCCCCCCCCAATATGAAATTGCTTCCTACGGGCCTGACCCTTCTAGCTTTCTTGGTATAAAATAAGATTCCAATATCAAAAGTTCATTACTTGAATCATCAAAACTGATGTGTGAATAGTTTCGGAAGCCAGACTTAGTGAAAATGATTTAAACTTGTTTTAAAATACAAATTTGACCTGAATTTTTTTAATCAGATATTTGGCTACATTTTTATTTGTGCAGTGTCCGTAACCCTTACAGTGTAATAAAATGTCCTGAGCTTATGTTAACACGAAACAGATTATTTCATTTAGGCTACCATATTGAGAGCTGTAATATTCTAGACCAATGAAGTTTTAATGTAAATGGATCCTGTGAAAAATCACCATTGTAACAGTTGGTTACGGACACTAAATATTCAAGCTAGGGTCTACAAATGTCCCATTTTTTGAGACACAACTCTTAAATAAGGGTACAATAGACTACCAAAATCTACCTTAGGAACTGTTTTATCAAATCAAAATAATGTTGTTTGGAAACAATCAAATATAACTCATCACATGTACCTTGAATTCTGAAATTATTTTGGTGAGACAATATAACGCCCCAAAATGGCCATTTTCTGAGTACATATTCAATCATTTCTCTATGATCATAAAAGATTGACACATGAAAATTTTTGGACATCAAAAAACTAGTTTTGCCTCATAATATTAGCTGTTTATAGATATATTTTAGGCTATATTTTTTTCAGAAAATCATATATAACATTAAAAAAACCTTTTTTGTCCGAATACCGTGTTTTAGCCAAGTTTGAAATAGGGAACAATTTTATCCAGTTTACAGTGACGCAATTTCGGACAAACAGCGGTGTTTCGTATAAAATCTAGTACCTACGGGTTGGTTCAAGCCGTAGTTACGAGATTTTATAACAGCACCGACTGTTTATCAAAACATAATGGAAAATCGAATCTATTCTTAGCACAAAATTCTTTGCCATTTTTTTCTAACAAGGTATTTAATCAAAAGACTAATGTAAGAAGAAAAGACTGGCAATGACTTAGTCTATATAAATAGTCATTTTCTTCTCTCTTTTTTTTAAAAGCAAACACATAGTGTTTCCACAAGGAAAAACGGAATGATGGCTACTTATCTCTTGTTACTCATAACCAAAGGACAAACTCTTAGACTTGTCCAAATTCAAAGATGATGCATACGACACTTTCAAGTGAATGATATTTTTCTTTTGATGTACAGAAAACATAGTTGGAAATGAAAAAGAATGCTTGTCACAAGCAATTTCTTCATTTTCCCACACTGTTTTCAAAAAGCATTTAGGCCTATCTCTTGGGGAGTCAAAAAGAGCCATTGTGCGGAAATGGATTAACATTTTCCCAAACAATTCCTGGTTTTGACGGGAAACACTGTTCAAAGGTAAGGACGGCGTGCTGATGTAGGAAGCAATTTCATAGGGGGGGGGGGGGGGCTAATTTTGATTTTCCCAAAATGTTTAGTGTAAAATTAAGAAAATTCGGCATTTTTGAACAACTTTGGGGGGGGGGGGGGTGTTCCTACGGGCCTGTTTTACGTCAACAGCAGCTTTTAATTAGGAAAAGTTTACTTTGGGAAGTGGTTATACAAATTGCTAACAGATCTCACATGTAACAGGCGACAATGTTTAAAGGGAGGTAAATGTGTTGAACTATAAGCTGAAATATGTACCAGTTATCTATAACGACAACAACAACACGGAATCAATTAACATTAATTATTGACGATTTTGGTAAACATTTCTTGTAAGTAGAAACGAAAATAATCTTAGCTTCGAAATTCATTACGTTATACAATTTTGCACCCTTTCCCAGACGGCAAATTATGCAATTCAGACTGGTCAAAAATCAAAGGTGATGTAGGCAACAAAAGTTGCGTAGGCCTGGAGTAGGTCCCTTTATAAATGTAGGGAATTTGTTTGTCCAAGTGTAATCCGAGTCTTCTCTGATGTAAATACGCTCTTTGATATTATACGTTCAAAGTTAAACGAGAACCGATACAAATATTTTGGTTTATTTTAGGTGGGATAGCTTATTGAAAATCTATTTATAGAAACAACTTATACACTTCGATAGTCACATTTACCTACCCGATACCCCTATATCTGATTATAGGTATGGCATCTCATTAGTAAAAGATTTTGAATCGTTTATAGTTTGATTTTTGGCTATAAAATAGCGAAAAATCAAAATATCAAAGAGCGTATTTACATCAGAGAAGACTCGGATTAGTCGAAGTGAGGAAAGGATTGACAGAAAAATATTGTGGCGGTTATCAGCATAAATTGCTTTCCTAATTCTTACATGAAACACTAATCCGAGTCTTCTCTGATGTAAATACGCTCTTTGATATTTTGATTTTTCGCTATGTACATAGCGAAAAATCAAAATATCAAAGAGCGTATTTACATCAGAGAAGACTCGGATTAATGAAACACCAGATCCCGACATGGTGGGGGAAACATGCACGGATCCAGACATTTTGCACAGTGGGGGCTCGTATTTTCCAGAGGGGTCCCACTGGCGACTGCATTGACGCTTGGGAAAAAAAATCATTAAAATTATATTGATTTATAAAAGCCTTTTTTACAAAATTGATAGACCCACCCCTGGATCCGCGCACTGGAAATGGTAAAAACAGTTGTTCGGATATGGTGGCCTGTGGTATTTGTAGTGAATTGAGTAGTCGATCCAAGCACAGAAAACAACATAGACATCAATGATTGCATTACAGTAGTGATTTTTAAAACAATTTTGAAGACAAAGGGCCCTAGGGACTCGAAAGATTCCCTATCAATTGGTCCAGCTACTAGATTGTGAGTCCAATACTTTATTTTTCATAGCAAATGTGCAAAATCGTTGCATCTTGGGACTCTCTAGGACAAAAATGCACCCAAAGACCAAATTATGAATAAAAGTTACAGGATGCGCAGGTAGAAACATCACTGTTACAGGTTTCATTTGACATGATACAGACCTTTATTTTAGACATGAATACATGCATTCATATCCAATATACTTGGCAAATGGCCTAACATACATCAAATAGACTATATACACAAGGAAATAATTATGACCGAATTATTTTCAGGAGCAGCTCATCAACATTATAATAATGACATATTTTTTAAAACGTTATGTGGAATAAAATTTCAAAGTAAATATAGATGTTCTATATATCAAATAAAACTTTATCATGTCCCCTTCATAACTATGTAACTGATTTTACTCAGTGACGACATTTGTCAATTTTATGGATGTTTAAAATGGGGACACATATTTGGGGACACCCTGTACTTTTGAAGAGTTCAAATCATTTGGCATGCATAACATTCGTGAACTAGTTTCAGGGCCTTTTCTCGTTCTTTAGCAGAGGCCTATAACAGGCTACTTCACAATTTAAAAAAAGCTCATTTTTTCCACAATGGAAGCAGAATAATTCACAAAACTTGTGCTTAAATTTGCATTTCATGCATTGTTTCGTCTTTAAAATTCATTCTATGTAATTTAAAGCTACTTTTATCATTGGTATGATCTTCAAATAGTTACTAAAACGTTTTCCCAAAATGTTCAGGAGAACGCGCTAAAATTCCACACATGAACAGGATAGGGCCTCTTCACAAATCTTAAAAAAAGCTCATAGTTTGTTGTAGCTGTCATATAATGGGGAAAATCAAATGACCCTTTATGCAATTAGTTTTTTTTATTTAAAAATAGTGAATAAATGTGCTTCTTATCACTTGAAAATCTCATCACTTTACCATTCTCTTTTAATAATCGTATTTAAACAATGTTTAAGTAAAGCCAATATACTTGCAATAATATATGAACTTTTACAGACAAATTCATGTATAATACGAAGACTTTTAAGTTTAGAAAAAAATGTGTTTTCTGTATAAGTGTATAGCCTAGTCTGTATATACAGGGTGTCCCAAAAGTAAGGTAACAGTTAAATTCTTATACATCTCGGCTTATATATCAGTTGTACATTCCAAATATCGATGACATTGCAGGGGGTTTTGTGTAGAAACAAATAAAAGAAAATTCACCAAAATATCATGTCATTTGTACATTTTATTTATGATAGATATAGCACACCCTATTTTATCAATGACGCCATTTTTATAGTAAATGACGTCCACTAGATTAAGTCCCTTCTGTCGCTTTACTTTATTTATTCTTGTGCCATTTAAAGATTTCAATAACTGCATCACATGTGTCCACAGAACTGTTCCTACATTAAATGTGAACGTTTGATAGCAATATTGTAACAAAAGTCATTTTGTTGTTTTGGGAACTACACCAAAAGTCTCTCCACAGAAAATAGATCAATGAATTCAAATCCTGCGTGTTTCCACCGATAAAAGTCTAAGCATTTGACTTGATCTCCCAGAGACTTTGATTTCATAATTTTAATATTGTATGAGGAAGTTTCAAAAAAATTTCAAAATTCACTGTACTAATGATTTAAACGAATCTTGATCAGACAAAAATCTTCTAACCGACTTTCCTAGACTTCCATTTACAGTCTCATTCAAAGCTTAGATGTTTTCTGCACTGCGGGATGTTTACGATCTTTTGCGTCTATGTTCACCAAAATCTGACCAAGATCATTCAAATTTAGGTATTTTTGAGTAGGTTAGTTCTGTTCTTGGTGGATCTTCTGTTTTAAATTGAAACTGTAGTTTTCTTTGAATATATAGAGCAGATTTTTATTAATGATATGATTCACTGCATAAATACGCCGTGAAAAGGTAGGCCGTGACGTCATTTTGATAGTGGTACAGATGACATCAAAAATGACGCCATATCAATATATGCATAACGTTGACGTATATTGCAAAGATAATTTCATTGAATTCCGCAGATAATGATAGTTCTCCGAATGAAATCGGCTGAGAAATAGCAGAGCTATTACGCTTTGTAAGTGTTACCTTACTTTTGGGACACCCTGTACATGTATAGACCTGAACTGGTCGTTCACTGGGTTGCGCATAATCAAAACCTTTTTGTGAAATTGTACGCATGAAGAAAGAATGTCTGACCTTGCCCTAATGCACCTTCACTACTCCCTTGATACAGATGTTGCCGAGATTGTACTTAGGAAAGAAAAGGCTATCAGTGAAATCTCTTTCTATAGCTATATATGAAAGCGCTTGAGAGTTGACATGCAAGAGGGATAGAAGACAACAAAACTCTCCGTTAAGAAAAAAAGAAAAGTAAACAAAAACGTATGTCATAATGTAGGTATATCATTATTAAGGTATATGACCCATTATTAAAACACCACTTTCTTGAAAGCTATACGAAATGCATCAGATTACACACACTTGTAAATTTACTACACAAAATTTGATTCCCCGTGTCAGATTTCAAGATTATGCTTCAAGAAGAAAATAATTTACAAATATCATTTTACTAGAGATATTCATATGCAAGGGATGTAATTAATAACATTTATGTCAAATGATTCCATAAGTATGCATCAATTCAAAATTCTAAATAGTTCAAAATGCTTATGTTTGTATTTGGAATGGAAATGTAACACAGTTTATGCAATTTCCAAATTTCGCCTCTGGCTCTTTGACGCTAATGATGGGTTGTATACCTTAAGTAATAAAGAACATTTAAAAAATACATTTTCTAAATGAAGTTCTAAATGAGACAAAAATCTATACAAATAGCCATTTCTTAACATACATGCCCTAAAGCCAACGGCCAAATGAAAGGCAACGAAAACTTGCATGAGATAACACTTGAACTTTTTCAAAGTGAGCAAAGTCTTTTAGGTAAATTTATAAAAATCCGTTTTTTAACAAATAGATCTAATATTGTGCGATTTTGAAGCAGTAATATAAGGCGAACAGTTTAAGATAGCTTTATATAAAAGAAAAGGGGCTTTGAATGGGGCCAATGTGGTGCACCTTCATGAAAAGGGACCATCCGTGGAAGGGTCAAACAATAAAACAGTAATCCTAAAGCACATAACTGCACAAATAACGAGACACTATGGAAACCCAAAATACACACAAAAAACCCTAATTTGGCTAAAACTTTGAAAGCAAATTTATCATGACATTTTCAGTCAATGTAGCCTATCAGTATCAAATCCGCAGCAAATGCAATCAAAGTGGGTGGGGGCTGAACAGAATAAAAAACAGTGCACACCTATTTTAATGAATGAAGTTTGACCTACTGCTAGCCCCAAAGATGGAAATTTAAAAAATTAAAAGCGCAATTTAATCTGATTAGCCTACTGACGCCGACACCAACAGCTTAAAAAACTCATGAAAGGCTCTTGTAAAGGCGAATACCTTCCTATGGTAAGATATAACGTTTGTAATAACAGCTAACATTCACTAATAGCGTTAGCTGTATAGTACATATAAAGTCATCATTTGGAATTAAACACCCCTCCCACTGGAAAAAAATTCCTGGATCCGCCCATCCAGTCAATGTCGGTGTCTCCATTATATTTTCTTCATCATTAGGTACACGAATTTTGTCCTTTAAGCCCTTGGTAGACGGTAAACCTTGCAGTAATATAAAAAGCATTACACTCATCAGGAATAAGACCAGTGATACGATGAGAGAGGAGGTAATTCCTTGATTTTCTTTTCTGAAATACCAATGTGTTGTAAGTTGTCCGTTAGGTTTGTGTAGTCATTCAAAGATGGCGACAACTATACAACATGAGAGGTAGGTGTCGTAGTTTTTCATCGATAAATTTTTTAAACGATCGTATCTTGCCTTGATACTGATATCATTATACAGGGGAAATGTATACCTATCAACGGTTCTATATATCAAAGTACCAGTGTTGTCCTATCGTACTCAGTCGTTGTGCTAAGACAGTCCAACACGGAAAACTTTTTTCGAAGCGAGAAAGTTGTCCTTTTAAGGATGATTACATAGTAATCAACGAACTAGGACACAAACTATTGCTCTAACTTGGATATTTTTAACATGCTCTTTTCTGTGGTTACCGTTATTTTACACAAAAAAAATCCAGAATGACCACAAACACCGTGTTTACTAAATGGCCAAACAACGGTGTAGTCACAGTGAAAATATGCAGACACAACGGTGTAGTTTCTGTGTTTTATGTACGGTGTGGTTATATTTTTATAACAAATTGTGAACGGTGTAGACATAATGCAACTGTGAACGGTGTAGACTTGAAGCAATACAGAACTTATTATTTCTGGAATGATAATTTTGTAATGTTTAATGATTACGTTTTCATGGCTGGGAATCACGTATTACAATTACTACCGAAATTCTTCAACAGTCATGTTAATATGTGACTGACTTGTAAATGCTCTGCAGCAAAGAAGGTGACAATATGTCTACAAAATATACTTTAATCAGAATAGAGAAAGAATCTAGTTTCTTCGCTATTTGTCAAAGCAATTCCGTAAGGGTCAAATAGTAGAAAATACCAAGAATCTGCCGACGTATGTTTTATCTTATCTTTTATATTCAGTTCCGTGTTGTCTACTTGTTACTACTGTCATTTCGAATGAAGTTCGAAAAGGTTGTGAAGCATTCGGAACAGGACCATTTCAGCCAGATATTAAAAATGCGCAGGAGGGAGATCAATGATCAGACAGGCCAAAAAGGTTTGAAAACTCTGAACTTTAGTATAATTCCGGTAATCATCAAGAAGTCAGACTAGGACATCATCCCCAGCGAGCATAGAATACAGACATCATCGACGTAGAATATCAGGATTTTGGAATTAACAATCGTTCTATCGATGATATCCCCGATTTTGTATGCATGAGTCCTGTACATAAAAAATACGAAGTTCATAAAGTCGATCAAAACGCTCCGACTTTAATTCCTGATATTTCCATTGGACGTGCTGAAACAGGTGATACGGATAGGGACTCACGAGACATGGAAATAGTGGCTGAAATGAATAGTTTGTTCCTAGATGTGATTAAGTCATTGAGAAGTATTGATCAACCTTGTAATTGGTTATCTTTTCATAAGATGGTCAAGGAAGGTCGGTTTCCAATGGAAACCATTGCATTTCATTTATTCATGGATGTGTGTAAGTTCTTCTCTCTTGGAAGTACTTCAATGCGTTTTACTCCAATAGTCAAACGGTTTTGGTGAATAGGATATTGTCTTTTTCATTGCAAATGGTTACATTTTATGAATGGGCCCAAAGAATCTTGGTCAGAAAATTGTCAGTCCTGAAGAAGAGGTTAATTACGTCTGAAAATGCCAAAATAAATTTTGCAGTTCCGTAATTCTATTTTCAAGACTTGATTACTTTAAGTCGAACAAGACGAAAAAAGGGCCAAATGTTTATGAAACAAATTTATAATTTATGTTTTGTTATTTATAGTTTATGTTTTGTTGATGGAATCCTTTATTTTGGGTAAAATCGGACTTTTCAATGAGGGGTCAAACTGAAAACAAGATACATGTCGATAAATAATTATCATACTCCATGAGTTTACATCATTTCATTAATTACAAGAATTGATTGTAATAACCAATTAAACAGTTACAAAGGAAAATCAATCAAAGCCAGAGCCGAAATTTCGAATCTACAAATCAAATGAACGGATGAACAAGAAACTGGCCATTACACCCACATCTTAGGGTAAGTCAGTAAACATTGTTCTAAAATGACGTTTACTGCATGTCTTGTTTAATATTTTGTGATGGTATTCCTTGTAATTATCATGTCCGTCAGATGTTAATTCAATAACAAATAACAAACAATGTCTTCCGAAAATTAAATTTAACATACATTGAGCTGTTTTAGGCTTATGTGAATGAAGAAAAGAGAAAACGGCATATTTCCTTAATTTTTGTTTTCGTGTACTTTGGGGATGGCAGCGTTTTCATCAAGAGAGAGAACTGTGTTTTCCAAGACCAAAGTATTTGAGGGAGATAAATCAGAGCTGCATATGATCTGCTAGCTGTTAGAGCTACTTCGCCCTATAAAACATATCAAGTCTACACCGTTCACAATTTGTTATGAAATAATAACTACACCGTACATATAACACAGAAACTACACCGTTGTGTCTGCATATTTTCACTGTGACTGCACCGTTGTTTGGCCATTTAGAAAACACAGCGTTTGTGGTCATTCTGGACATTTATGTGTACAATTACGGTAACCATAGAAAAGAGCATGTTAAAAACATCCAAGTTAGAGCAATTGTTTGTCCGCTATTTCGCTCTTTACTATGTAATCATCCTTAAAAGGCCAACTTTCTCGCTTCGAAAAAAGTTTTCCGTTTTGGGCTGTCTTTGCACTACGACCAAAGGCGATAGGACAACACTGGTACTTGGCTATATAGCACCGTGAATAGGTATACATTTCTCCTGTACGATGATATCAGTATCAAGGCAAGATACGGCCATTTAAGGAAATTATCGACGAAAAACTAAGACACCCACCTCTCACGATTTTCCACGGACGCCATCTTTGATTGACCACTCAAAACTTCCGTACAAACTACACAAATCTAACGGACAGCTTACAACACAGTGAATACACAGTTTTGATTTATACAAAGATGTATATTTGTTTGACATCTGTAAGGACCGTCCTTCGGTTTTGGTGGATGAATGAATCTATATATCATCGAAACGATTCTCTTCAAAAGTATTATTAGGCTGGCAAATACATTCCTCGCGTTGTCACGTCTGATTTGTATATTGTATAGATCTATTTGAACTTAGACAATTGGTCCATTTTTCATTTCTACGAAATTCATGTTTGCACAATGCAACTTTGCAAATTCTTTTAACCCATTGCCACACAATGACTCTTTTTGACTCCCTGCAAGGCAATGGCTTTGGAAAACATCGTGGGAAATGAAGATGTTGCTCGGACAAGTAATTTATTCATTTTCCACAATGTTTTCTACCCTAAAAGACATAAAAACTTTAAGTTCGTTCGCTTAAAATTGTCGTTTGCAATATCTTTGAATTTGGACCACCCTAAAATTTTGTTGTTTGGGAAAGGGTTAAACCGCATATGTCACAGTGCTTCATGGGAACAACGATGCATGTCTTACTCCTTCTTGTCATAAATGTATAACAGTGCTTCACATACTCGGGACATACACTGGTGGTAACCCCTTTGCAGTTTCTTTAGACGAATGAATATTGTCACTTTCCACCTGAGAAAGTCACGCTTAAGAACGGTTAATTGTGTGAAGTGTTTCAGAAAAAAAGTGAATAAAGCAAGCTAGCTGCGACAGACTGGCTCCTGGTCCGGCAACCACAAACACCAGAAAACGGTGTGGTTTCCTTAATTTGATGGCTTTTTGTAATTGCATTATTACAACGATACCCCCTCTCAAAAAAGCAATTCCACATGCACCTCTGCTTGCCTGATATTCATCCCACACATATGGGATGGATTTCAATTGTCAAGAGACTACATATGCTCGGGACGGTCGGAAAGTAGTTGGACTTTTCGTGCTGCTGCCTCTCCATTTGCAACTGTATAAACACATTATATATTGGTGGAATCTACATCCATTTGCCAATAACGTGGTCAGTTTCTTTTCAAAGATAGTTGTATATGTACAATATTCTGTCCACTTATATGTCATAGGGGTTTTATGTATCATAGGGTATTTGTTAGAGGAAAAACAAGGGTAACCAAAACAAAAGAACATTCTAATCATTTTAATCGCGAAGAAGTTCAGTTTTTGAACTTCATTATCACTGAAGATTAAATAATGGTTCATAATTCCGAACTTGGGATAAAAGGTCAGTCACAGCAGTCATAGAAACGAGCTGGTTCCCCACCTCTGAAGAGATTAAGCTTTTACATTCGGCTAATAGTCATGTTTGTTGCTTTTGTGGATTCACGAGGATTGATAGTTAGTCATTTCATGTCAAATGGTAAAAACTGTCATTGCTAAGTACAATTCTGAAGTAATTCAGAAAAAAAAACAAAGAATAAATGCTGAAGTAAACGCGTCCCAGATAAGTAAAGAAAATTGTTTCCTACTTCACGATTACGCACGCTCCCATACAACCGCATCTACAGTGGAGACTATCAACTATAACCCATGGCAAAAGTTGTTTTACTCTTCTTATAGCCCAGACCCTACCCCACATGACTTTTATTTGTGTCTAGAACTGATGAAAATGCTTGCTGAGAAAAAAATTGAGACCAGGGCGCATTTGATACCGGTGGTTACACAGTACCTAAGACAGTGGGTCTACCCCATGGTTAATAGTGGGAATGGTAAAGCCCCTACGAAGATGGCAAAAAATGCATAGACATAGATAGACAATTTGTTAAAACAGTGTAGAAATAATTTTGTTAAAAGGTTAAATGGTTTTAGATAACTAGTCAAAAGTCCAACTACTTACCGACCGCCCCTCGTATAATTATGATTCAAGACATATCAGATGGCCACTTTGGAGATACAAATTATAGAGTTCTCGTTGAATCCATTTCAACTACTAGAATCTGATAGTCAAACAGAGAATTTATTTATGTCAATAATGCAATTATTTTCTTTATGGCTCATTGAAATCGAGACGATTCAAATGGGCACCCATGTCATAGGCTTTGGAATTGAAATAACAAAGTAAGAATTCTTAACCCACGGGTCTGCAGATCTGTTAATTGTTGCTGGCTTATTTTTGATTCCAGATATATCAAAGATGGCCACTTTGGAGACACAAATTATGGAGTTCTCGTTGAATCTCTTTCAAACACTGGCAACTGATGGTCAAACAGAGAATGTATTTATGTCACCTGTAAGCATAGCCTTGGTTATCTACATGGTTTATATGGGCGCTGATGGAAACACGGCAGAACAAATGAGAAAATCATTAAAACTTGAAGACAAACGAAGAAAGGACATACTCCACACCACAAAACAATTGATTGATTCCATGAGTTGTGATGGCAATGTCAGTGGATATCTTCTTACTGTTGCAAACAAATTGTACCCGAGTGTCGGTAAAGTTATACTGGATAACTTTATAAAGGAGGTTACTGAATATTTCAACACAGAGGTTGAACAGTTAGATTTTACCACGAAACCAGAAGAGAGTCGCCAGTTGATCAACACGTGGACACAGGCAGCAACGCATGATAAGATTAAGGACCTGATAGGACCTGACGTCATAACGCAACAAACCGCCATGATTCTGGTTAATGCTATTTACTTCAAGGGTGACTGGAAGGACAAATTCCTCACTGATCGTACGACGAAGGAGGATTTTACACTGATAAACGGCCAGACCAGTCCGGTACTAATGATGCACAAGAATTTCGAGAAGGCTATGTATGGACAAGATGAGAGCTTGGCGTTTAAGGTGTTGCAGCTACCGTACTCGGGCGATCAAATCAGCATGGTGATTATACTACCCGATTCACATGATGGATTGATCGATCTGGAACAGAAGTTAACAGCTCCAATAATGAGAGAACTGATTACAAATATGCGACAAAAAGAAGTAAATGTTGATCTACCAAAGTTTAAAGTGGAGTCGTCCTTCCAGCTTGCTGACCAGCTTTCTAGGCTAGGGATGCCAGATTTATTTGACGAAAGGATGGCTAATTTGTCCAAGATGAGTAAGGAACAGCTGCACGTATCGCACGTGATCCATAAAGCGTTTATCGAGGTCAATGAAGAGGGATCCGAGGCTGCAGCTGCAACTGGAGTATCTATCACACTATGCTGTTATATTCCGCCCATGGAATTCAAGGCAAAACATCCATTTATCTACATGATTTGGGACAATAGGTCAAACCTACCTTTGTTTATGGGGCGAATGATGAAACCTCCAAGTGATAGCCAAATTTAAAATGTACAAACTAGTAATAAACAAATCCACTGAGACGGGAAATCATAACAAATGGCGTTTCAATGTGTAAATGCATATATGTAAGCTAAGTTATCGCCAAATCCGAAAGGACATTATATATAATATATATGTACATAATAAAAAAGTTTAGCAACAAAATGTACATATCTGTAGTAGCCAAAATAGTTTTGTTTTAACATAAAATCAAACGTTTACACAATAGATTATAGCTAGAGAACACAAACAGATGAATTTTATACTGCCATCGCGTGCGTCTCGCACTCCAGATGCCCATTTCCGGTTTTCATGTCTGCCTTAGTATTCATGTGTATGGAGCATAATTCTATAAAACATTTAGGTGTGAACATAATTGTCTTTGCTCAGCATAAAAAAGGCCACTAAAAAGAATTTTCTGCAAAGCTGTGGGACTACGCAATGGACTTACGTTAGAAGGACGTTATATCGCTAATGTGTTCCTACGTGGCAGAACCGGCGATAAAGATGTCTTTTTTTAATTTTGCGCATCTGAAAGCATAAGTAACAATTTGAGGATGCTATGTGAGCCAATTTGTGTGGTTTGAGATAGTCCCGGTCAAGGACGTCGTAGAAAAAGGCCATGAGAAGATGACCGTCATAATTTCGTAACGTCACGGCAAAGATGTTCCATATCAACACCAAAACTTCCGAGTGGCTTCCACAAGAATTTCAACACAGAGTATCCACACTTGCCATCCGGGATTGTCTCCACAGATGAACGGTTACTAGACGTTGACCATACGTCGTAATTTCCCTGACGCTACACCATGAACGCACCAGACTTGACTGGTATAGAGTCTTAATGCTTTAAGCCAAATTAAGCGTATACAACATTGATGCACTCCCATTATCATCCCTTTCTTTCTGATTTGTCACCCATAGAGCACATACGGTGCATTTAAGGAAGACGTGTGCGTGACCGTACTGACACGAATGACGTTCAATCCCTTTATAAAGTAGTAAATGTTGATACTGTGTACAAACAATTTAGGTGGATTAGAAAACGTTTCACTGCTGTTCTTACTCGAAAATGGCCGCACAGTCGATACCGAATTCTATTGTAACTTTTTATTTTGACCCCTCACCTACGTCAAGACAATGTTTCTAACACAATAGTTAACGTTACCACAAAGCAACCTTTGAATGTTGTGCGTAAATGCATATGCTAAAATGTATATAACGGTTGTGAAATAAATATAACAGAAAATACATGTTTTCAGTTAACAAAGTCAGTGTTGCTAAACTTTTTTTACATGGTATACATGTATATATGAATATAGCATCTGTGTCCACCAACCAGTCGTATTCCTAGTGTGTATGTTAAATTACACAACGACCTATCCGATTGGTCGAGACATGCGTCCCGCCCAATCAAATTGCTTGTAATGTAATTTAGAATTGAAATATCGGTTAAGATTTGTAGGTAAATACGGCCCCTGGCATCTTGAATGATGGTTCGAACATTTACCGAGCAAAGAGAATTATAAAATGGCGTTTCAAAGTGTAAATCTTTTTTGTGTAAGCTAAGTTATCGTCAAATCCAGTATTGTTGGTACTCATTTGAATCGTCTCATTCAGGCGATTCCAATTAGTATCCGCAATATATTGTGGACCAACTCATATAATGAATTTACAATTTTGCTTCTTGTGTAATTTATTGCTCCGGCGGCCACTTGAGTTAGCAATCATGTCGATGTGCTAAGCAACATACATGAATATAGCTTTTAGGACTAGAATATCTAATAATTTTGTCTACACGACTTTGGAAAACAGATGGAGTCCCACCATTGTTGTTTATGGCACGGATGGTGATACCATGAAACGTGGACCACATAGAGATTAATTAAATGAATAAATGTGATATGAAAATTATTTCACGAGAATGGGGTGAGATGCGGTTGAAAAAACGAGTCGGAATGGACGAGTTTTTTAACCGCATATCACCCCATTCGAGTGAAATAATTTTCATATCACATTTATTCAGTTAGTTAATATCTTTTTATTAAATGCCTATTTCGGAAGTTTGACCCCCATTTTGATATAAAAAACTTTCTTATTTCCCATAAAATTTGATTCTTGTCTTCTTTGTTACGCGTATAAATACATGTTGTTTGTGTATTTACAGAAAAGGGGCCGTCATTTTGTTCGAATTTTGAAGCGAGAAAGATATAAGCATATATCTCCCTCCAAATCCGCAGAATTAAAATCCTCCCTGTTTGACGATCTGTAAACATTGCATCTCTAGAGAAATCAATATGCCTTTTGCCTACGTCATAGATTGGGTGTAAATTAGGTCACATTAACTTGTCAATGAGTCTAAATCTATATTTAGATCAATAATCGAGGGGCCTAAAGTGGTGAATTATGTCCACTGATAAGGAAGTACTCTCGTAAAAACAAATTTCAACATTTAAACTCATGAAATACACCCTCGGAAACCCAGTGGTCATAGCTACGCTACATGACCCCTGGGGCACTTGGCTTGTTAAACTTTGAATTAGCCGCCGAAAATCGATACGAAACGCGTGAGCGCAAGACCCAATCAAATAACATTTCTCATAAGTCAATGCGTTGTCAATTACAACCAAGATGGCTGCGCTCATGATAAGTTGTAATTTGTGTGACAACTATATAAGAATTACAGATCGCTGATATCTTATACGGCTTTAAAATAGTAAGAGGGGTAAAGTTTCTTTTGGAAGTCTTTTAAACTCGAAACATCAAATTTTTCGCACGCTAAACGATATCAATCTTCCATATTGACAACTTACCCGAAGCGATTTGTTAATCTCCTACGCAGTTATCTACCCTGAATCAGGATTAAATTACGTATCTCTGACGTAATCACTGTTTAGATGTTGGCGATTTGTATCGGCCAGATTGATTGGTCTACTCGCCCATCATGAAATGATGATGGAACCAATGAAACGGCGGCATTTGGGAGCGGCTAATACAAAGTTTTAATGGCCAAATGCCCCAGGGGTCATGTAGCGTAGCTATGACCACTGGGTTTCCGAGGATGCATGAAATATACTCTTTATAATGTCTCTGGGTTGGAAAAAAGTAGTTCCTAAATTACGGCACCGTGAACCTGAAAAGTGATATCGTCACTGCAGTGAAAATATCAAAATTTATTTTACTGAGAAATTCCAGGATTTCACTGAAAGGAATGTAATAAAATTAAATTTGAAACTTACGAACTTAAAAAAGTAAAATGCAAGGCAACAAATGCGTTTAAAAATAAAGTTATCTCCCATATTCCGTGACCAAATCACATATTTTGGATACAATATGAGATGGGTTTACCGTTTCGCAAACAGCAAAATGTCAGGGTGGTCGAAAATTAAAGCATATGCTGAGAACATATAGATGTTTATAAAGATGAAGAGTATGTGAAATATCACATGGAGATATTCAAGCAAAAGGAATAAATATTGGTTATCAGCATTTTCGTCTTTTGCCTCAGTGTTTCCTAAACAGTTACTTTTAGGGACTCCAAAACCGGTTCTTGTTTGGGAAAGGGATAAATGAAAAGTTATACAGTGTATGTTAAATATACAAAATCCATCAGTATCAACATTCATGTTGTCGCGTGCAACATCATTCAAACGGGAACAGCTCATTCTTACCCTCTGGGGAAGGTATGATTGATTGCGGTTTTTGCCACTTTCAACTGCTTTTTTCTTATCGCTGGGACCGGAGCACCTAACAATGTATTCTATTATGACGTACTAAAAGTCTATATCTAAGGTGCACCTATAAAATATAGGTGCACTTGTATATTCTGAGGTGGTTTTATAAATTCTATACGGGCACTTCTTTTTTTTATAAGTGCACTCGTAAAATTCATAAGATCACCTCAGAATATACAAGTGCTCTTGTATTTTTAGAGCCTCTTTTTCACACGGAAATTGTATTTTTAGAACCTCTTTTTTACACGGAAATCTATTTATAAAGCCTGATTATGTAATAAAATACAAGTGCACGTGTGCAATTTACAAGTGCACTTGTAAATTTATAAGTGCACTTATATAAATTTCAACCTGGTCGTATAAAAATACAAGTGTATGCATAAAATATACAAGTGAACTTGTATTTTTACAGGTGTACGTCAAATATAGACTTTAACCCATTTTGTACGGCATATTCTATGCATTTCTCTGACCCGTACTACTACAATATCCAATCAGAACCTGAAGTTGTTCTCTTACTCAGATATCCATTTGGGAAAAGGTTGAAGGGTTCTTCTAGACCAATGATAAATAGCGTCTTTGGTGGCATTCACCTAAGTCGTATTCCAAAATAATGTCCCTGTTAAATGACACAACAACCTATCCGATTGCCCGAGACATGCATCCCACCAAATCAGTGTGCTTGTAATTCAATTCAGAATTGAAAGTCAATTTAGAATTGTAGGTAAATGCGACCCCTGACATCTTGAATAATAGTTAGATAAAGGTAATGTGCGTTCGCTCTTCATGGATAACAACAACATATGGACAATCAGAGTTTGCATTCTTGTGTGATGCATTTGCATGACTTAGGAACAATAACATTAGAAAGGAATTTAAGCGCTTAAGTATTTTTTTTCACTTTCTATCCATGTCCAGTTGCATTATTATTTTCCCAATGTTAGGCTTCTACAAATGGGTGAATACAAAATAAATGGCACAAACATCTTGAGTTTTGAATTTTGTATGTGGTTAGTGTGCAAAGGGTTCGCTGAAGTTCACACAAGAACAAAAGTCGTGCGCTGTCTGGAGTGCAACGGCAAATTTAGAGAAACTCGAAATAATTAAATACTGTGGGAATTCTATGACAGAAAAGTCAAGTTTTTATGATAATCCATGTACAAAAATGTTTGTTGCCTTGAACAAATATGATTTTGAATACCTTAATAAGGACAAAACCTCCTGACTGTTCCTTAAATAAACCCACCCATGTTTGTCTGGAGTGCAACATTTGAAGTTTAACAACCCCTCTTTCACTGTACATTACTTTTTAATGAACTATTGTTCGCTTTTTCAGATAACACAGCCTCAAAGATTATTCACACCAGAAATCCAGTTTAGACACAGACTCGTGTTTGATTTAGACCAGTATTTATGTTGTCTGGAGTGCAACAAGTTTTTTGGCTTAAATGAAAAAGACCTGATCTAAAGAAAGTGTTATCATCAAATATTGTTTTTTTTTTTTTTTAGAAAGGGCATATATTTAAACAATTTAGGCACAAATTTGTGTCTTTTTTTGCGATTGGTTTTCATTTTAGGGGTTAGAAATTTAAATCTTAGAAAATTGAACTTTCTTGGTATGATTACAATTGCTCATTGTTTGAAATACATGGAAAAGAGTTACATTGCTTGTAATAGTTATAACATGAATTATTTGTACCATTTTACTTGATAAAGAAGTGCGAATTGTATAATAAATTAGCCAACTTTGTCAACATGTGAATATGTCTGGAGTGCAACAAATTATTTTTTAAAAAAATAACTTTCATTTTTCACCATTTATAGCACACCTATCAAAGGTGATTAATTGTTTAGTTAGCACTTATTACATGTCAAGCTATAATATAAGTAATTTTTTATACCTATCCAGTGCATATTTAGAAAAAAATATTCACGAAATTAAAGATTTTCTTAGAAAATTGAACTATCTTTGTATGATTACAAGTATTCATTGTTTGAAATACATCGAATAGTATAAAATTGTAATAGTAATCATGTGAATTATTTTTACCATTTTACTTGAAAAAGAAGTACAAGGAGGATCATAAATTATCCGAATAGGTTAATAATGTCTGGAGTGCAACACATTTGTGACAAAAGATGCAAGTTTTGGATTGTCTAGATTTTAGTTCAAACATGACAATTATACAAGGTTTTTTGCAGACATGTTCTGAATTCATTTTATTGTTGAGAAAATTGGGTCTGAAGTCTATACGAGGCCAAACTTTATCATAATAAAAACCTTTTGACCCATGTATGGAAAAATCACTAGTAATTTTGTGTAAAAAGTCATATTTTCACCAGATTTATGACAGAAAAACTAGGCTTTTTGCTTAGAATTCCTTATTGATTCACATAATACAATTTGGATTGAAAAAAATAATATTTTTCGTATCATTGTGTGAGGGTACACTACTTTGTAAATGTTTGTATTTTCATGTTTTTCTGTTGATTTTCTTCAATTAAAACATCTGAAACTTTTTTTATGTCTAAATATTTTTCAATGCCGTTTTAGATTATTAAAATTTGATCTATGTACAATATTAGAACATGTAGACCAAAATGATCAATTGAAGTTTAAAAATTGGAAAAAAACAATAATTTTTTGGTGCCATTTTATTTGAATTCATCCAAATAGGAAGAGTGGGTAGGTAAAGTTTACATACAACCTTGGTTAAGAAGGATATATGAACTTTATTCAAATTTTCCTTGGACGGAAATGATCTACCCACACAGGTTGTTTATTGTGCGTCACATTAATTAATTGAATATTCGTTAGATTCAGGAACTATAACAGAAGACAGTGTTTAAAGGGAGTTTAATGTGTTGAACAATAAGCTGAATTGTGTACCAGTTATCGATAACGACTACAACAACAACACAGAATAAATTAATAATTGCCGATCTTGGTAAATATTTGTGAGTAGAAACGAAAATTATCTTAGCCAATGGACGATAAAGAAATGCCCCAATTGTTCTTCGTTGCACGCGTTATTGTATCGATTTATCGACTGACTATCAAAACAATCGACATGCCAATGACAAAGAATTTTGTGCTAACAATAGACTAGGTTTTACGTTATGTTTTGATAAACCGTCGGTATTGTTATAAAATCTCGTAACTACGGCTTAAATCAAGCCGTAGTTACGAGATTTTATAGCAACACGAAATACTATTTTGTTTGTCCGAATTTACGTCACGATTAACTGGATAAAATCGTTCCCTATTAAAGATCACATCCCCATTGTTTGTCTTAAATTCTATGTTGGGCGGAGAGATCTGTCGATTGGCGTTTGGTCAATTGCCATGGTGCAAACCTTGTTCTTCTCTGGCAAATGACATAACATACATCAATGAGACTTAAATCTTAGTAGGCTACATGTATAAAATACACAAGAAAATATGACTGAACTAGATTTCTCACTTTCAGGAAACAGCCAAATCCTATAATTTATGATAATAAAAATTAAAGCTGCACCAGGTCAATACACCCTCATGATATACATAACTAAGGATTGTTACTGGCGGCGTTAAAGTCGACAATTTTAACCCTTTCCCAAACGACAAAATTTTAGGGTGGTCCAATTCGAAAGCTGTTGCAGACGACAAAATGGATGTTAATAAAGATTGAAATTGAGAGTGATATAGCCAAGAAAATATTGAGGCAAAAGGAGAAACTGCTGGTTATCAGCAGACGCAGTTTCTTCTTTTGTCTCAATGTTTTCACAAGCCTATTCTATTAGGGTCGTCAAAACCAGGTCTTGTTTGGGAAAGGGTTAAACGCATTGATTTGCTCTTGTCACAGAACACTAGATTACATGAAGTGGGTACTCATATAGGATCCCATCGGTGTTATGGACATTTTCACAAGACAAAAAGTTACCCGATAAGTAGTATTAGGAAATGAAAAAATACCCTTTAATTTGTGCATACACGTAAAGCCATTAATAATTAAAGCTATTAACAAACGGCAAAATTCTAAACTGAACCAAATTCAAAAATATTGCAAACGACTATTTCAAGTGAATGAATTTTATTCATTTAGTGATTTTATTGTAGAAAACCTTGTGGGAAGTAAATAAATCGACACAAAAAAAAAATCCTCTCATTTTCCGAAATTTTATCCAAAACCTTTATCTTTAGGTGGTCTGAAAGCGTTACTATATGGTAAAATGGGAGAGTTTGATATATAGATCTACATTATGTTTATCGATGTTTGGGGCACCCTCTTTATCATATTTGTCTGGATGAGAGGGGATGAATGCTTTTCATAATTTATTGCTCATCAAATCGAGACGATTTAAATGAGCATCCATGACACAGCATTTGGAATATTGAAATAAGACGGTAAGAATTCTTAACCCACGTACTCATCTGTTGCTCTGTAATTGTTGCTGACTTCTTTTTATTGCAGATATATCAAAGATGGCCTCTTTGGAGACACGAATTATAGAGTTCTCGTTGAATTTATTTCAAACACTGGCATCTGATGATCAAACAGAGAATTTATTTATGTCACCTGTAAGCATAGCCTTGGTTCTCTACATGGTTTATATGGGCGCTGATGGAAATACGTCAAAACAAATGAGAAAAACATTAAAACTTGAAGACAAACGAAGAGAGGACATACTCTACACTACAAAACAATTGATGGATACTATGGCATGTGATGGCAATGTCAGTGGATATATACTTTATGTTGCAAATAAATTGTACCCGAGTGTCGGTAAAGTTATACTGGATGACTTTATAAAGGAGGTTACTGAATATTTCAACACCGAGGTTGAACAGTTAGATTTTACCACGAAACCAGAAGAGAGTCGCCAGTTGATCAACACGTGGACACAGGCAGCAACGCATGATAAGATTAAGGACCTGATAGGACCTGACGTCATAACGCCACAAACCGCCATGATTCTGGTCAATGCTATTTACTTCAAGGGTGACTGGAAGGACAAATTCCTCACTGATCGTACGACGAAGGAGAATTTTACATTGATAAACGGTCAGACCAGTCCGGTACTAATGATGCACAAGAATTTCGAGAAGGCTATGTATGGACAAGATAAGAGTTTGGCGTGTAAGGCGTTACAGCTGCCGTACTCGGGCGATCAAATCAGCATGGTTATTGTACTACCCGATTCACATGATGGGTTACTGGATCTGGAGAGGAAGTTAACAGCTCCAATATTGAGAGAACTGATTACAAATATGCGACAAAAAGAAGTAAATGTTGATCTACCAAAGTTTAAAGTGGAATCGTCCTTCCAGCTAGCTGACCAACTGTCTAGGCTAGGGATGCCAGATTTATTTGACGAAAGGATGGCTAATTTGTCCAAGATGAGTAAGGAACAGCTGCACGTATCGCACGTGATCCATGAAGCGTTTATTGATGTCAATGAAGAGGGTTCAGAGGCTGCAGCTGCAACTGGAGTAGTTAAAAGGCTACGCTATTATATTTCGCCCATGGAATTCAAGGCAAAATATCCATTTATCTACATTATTTGGGACAATATGTCAAACCTACCATTGTTTATGGGACGAATGATGAAACCTTCAAGCGATGAGCAAAGTTGAATTATACAAACTTGAAATGTACAAAGCCTATGAGAAGGGGAGAATCATATACTGATGTTTTGGTATGTTTGTACATGTAGCCTATATAAAACAATTTCATAACAAATGCGACATTGTTGGTTCTCATTTGAATCGTCTCATTAAAGCGATTCCAATGAGTATCCGCAATTTTGAAAATGTATAGCGTATCAACTAAGATAAACAATTTCGCTTCTTGTGTTATTTGTTGCCCCTGCGGCCACTTAGGATAGCAATTGTACCGATGCGCTTAGCCAATGTAGACCTATAAAGAATTCAAAACATACTATCTATTTATCTTTATGATTTTGGAAAACAGATGAAGCTCCACCTTTTTGTGACAAAGGATGTATATGTAAACCAAAAAAAAAAAAAAAAAAAAAAAAAAAAAAAAAAAAAAAAAAAAAAAATACGTTTCAAAATCAACAGTTGTCTTCACTATTTCATAACCAAATCACATATATTGGATAACACAATATGAGCTGGTTTTTTACCTTTTCCCAAACAGCAAAATATGCAGAGAACAAATGGATGTTTATAAAGATGAGATGTATGTAAAATATCACATGGAAAATATTGCGACAAAAGGCGAAAATACTGATTATCAGCATTTTCTTCTTTTGCCTCAATGTTTCTTAAACAGTTTCTTTAAGGGCATCAAAACCAGGTCTGGTTTGGGACATGGTTAAATTGTTAAATGAAAATTTATATGAGGAAGTATACAGTGTATATGAAGTATACAAAAGCCATCAATATCAACATCTATGTTGTCTTATGCACAACGGGAACAGTCCAATGTTTGGGGAGGGTTAAACTGAATGTGGTTTCGCGCCACTTTCAACTGTCTTGGTCGTATCGTGCCGACTAGAGTACCTAACGATGGATTCCATGCATATCTCTTACCTGTACCACTACACTGTCCTATCAGAACGCCAAGCTGCTCTGTCACTCGAATATCCGTTTGGGAAAGAGCTGACGGGTTCTTCTAGATAGACGAATGCTATATAGCATCTTTGTTGGCATTCACCAACGTCGTATTCCTACTGTGCGGTTCCTACTTCGTGAATGATACTTGGGTAGGTTATGTGCGTCCGATCTTTCAGAGATCAGAACAACATGGTGACATTCAGAGTTGGCATCGTTGTGTGGTGCATTGCAGTATTCAGGACCAAAAAGAAGATTTAAATTGCGCTGTTACCACTTTATTACTTTCTGGGCTTCTATAGATAGTGATCTTGATTATGTACTTAAAAAGACTCATATTAATTTCTAAAATTGTTTGTTATGTCAAAACTATTTAAAGTATTAACGATTATTTATATTTAATAAACTTGATTTTGATGAAATAAAAAAAAAAGTTTGTGAATTAAAAAAAAATGTTTGTTTTGAACATAAATTGATTTATTATAACGTATTAAAATGTACATTTTTAAATTGTACAATTTGTCAAATTCTTTTTATATTTTTATTTATTTTCAGGTTCGTTCTGACAACTTGACATTATCTAGGCTACACAGATTGAAATTGCGGACCTAATACAGAAATACGGACCAAATAACATAGAGGAAATTTGCGGACCATACACAAAGAAGGAAATCGCGGACTATAGACTAAAGAAGAAAAAAGCGGACTATAAGATAAAGAAGGAAAATGCGGACCAAAGAGTAAGAGTGAATTTTTAATTGATTTACTACTGAAAGATAAGTTATATTTATATCTGTAATTGTTTACATTATGTCAATATTTAGTAATAATGCAAAATTAATTTTATACAGTTAAAGTTGATAGAAAAAAAAGACTTTATGAATGAAATGAAATGTTTATTTAATGAATCACGTCAGCAGATGATATAATGAAATCTACACGTTTGTAATTGCAAAATTTGTTAAATGTTTTTTATTGTTGTTGTTGTTGTTTTTCAAATAGTTTTTTCTATTAAGACAAACGAAGAAAATGCTCCTTTTGTTGAATCTAACTTAATTTATATATCTGTAACTTCATTATATATGAATATCAACAGCGTGTCTACAAGAGAGACAGGCACGCGTTTGTCACCTCTGGAGATAATCGGTTGTGTGATGTCCAATTGACAATTGTGATTAGGAACAGAACAGAACAGAACAGAACAACTCTTTTATTCACCCAGGTACAAGTTTGTACAACATGGGGTTATAACATACAAAGTACAACATGCAACAAATTTTCCGGGGAGGTGGGAGACAGAGAGAGAAACAAGGAGAAAGAGACAGATAGAGAGAGTGAGAGAAAGATAGAGAAGAAAGATGTTCAGAGAAAGTTATCGTTATAGGGGAGAGACTGGCTAACATCCAATATGCGCCGGTAGATAACCGTTACACGGCTTCCACGTGCAAGCGCACGTGTAACCAGTGTCGCGATCTTCTACGAAGGTCAATGTCTATAGTGCTTTTATGCGAGATTGGATTATCTTTTTGAACACGTATTATGGATATTATATGCATAAGAAGTAAGTTTTGGGCTATTATCATGATTAAAACAGACAGAGATTAACGTGTTAACATGTGGGGTAGAAGGTATTTGATTTTTTTCCTAAATAGCAGACGTTTGGGTTGTTCCAATTTGAATTTTAATGCAGACGACAAAATGGACGATATAACGGTTGAAATATATGAATATTATAGGAAAAGGAGATATTGAGGCAAAAGGAGAAATGCTGATTATCAGTTTTTCTTCTTTTGTCTTGATGTTTTCGCAAGCATTTCTTTTTATAAGGCACGACAAAACCAGGTTTTGTTTGGGATATGGTTAAATAAGAAATAAATAAGTAAATAAATCGTCTGGTGGCATTGTGGGAAATTTAAAATTTTGGACTGATCTATGTAGTACAAGCGCAGCGATCGAAGGGAGTAAATTTCGTTAGCGTATTAATAGAGCATTGATAACACCGCGGGAAGAGGAGAAATTGCTTGATATCAGCAATTTCTGCCCTTCTCTCGACATTCTCCTTCTCTTCTCAAAATAAGCTAACATATGAAGGCTAGCTAGTTGAATTTAGACATTATAATTCTCAGATACTTGCACAGATGTTTTAAATTTTCAGCATCGTTAATTGTCAATAATAAGCGGAGTTCGCGTATATGATCGTTTTGTAAATTTAGATTTGACATGAAGATGGTTCGATGAGCCGATAAAGACTCGCACTCAAACAAATAATGCATTTCAGACCCTATTTCGTCTTTTCTACATAACTGACAAATTCTATCGTGATATGGGATTGATTCATAGCGGCCGACTTCAACTGGTAATCTATGGTTTGAGGTTCGAAATTTAAATAAAGACAGCACATCAAAATTGCTCAGGACTTTAAAATACGGTTCTAAATTATGCGAATCTTTAAAACTGTTATAAGTTCTACCCTTTTCTGATTCCCTCATCTGAGATGCCCAGGTTTGCTTATATTGGTCAATGTATGACTGCTTTATTGTCTTACTTAAATGCTTACTAGTGATATTATTTTGATGTAGCCAAAGATCAGGTCGGCCTGCACCGTTTAAGATATTTTTTATTTGATTTGTCCATTTGAAATTATTGTTGTTTTGGTTGATCATGTACGTATAAATTCGATATGATAATTTGGACGTTTTACCAGTTATTAAGCGATTCCAGAATGAGATCATGCGTGACTTTATAACGATTGAGATCGGATATCTACTAAGTTCGCCGTATAACATGTAAAGTGGTGTCGATTTTACGCGCTTTGGTAATTTTCCGCAGAAAGTCATTATGAATTTTTTTCGAGCATTTCAATGTTTTCGTAGCCAAATATTTCTGAACCGTATGTTAATATGGGTAGTACAGTGTGATCGAATAATTTAATTATAAGATCTATTGGTAAATCGGAGTTATTACATTTAGTGTATAGTAAGTGTAATGCTTTAGTAGCTTGCTGAGCGATATGTTTTTTAGCGTTGAGGAAAGAGCAGCTACTAGTAAGGCAGACGTCACACAACTGATTATCTTCAGAGGTGACAAACGCGTGCCAGATTGACACGCTTCACACTTCTGTTTATCCTTTCCCTAACTGCACGCTTCACACTTCTGTTAACCATTTACCAAACTACAAAAAATAGATTGTTTTGATTTGAAATCCTTTCACTTACTACGAAAAATGAAGATCAGAAAACATTAAGACAAAAAGAGAAAATGCTAGTAATTACCACCTTCTTCATTTTTCTCAATGTTTTCCCACAGTGAAAACGCGATACTGTTCGAGAAAGGATGCTGACGATCTGGAGGGGTCAGAAAACATTTAAGAAAAGAACAATATTTTGTAAAAGGGTGAGAAATATATTTAATATAGGCAAGTAACATATATAATAATAAATAAGATTAAAGCCACAATGCGACAGATTTTCACACAAAAATTATTGAAACGAAATATACATCTTTCAAGCTGTATATGAATTGCAATTTTATCAACCATTCATAGTTGACGAAGACATGGTACATAAGCCCTTTAATGTAATTGCTGTGGTCATGGTATCATACAGCCCTTATGATGAGGAAGTTAATTAATTAGTATCAAAGGGCCGATACGCAAATAAGATACAAAAGTTTATAACAATCAATTAAGTAAGCATATACAATAATTATATCTTTAATGTTTGACATATCATATCAATTAAGGGTGGCAATTAACGATTAACAAACATCGTTTGTAAATTCAATTAATAGCCAAAGATAAAACAAATTAATTTCTTTGAAAACATACATGACAGATATGAAAATTTGCAACACTATCTGATGGATAATTTAATCATTAATTATTTGTTTACCCAGAAAATCTTGTAAAAAGAAATAAAAAAAACATGTACATGAACAGAATATTATATATGATGACATGATTTTTTCGGTAAACTTATTTTATTATCAAATACTATTTTGTAAAATATAATCATATAACAATACTATTGACATAATAAATAAATTCAGTAATCAATACTAGTTCTTTTTCAGTTGTATGCTAAATCAAATTCATATCTATTCTTTGGTCCAAATATTCTTCTTTATCTTATAGTCCGCTTTTTCCTTCTTTAGTCTATAGTCCGCAATTTCCATCCTTGTGTATGGTCCGCAAATTCCCTCTATGTCATTTGGTCCGTATTTCTGTCTTAGTGCTATGGTCCGCAATTTCAATCTGTGTAGCCTAGATAATGTCAAGTTGTCAGAACGAATCTGAAAATAAATAAAAATATAAAAAGAATTAGACAAATTGTACAATTTAAAAATGTACATTTTAATACGTTATAATAAATCAATTTATGTTCAAAACAAACATTTTTTTTAATTTCAAAAGGTTTTTTTTATTTCATCAAATTCAAATTCATAAAACATAAATATTCGTTTATACTTTTGACATAACAAACAATTTTAGAAATTAATACAAGTATTTTTTAAGTACAAAATCAAATCCACTCTTTATCTTATAGTCCGCATTTTCCTTCTTTGTCTTATAGTTTGCATTTTCCTTCTTTGTCTATAGTCCGCAATTTCCTTCTTTGTGAATGGCGGGCCGTGAATGGCCAGCAAAATTCCCCTATGTTATTTGGTCCGTACATTGTATTTCTTTCTTAGTGTTACATGGTCATCAAAATCTGAAAATAAATAAAAATATAAAAAGAATTAGACAAATTGTAAAATTTATAAAATGTTCATTCTAATACGTTATATTATAAAATCATTTTATGAAATAAACATATTTTTTTTCATTCACAAAGTTTTTTTTTATTTCATCAAATTCAACTTCATAAAATATAAATATTCGTTAATAAATTTGACATAACAATCAATTTTAGAAATTAATATGAGTCTTTTTGAGTACAAAATCAAAATCACTCTTTATCTTATAGTCCGCATTTTCCCTCTTTATCTTATAGTCCGCATTTTCCTTCTTTGTCTATAGTCCGCAAAATCAGCGTCCGCGTTTTAGTGTGACCTCACAAATTTGCAAACTGAATCAAACAAAGGACAATAAGTCAAAAAATACAAATGTTAGATTTGTGGTTCTTGCGCTCTACACACTCTAGCTATGAGGTCTATATATTGTGTCGATTTTCGTTTTTGCCTATTTTCCGGTTGGACTAAAACACGCAAAGGACCTATTTTTGGCGCAAAGGACGCAAAGGACCTGAAGGCCACGCAAAGGAGATTTATACCATCCCAAACTCCTTATTTATGACTTTTAATCGCATTTAATTGTTATAATAATGTATTTTACGATTAAATCTAGCCAATAACGTTTGTTTTGGGACATAAAGTGTCTGATTTTTGTGTTAATTCCGATTTTAAAGGGCTACTCACGGACGTAAAGGAGCTGGCGGTGGCGCAAAGGAGATTTATATAAGCCCAAACTCCTTTATCGTGATTTTTTTATCGCATTTAACTGCAATGTTCATGCATATTAAGATCATATCTAATCAATAATGTTTGTTTTTTAGACAAAAATTTTCTGTTTTTTGTATAAATTCCGATGTTCATATGCTACTCACAGACGAGAAGGAGCTGGCGGTGGCGCAAAGGAGATTTATATAAGCCCAAACTCATTTATCGTGAATTTTTATCGCATTTAACTGCAATGTTCATGCATATTAAGATCATATCTAATCAATAATGTTTGTTTTTTAGTCAAAAATTGTCTGGTTTTTGTATAAATTCCGATGTTCATATGCTACTCACAGACGAGAAGGAGCTGGGCGGCGCAAAGGAGGTTTGTATCTGTATAAACTTTTCAATCGTGAATTATCGTCACATTAGATTGTAATACTTATGCATTATTAGATCATAACTATTCAATTATATTCAATTATATATACATTTTTTTGAAAAAGTTAAAGGTTTTTGTACTGATCCCGATTTTCATAGGCTATACTCACCATGGTCGAAAAAGAACTTGCGGTGGCGCAAAGGAGATTCAAATCAGCATTAACTCCTTAATCGTGAATTTTTATTGCATTAAATTGCTATTATTTATTAATAGTTAGTCAATAAAGATTGTGCTTTTTTGAAAAGGTGTCTGCTATTTATTCCGATTTTTATAGGCTACTCACAGGCAAATAATATGAGCTGGCGGTGACGCAAAGGAGATTCATATCAGGCTTTTTACTTACGATTTTTTATCGCATTGAATCGTTATCCTCACGCATTTTAAGATCATGCCTAGACAATAATGAGATTTTTTTTTTTGGGGGGGGGGGGGGGGCAGGTTTTTGTGTTAATTCCGATTTTTATATGCTACTCGTGAGCGAAAAGAAGATGACTGCGGCGCAAAGGAGAATATAAGTTTATTGTCGTCGAATTGGAAGGCTGCTGCAGACGACAACTTTTTTGTTGACGAATGTGTGTTAACCCTTTCCCAAACAAGACCTGGTTTTGACGTCCCTATGAGAACAGACTGGGAAATAAATTGCGACAAAAGAGGAAAATGCTAATAATCAACAGTCTCTCGTTTTGACTCAATATGCTTTATCATATGCTTTATCATTTACTAATCTTACATTTAAATCATCATCAATTTTATTATATCCAACAGTTTTCAAATCGGATTGTCCTAAAATTCTGTCGATTGCGATAAGGCTAAACCACTGAAAATATTGAGAGAAAGGAAGAATTGCTGATTATCAGAAATTTCATCTTTTCTCTCAATGTTTTCACAAAATATTTCTATTTTGCACAACCATGTAACATTTCCTCATGTTCTTTAAATAAATTCAATGTAAACACATTCTTATACATGCATATATAAATTTACGTTTGCAACACCCTTCTAATTTGTAAACAAAGCGGAATGAAAAAAAAAAAAACAATGTCATAGAAAGAGCTAAGGGTGTGATGGACTTTCAAATTTGAGACAACTGGTCGTGGCTTTTACAACATCGCTAACAAGCTACTGTTTATCGGAAAACAGAAATTTGACACGCGATTTCAATATCCCTTTCCCAAACAAAACGTCCCTAGTTTTTGCGTCACCAGTAATAGTTTGGAAATTATTGAAAGAAAAGCAGAAAATGTCTATTTCTTATCTTCCTCAATACATTTGTAGTTTCTGTACTATCATATGTGCATTAATTTATTCTTTATTTCTATTCAACTTTAACACCATTATTTTGCCGACTGTATCCCAATCTGTTCGGTAAAGAGTTAACCCTTTTTGCGCCGACGCCGGTTGCTTTTCGCCTGTGAGTTTTCTATTGCCTTTTTTCGCCTGTGAGAAGCCTACGATAATTGCAATGAATACAAATATTGAAAGAATTCGTTCATAAAATGCATAGGAAGCATCAGTAAATATAGTAATAACAATAGAAAAATATTTGAAACAAATTATGATTTCGGACTCGAGGAATAAAATAATCTCCCTTTTCTGTCGTCAGCTCCATTTGCGTAACCTTTGAAACCGTAATTAAGACAAAATCACGAAACATGTTTTTACTAAAACTAGTATGATTGACTAAATATGATTTTAAAAAAGTACGGGTGTAACGATTTAATGTGGTTAAATTCGTCATTAAGGAGTTTGGGGTGATATATATCTCCTTTGCGCCACCGCCAGCTCTTTTTCGCCTGTGAGTATCCTATGAAAGTCGGAATTAACACAAAAACCAGACAATTTATGTACCAAAATAAACAGTATTGATTAGATGTGATCTCAAAGTACATGAATATAACAATTTAATACGATGAAAATTCATGATTAAGGAGTTTGAGCTGATATGAATCTCCTTTGCGCTGCCGACGGCTTCTTTTTGCCCCTGAGTAGCCTATGAAAATCGGAATTTACACAAAAAACAGACAATTATGTGTCAAAATAAACATTAATGATAAGAAACGATATTGGCGTGCATGAATATAAAATTTCAATGCAATAAAAATTCACCATTGAGGAGTTTGGGCTGATTTGAATCTCCTTTGCGCCACCGCCAGCTCCCGTTTTATCTCTTGAGTAGCCTATGAAAATCGGGATTGATACAAAAACCAGACAATACATGTCCAAAACTTAACATGATCAATTAAATTTCTTAAGATACATAAATATAACTATTCAATGAAATACACATTCACGATAAAGGAGTTTGGGCTGGTTTGAATCTCCTTTGCGCCATTGCAAGCTAAGTTTCGCCCATGAGTAGCCTATGAAATTCGGAATTAACACAAAAAACATACCTTTTTTGTTAAAAAATAAACATTAATTGATAAGATGTATTCTTACAATACATGAGTATAACAATTTAATGCTATAAAAATTCACGATTAAAAAGTTTGGTCTGATAATTATGAATCTCCTTTGCGCCATCCGCCAGCTCCTTTTCCCCAGTGAGTATCTAGCCTATGAAAATCGGAATTAGGCTAATAAAAAAACCCAGACACTTTATCTCATAAACACCAGTAAGGATTAGATATGATCTTAGAAAAAATGATTATCACAATTTAATGCGATAAAAATTCAAAATTAGGAAGTTTGGGCTGATATGAATCTCCTTTGCGCCACCGCCAGCTCATTTTCGCACGTTAGTATAGCCTATGAAAATCGGAATTAATACAAAACCTAGACACTTTATGTCCCAACATAAACATTATTGATTAGATATTATCTTAAATACACGTATATAGCAATTTGATGCAATAAAAATTCATGATTTAGGAGTTTATGCTGATTTGAATCTCCTTTGCGCCACAGCAAGCTTCTCAAGTTACGCCCGTGAGTATAGCCTATGAAAATCAGAATTAATATAAAAAACAGACACTTTATGTCCAAACATAAACATCATTTATTAGATATTATCTTAAAACACATGATTATAGAAATTCAATGCAATAGAAATGCATGATTTAGGAGTTTATGCTGATTTGAATCTCCTTTGCGCCACAGCAAGTTCCTTTACGCCCGTGAGTATGGCCTATGAAAATCGGAATTAATAATAAAAAAAACCAGACACTTTTTCTAAAAATACATATTATTTAATAGCTATGGTCTAATAATGCATAAATATTACAATCATTTGTGATGAAAACCCATTATTAAAAAGTTTATACAGATACAAATCCCCTTTGCGCCGCCCAGCTCCTTCTCGCCTGTGAGTAGCATATGAACATCGGAATTTATACAAAAAACAGACATTTTTTGTCTAAAAAACAAACATTATTGATTAGATTTGATCTTGATATGCATGTACATTGCAATAAAATGCGATAAAAATTCACGATAAAGGAGTTTGGCCTTATATAAATCTCCTTTGCGCCACTGCCAGCTCCTAAAAATACGTCCATGAGTAGCCCTTTAAAATCGGAATTAACACAAAAACCAGACACTTTATGTCCCAAAACAAACATTATTGGCTAGATTTAATCGTAAAATACATTATTATAACAATTAAATGAGGTTAAAAGTCATAAATAAGGAGTTTGGGATGATATAAATCTCCTTTGCGTCGCCTTCAGGTCCTTTGCGTCCTTTGCGCCAAAAACAGGTCCTTTGCGTGTTTTAGTCCAACCCCCTATTTTCGAAAATCGGCAAATCCCTGCAGAACTCATTTGCCTAATTTCGAAACTCGGCGAAATAGCTTATTTATGATTATTTTATGGTATATCGGGCCATTTTCTGTGCAGAACTCATCTTCAAAATATCCGTTTTTACGGAGGTATCACAGTTAGCACTTACAAAATCATTTTAAGCCGTTTTAGTCCAATAAAAGTTCGGTACGGAACAGCCAAAGTTCCGTACCGAACAGAACATACGGAACATTCTTCTTCCGTTTGCGCGGAAGTTGATTCGTACCCTAAGCAATTCGCACCTTATCTTTTATCAGAGACATGGATAAACATTATATTAAATGTCTGTGCTTTTATCAGTTCGTTTACACGTTCAGCAGGACATCAAATTTATAGATAATATTGCCATAAAAATAATATCTACACCCGATTTCATTTATTTATTCAAAAAGTTGCAGTTCCATATTTTTTCGGAGCCTGAATTAGATCCATTGCTTTGGGCTTTCTAACCACCGAAATTAAAATGGTTTCACTAAGTTAAATATCGGCATTTTAGAAATGGTTCTTTTAAAGCAAACATGATTTATTACGAAGCTTTTCATCTGCTAAATATATGTGATCTACCATAGATCTGCATACTTATGGTTAATTAATTTGATATGCTCTAATTTCATTTAGACTTTGAAGATAACTAAATCAAAATAGTGAGCCCACCATGCTGGCAAGAACAAGAGACCAAACCAGCCAAACAAACCTATCCTTCCCACCGTGCTGGCTAGAACTAGCAACCAACCCAGGCGAACAAGCCGATACGTCCCACCGTGCTGGACAGAATAAGCGACCGACCCATCCGAACAAGCAGATCCTTCCCACCGTGCTGGCCAGAACTAGAGACTGACCTAGCCGAACAAGCGGATTCTTCCCACTATGCTGGCCAGAACAAGCGACCGACCCTGCCGAACAAACCGATTCTTCCCATGTGCTGGCCAGAACTAGCAACCAACTCAGCTGAACAAACCAATCCTTCCCACCGTGCTGGCCAGAACAAGCGACCGACCCATCCGAACAAGCAGATCCTTCCCACCGTGCTGGCCAGAACTAGCGACTGACCTAGCCGAACAAGCGGATTCTTCCCACTATGCTGGCCAGAACAAGCGACCGACCCTGCCGAACAAACCGGTTCTTCCCGTGTGCTGCCCAGAACTAGCGACCAACTCACCCAAACAAACCAATCGTTCCCACCGTGCTGGCCAGAACAACCGACCGACCCATCCGAACAATCAGATCCTTCCCACTGTGCTGGCCAGAACTAGCGACTGACCTAGCCGAACAAGCGGATTCTTCCCACTATGCTGGCCAGAACAAGCGACCGACCCTGCCGAACAAACCGATTCTTCCCACCGATCTGGCCAGAACTAGCGACCAACTCAGCCGAACATACCAATCCTTCCCACCGTGCTGGCCAGAACAAGCGACCGACCCATCCAAACAAGCACATCCTTCCCACCGTGCTGGCCAGAACTAGCGACTGACCTAGCCGAACAAGCGGATTCTTCCCACTATGCTGGCCAGAACAAGCGACCGACCCAGCCGAACAAGCCGATCCTTCCCACCGTGCTGGCCAGAATAAGCGACCGACCCATCCGAACAAGCAGATCCTTCCGACCGTGCTGGCCAGAACTAGCGACTGACCTAGCCGAACAAGCGGATTCTTCCCACTATGCTGGCCAGAACAAGCGACCGACCCAGCCGAACAAACAGATCCTTCCCACCGTGCTGGCCAGAACTAGCGACCGACCCAGCCGAACAAACCAATCCTTCCCACAGTGCTGGCCAGAAAGAGCAAGCAACCTAGCCGAACTAGCCAATCCTTCCCACCGTGCTGGCCAGAATTAGCAACCAAACCAGCCGAACAAACCAATCCTGCCCACCGTGCTGGCCAGAACTAGCGACCAACTCAGCCGAACTAGCCAATCCTTCCCACCGTGCTGGCCAGAACGAGCAACCGACCCAGCCGAACTAGCGGATCCTTCCCACCGTGCTGGCCAGAATTAGCAACCAAACCAGCCGAACAAACCAATCCTTCCCAACGTGCTGGCCAGAACAAGCGACCGACCCATCCGAACAAGCAGATCCTTCCCACCATGCTGGCCAGAACTAGCGACTGACCTAGCCGAACAAGCGGATTCTTCCCACTATGCTGGCCAGAACAAGCGACCGACCCTGCCGAACAAACCGATTCTTCCCGTGTGCTGCCCAGAACTAGCGACCAACTCAGCCG
Source organism: Fragum sueziense (assembly GCA_963680895.1). NCBI lineage: Eukaryota > Metazoa > Mollusca > Bivalvia > Cardiida > Cardiidae > Fragum > Fragum sueziense. Next base: position 82,345,698 of record OY804592.1, on the reverse strand, counting down.
AACAAACCAATCCTTCCCACCGTGCTGGCCAGAACAAGCGACCGACCCATCCGAACAATCAGATCCTTCCCACCGTGCTGGCCAGAACTAGCGACTGACCTAGCCGAACAAGCGCATTCTTCCCACTATGCTGGCCAGAACAAGCGACCGACCCATCCAAACAAGCAGATCCTTCCCACCGTGCTGGCCAGAACTAGCAACTGACCTAGCCGAACAAGCAGATTCTTCCCACTATGCTGGCCAGAACAAGAGGCCGACCCAGCCGAACAAACCGATTCTTCCTATGTGCTGGCCAGAACAAGCGACCGACCCAGCCGAACAAACCAATCCTTCCCACAGTGCTGGCCAGAAAGAGCAAGCAACCCAGCCGAACAAGCCGATCCTTCCCACCGTGCTGGCCAGAATTAGCAACCAAACCAGCCGAACAAACCAATCCTGCCCACTGTGCTGGCCAGAACTAGCGACCAACTCAGCCGAACTAGCCAATCCTTCCCACCGTGCTGGCCAGAACGAGCAACCGACCCAGCCGAACTAGCGGATCCTTCCCACCGTGCTGGCCAGATCTACAGAATAAGAAATGGATCTTATACTATTATAATCATTCTAATAAGTACGCATGATTCCGCTTACAGTACGACCTCGCAACGTAATGATGACATCATTTATCCTGTGACCTAATTCTATCAGAAAATTCAGATAAAATGTTGCCGTATTCCTATTATGACACAATTCGGACTGGATTTTTGCATGAAATCAAAATAATTAGGTTTCAGAGGAGATTGATTCGCCCCTCCCCGAACCCCCGAACCCCTCTGAATCTGCCAATGTCTCTGCAGCCTGATTATTTCATTTCAATGCAGAAATTCCGAATTGAATTCAGTCAAAATTGTATAATATATAGGCGTAGGAAGAGGGGGCGGGGGTGCTGCCCCCCATAGTTTAGAAAAGGGCTCCTATGCCCCCCATAATGAGTGTAGGACAAAACCCCACCAGGACAAAACCCCCTCGGACAAAACCCCACCAGGACAAAACCCCATCAGGACAAAACCCCACCAGGACAAAACCCCACCAATATATAGAATATTTCTTACCACTGTAGACATCTAGGTAGGCAATGTTTACCTTTCTTGATGCATTATGATAATGTCACTTGCTTGACTTTCGGGAGTGTAGCATGACGGGTGGAATTTAATAGGGTTGTCCTTCCAGTATATGTTGAGCTGACTCTTAAAACTGTTCAGGGAGGGTGCCAAAACTATTTTATCTGGTAAACTGTTCCAAAGGTTCACGATACGATTTGAGAAGAAGTTTTTACGAACATCTAGCCTTGCACGATTCTTGAAAAGTCTTAAGGAATTACCTCTTGTCACAGGGTTTTCTACTAATTTGAAAAACTTAACTTTGTCAATGTCTTCAAGCCCATGTATAATTTTGAAAACTTGGATGAGGTCCGCCCTAATTCTACGGTATTCCAACGTTGGAAGGCCCAATTTCAAAAGACGCTCTGTGTATGTTAAATTCTTTAGGTAAGGAACCATTTTCGTTGCCCTTCGTTGGACATTTTCAATAGCAATGCAGTCCTTTTTGTAATATGAAGCCCAAACGCAGCTCGCATATTCGAGGTGAGGCCTAACAATTGATTTATAAAGGGGCAGGAACATTGCTTTGTCCATAAATGTAAAACTCCTAAAAATCAGGCCAATATTTCTGTTTGCTATTTTTACTTTATTATTGACGTGTTCTGTGAATTTCAAATTAGTATCAATAGTGATCCCAAGATCCTTTTCACTCTGGACTTGCTCAATTGGTATTTCTCTGTCTCCTACGTTCATTTTATATTGCGTTTCTGTGACCTTTTTGCCTATATGTAATATAGCATAACATGTTTATGCTATAGAAGAAAATATTTGATTATGAAAAATATTTTTGAAATAAAAGTTTTGATGATATTTTTTATTATATTTCACAATTTATTACTCTAAATTATTATATTATTTGAAGCTTCAAATATTATATTGTATTTATGTAATTATTGTATTTTTGAAATAATTGTTTTTGATACTTATTTTTCAATCTCTTTGGGTTTTTTTATTTATTTATTTTTTGTCTTTTTTTCCAAAAAGGCTATTGTGTATATATAATACATGGAAATTATTGTGGTAAAAGGAGAAGTATAATTACTGGATATAAGTATTATCTTGGAATATTTTTGTCATCTAAATAAGCAATTTGGCATGTGTTGTATCATTTCCTTATCTAATAAAAAATTATCACCTGTCATAATCAGGAAAATAATAGACAACAGAAGACTAACACCTGAGAACTTCTAATTCTGAATATGCATGTCTATTCTCATGAATCATGGCATAATTCAATTGATTTTTTTAAAGTACAAATCAAATTCCTGATATTGAATGATATTTTTATTTAAATATTCAAATTTAATTTCTTCATTTATGTATCAATCCATAATATAACAATAAATACACCTTTTTTATCAAAAAACAAATTTGTAAGCAAAATCATAAACTAAACCCTTCACAATAAGTATAAAAAATTAAAGAATATTATGGAAATCATCTAAAGAATGAAAATGTTTATATAATAATAAGTAAAAAAAATAGTTAAGTCCTACATTTAATTGTATTAATTGAGTGTTATTTTTTATCCTGAAATTATATTCATCAAAGATCAAAAATGAGAAAATTAGAAAATAAATAGTCAGATCAAAAACATTATAAGACTTGATCAAGTGCAAAATAATTTGTTTTGACAATCATTTATTCTTGAATGACTTGAAAATTGATAAAATATAAGACTGGTGGGGTTTTGTCCGCCTTGCCAATTATAGTGGTGGGGTTTTGTCCGAGGGGGTTTTGTCCTGGTGGGGTTTTGTCCTGGTGGGGTTTTGTCCGTACCCCCCCCCCATAATACACCCACCTTTCCATTTACTTTAACAATTGCCCCCCCCCCCAATATTGTAAACCTTCCTACGCCACTGCAATACTGGGCAAACGAACCTCTCTATTTGTAAATTCGAATCCCATCACAGACATCCTTGATCCGCCGCAGCAACGAGTACGTAGGAAGTGTAAAAAATCAGAGTAAACCTTACAAATGGGCAAAAATAATCAGTTCGGACGTCGTTTGATTCATTATCAATAAATCACTGAGGAAAACACGACAATAAATCGACAGAAATAGTTCTCAATCTGCATGGCAGTTTTGCAGTAAACTGTAAATAATATTAACATTTCGGGCGTTTTTTTGATTCAAGTATCAATAAATCGTCGTAAAAGATCGACAGAAATAGTTCTGCATGACACACGGAACTTACTGAATCATAATTTCGAAAATGGATGGCCAATTTCGAAATTGGGCAAAGTTCCGTGCCAAATTTCGAAATTGGGCATGCCCAATTTCGAATTTAGGCAATAATCTTAAAATCGGCACAACATATACACCTGTAAAGTTTCAAGACTATAGGCCTGATAGTTTCAAAGTTATGGACCGGACACGAATTTGCTAACTGAATCGAACAAAATCAAACAAAGGACAATAACTCAAAAATTACAAATGGTAGAGTTGTGGTTCTTGTGCTCTACACACCCTAGCTATGAGATCTATACACCTGTGAAGTTTCAAGACTATAGGCCTTATAGTTTCAAAGTTATGGACCGGACACGAATTTGCTAACTGGATCAAACAAAGGGCAACAACTCAAAAATTACAAATGGTAGAGTTGTGTTTTTTGCGCTCTGCACACCCTAGCCATGAGATCTATACACCTGTGAAGTTTCAAGACCATAGGCCTTATAGTTTCAAAGTTATGGACCGGACACGAATTTGCTAACGGACAGACAGACAGACGGACAGACAGACGATGCTCGCGATAACATAATACGACCCTTCGGGCGTATAAAAAAAAGAGAAAAAGAATCGCCGTGACCTAGGTTCGAACTCGGATCTCCGGTACAGAAGTCGTACCGCTCTACTACTTAACCCTATCCCAAACAACAAAATTTTACAGTGATCCACTTCAAAAACTATAAAAAAAAATGACAAAACGGATGTTATTAAAGATGTGGGATTTGTGTAAAACATGGCACAGAAAATGTTGAGGCAAAAAGAGAAACTGCTGGTCATCAGCAGTTTCTTCTTTTGTCTCAATGTTTTCACAAGCCTATTGTTTTAGGGACGTCAAAATCAGGTCTTGTTTGGGAAAGGGTTAACCTAAGTTTTCACCTTATCTACGTCACTATAAACTGAAAACGATAATTTTTACACTGACCCGGGTGAGTCGATGTCAAGTACGGGAATCCAGGTAAATTATTCGATATGGGTGATTGATTTAATGTTAATTGGGTATAAAAATACTTTTTGTCATGCAAGGTATGAAGTCAACGTGGTCAAATGGTAGCGGTCAAAGACATGAAACTCAATTTGTCTTTTGGTATGGGTTCGAAACTCACAGTCGGCTTTATTTTGTTTCATTTCTATTTCTTCTTTATTGCACACAAAGATAATAAAGTTGTTTCTTTTTTATTTTTCATTATGGTCGACGAACATAATATGCGATTATAGGCATAATATTATGTTTTATTTTAAACGGTCTTCCAACAAAAATCACAAATCATATATTTTTCATATATCAACAAATGTTTGGAGAAAATGAAAAATATGCAAATAAAGTTGATCTGGTTTATGAAGATGTGTCATTTAATTTTGCCACAATTGTTTGAGTTTGACATTTCACACAGAAATCATCAAGAGAAAGGCATGAAAAAGCGAGCACTTCTATTTCCCCAAATATTTCTCCTTTTCTTATTCAATTTCACAAGCACATTTCTTGTATAACCTTAAAAATGGGAATATCTACATAATTGATATCTGCAAAAAGGTTAAACTTCAAACATTAAACAAAGGAATGAAAAAAAGAAAAAGAAACGGAAATTCTTGTAAAATACAGATCTTGCATGTCTTGAAGTGGAATCGAACATGGTCCGTTCGAGTAGAAGTCCCACGTCTTTCCACTGCACTATGACAGACTTGCACATTGGCGTGTGTATAAATTTATGATAAACGAATACTTTCTAAAATCGAAACCAGTGAGTTGTTTTCAATAACAATGGACAGGTCAATGCAAATAAACAAATGATCAAATTATCGTTTTTCCTTTATACTTTATAAGAATTCTATGGTGTTTTATACAAATTTCTTTGTTTAAATCTGAGCAAAATGTAAACAGTGATGAAAATAGATTTAAAAACGTGACAAACGTTTTTCATTTATTCCACGGATTTCCCTTGATTCCTGCAATTACCACCCTTCTTTCGGTTCGTTGTTGGTCTGAACCGCCTTCTGTAGCTATTCCAAAGGTGGCCGTTATATAAGACGCGACGTCAAAAGTTGGGGTACACGTGTGAAAAAACGTTACTCAGTGTACTAAACGGAAAACATTTATTTTTTATCAACAAACATATAGAATAATTATATACCATCGGGATCCTGTTATTTTGTTCTTTTATACCATATATCTTTCGACTACCTGAGACAACCATAACTGCCATTTTATTAATGCAATGCATGTACAATACAGCAAAAAATGACGTTGTAACTTGTAACACTTTACGCTCTGCATCGAAAGGAACAAATATAGGTGTTTTGCGAATTCTTATAACAAACGCGCGAAATTGCATCACAGAAGAGCACTGGTGCTAGCCAAAACATTGTGCGATTTTCACATTAACGGTGTCAACCGGCAGCAAGGTGGTGGCGAAAAATGACACCGCTAAGTTTTGTAACTTTTTAATTAATTTTCAAGGGTCAATTTTTAAAGCACTGATTTAATTAACAATTTTTTAAGATATCTGCGTGATATTTAAATGACGAGATACATTTCAACTTTATTTTAATAGACTTGAATATGGTTTAAGATATTTAATTGCAACCCATGTAATTTTACTGTTTTACGGCGTTTCATAAAATGTCCCAGTCACGTAAAATACGCATGAAAACCCGATAGTAGTTTTTTTAAAGCAGCGATTTTTGCCCTTTCATTCAGAATTGTCCAAAAATAGCTTGTAATAAAAATACATCTGAGCCATATTTGCGACATGCAAAATTTCGTAATGATTGCGCGTAAAATAAAGCAATGGTTGCGTTTGAAGCAGCGTTTCAAAAAATGTCCCACTTTGGAAAAAAATACGTTAAGGTCATTTGCAGGTGACGTCGCATACGCATGAAAACCTGATAATGTTTTTTTAAAGCAGTGATTTTTGCCCTTGCATTTAGAATTGTCCAAATATAGCTTGTAATAAAAATACATCTGAGCCATATTTACGACATGCAAAATTTCGTAATGATTGCGCGTAAAATAAAGCAATGGCTGTGTTTGAAGCAGCGTTTCAAAAATGTCCCAATTTACAAAAAAATACGTTAACGTCGCTTGCAGGTGACGTCGCATACGCATGATAGTGTTTTCTTTTAAAGCAGTGATTTTTGCCCTTGCATTTAGAATTGTCAAAAAGTAGCTTGTAATAAGAATACATCTGAGCCATATTTGCGACATGCAAAGTTTTGTAATGATTTGGCGTAAAATAAAGCAATGGTTGTGTTTTAGGCAGCGTTTCAAAAATGTCGCAGTTTAGAAAAAAAATGAGTTAAAGTCATTTGCAGGTGATGTCACACACGTTAAATAGTTGCGATCAGTCGTGAAAAAAGGTCATCAATGAACGATACGCTGGTTAAATACCTATATATCTTTTGGAGAATCATTTTCTTGATATAAATTGTTTCTGTATTTATTAATTTGTCTGTAGGTCTATATAGTTTTACATGGACGTGAAACAATGGAAAGTCCAGAATTTCGACAGTGAATTAATGAAAAATATGCCCATTTTAAGCGTAATATGTATCATAAATTGCATAATTAAGTTTATCAAATGAACAGTTACTGTAGTTTAATGACTGATAAAGAATCAAATTATACATCGTTTTTGGGATTTATTTTGAACCCCCGCAGGTAAAACCGACATGGCCACATCTGTACGTTTTCCCGTAAACAAATGCTTTATAATGCACCTCTCTATGGCATTATGTTTAAATCCGTCAAATTCCAGGCAACGATATTTTAACACAAGTGAGTTCATTCAAATTATGATTATCTATTTTAAAAAAGAAATGATGTCACATGTAGATGAATTATAGGAACGTCCGCTTTTCCCATGTAAAACAGAAATATACATCGCCGTAAATCTACATGGAAATATATGGCTTCTAAAGATATTTATAAAGTAAAGGATAAATCTAGCTTAATCATTAAATTATGGATAATACGTATTTAATTTTATTCAGTTTTAACAATAGATTTGGCAGATGGATAAGCGAAGTCTTGTGTTTATCAATAAGTACTTGTATACCACGCACGTAAGGTGTTAAAATGACAAAATTCGACGTTACGTGACGTTACGCTGTTGTACCCCAACTTTTGACGTCGCGTCTAAGTTCTGCATTTCATTCCAATATTTTTCGTTTTTTTTTTGCAATTTGACCATGCACGTTGCTGTAGCTTTAAGGTTAGGCGGAAGTATTACATTTTCCCGGCATCTGTCAAATTTTTGTCCACTGAACGTCCGCACTATAAACAAGGATCAAGGTGAGTTCTGATTGGTCAATAATGTAATAATTAGAATTATTTTTCTTTATTTATAAAATTTGATATTTTGTCAAACAAATGCAGTAATTTTCTTTAAGAATTTAGAACATTTTGGCAGTTCAATAGCTATTTTTAAATGTAGGGGTATATATAATCTTTATTTCCTCCAAAATACTGAAGATTACAAAGACAATTGTAACAAATCAAACAGAACTAAGTGAATTTTGAAGAAATGTGAAGAATTAGTGAATAAATAGACATATGTAAATAAATGATGTTACAATAATTATGATAATGATAATGACAATGATAACAACAACGATAATTTCGGCAGTTATCATCATGATTATCATTTAAACATATTTGTATACAGCATCAAAAATAAACTCCGTGATAATGCACAAGCATTAATAATGGAAAAAATTAAACATTACTAACTAATAATATTCGTATTCAATACAGCTTATTTAAAACTGTAGAAATGCTGCAAAACGCAATACTTATATATTGCACCCGTTTTATTGAACTTAACCGAAACGAAAGAAAAGTATAAACCCAGGTAAAGTACTAGTATATTCTTTTCTTAATCCGACAAGTGGCAGTTTCACAGGCGTTCACGTCTAATACTAGACGCTTTCGACTGTAAAACTGCCATGCGGCATGTAAAAAGTGAACCACTGCAGAATAAAAGCTATTATATCTATGACCCAATAGTATGTTTATTTCTGCATTAATACCAAAAATAGTGGAGACAAATTTGTGACTGGGCATCGAGTTAAGTTCAATAAAAACGTCAATACCACATGATAGTTTAATCTTTTCTTTAAAAGTTAAATCTTATCACATCCAGTAACTTACAGTAAAATAGCAAATGTTCCGTGACACTAACGTGAATATGTTCTGCTCCACAACGTGAGCACACAGCTTCGTTGTGGCACAAAAACGCTATCAGTTGTGCCACAGAAAAGCAACCATAGAGTAATTTAGGGTTGTCATATGCAAAATTCCATACTGGTCTTGAAAAGTAGCTACTTTGTATACATCTGTAGACAACAAATTTTGGTGACGAGGTTCTTATCTCCGATGCATCTATATAATATTGTGATATGGACCTGTTTATCAATGACTTCCATACATATTTACTAGGAAAGAACCCATAATTTACAAAATCATAGATTTAAGAGTCTAACTGATATTTTCGAAACAGACGCATAATATCGCTAATGAAACCATTTCCACGATCATTTGATAAAGATGAACAAAGTCGTAATAAAAACATGCGTTTTGTTGCACATTCGCCCTCCAACCGACAAAGTTGACCAACGAAAGATAACTTCCTTTTCTCAAACTCAGCCTCAATCGGAAAAGATCCAATCAATCCCAGTGTAACGTCCGTACTACATCTCCGCGTCAAACCCTGCATCTGTTTTAAGCAAAGTCGATGTGATCTCTCGATGGTCAACATACCTCGATTAGAGGGCGAATGCAACAACTCACAACCAAATAATGCTTTTGGTAAAACTAAACTATTGTAAATCTTCAGACTTGTCAGCGGATTAAGCCCATTAATATGCAATCCTTCTTTTATAAGTCCAAAAATAAACCCCTTATTTTCCTGTCAATACACTTTATTTCCTTATTACAATTTCGATTTTTTATTTTCAAAATTCCCAGGTGAACATAATCTTCACGCTCTACTATGACATCATTTCCTATAAACCAGGACCTATTGTTGCGTTTAAATGCGTGATTTGTTTCATTGAAAGTAACAATTGCACACTTTGATGCGTTGTACTGGTATCTCCAAAGACATGAATAACGATAGCAAATAGAAATCATGGACTGCAACGACTTTTGGGATAGCGATAAAAGGGTCATATCATCCGCGAAGGACGGTGCACAAAAACTTGTGTCTTTAATTCGAAACCCAAGATTACTGGTTACCAGCTCATTAATTAGAGGGTTAATATAGAGTAAGTATAAAAATGGTGACAACACCCCTCCCTGTCTAGTCTGGTAGTCGAAACCCAAAATTTTAGAAGTGGGAGGCCGGAATGTGTATGGACGAAAGTTGTGTTTTTCTGATAGCCCAACATGTGGGCATCATGGTTTGGCCTGTCTGCAGATTCAAATTCGACTTTTAAGGTCAAAACAGGGGTCAAAGGTCACTGAGTGCAAAAATGCCAAATTTCGCTATTTTTCTAGATCTCTAATCCTCGAACCTGGAAGTTAAATCTTGGATGGTCGAAGGTTGTGTTTTCTAGTTGGCCTGAATGTTAGCTACAAACTGTGCAAATTCTGCAGATTCAATTTTGGTTCTATAAGGTCAGAAAAGGGGTCAAAGGTCACTAAGTGCAAACATCCTTAAAATTCATATATGTCCAATTCAAGACTTCCAGACATGAAAGTTTGAGTTATGAATATCCATATGTATGTTTTCCAATAATGAAATATAATGGGGAATTTTTTGGATCCTGTCTGCAGATTCCTAGCTAGGTATGAAGGTCAGGAAATAGGGTCAAAGGTCACCGATTGCAAACACACTATTTGAATTATTCCTGATATAATTTTAACGTTTTAAAAGCTGGTGTTTGCTAATTTAAGAACGTAAGTTGTATTTTATGTCTGCTAAATGCGTAAAAGACATGTTTGCCCCTATCTGCAGATTCAAAATTAGAATCAAGAGTGTATACAAAGGGGTCAAATGTCATAGAGTGCAAATGTTTTTGTATTTCATACATGTCGATTCAAAGTCTTCCAAGCATGGAACGAAGAGTAATGAATAGATAGTTTTTATGTTTTCCAGTCGCAATATATGTTTTGGATCTTTTGATTCCTGTCTGCATATCATTGGTTAGTTTTTATGGTCAGAAAAGGAAGCCAAAGGTCAATGAGTACAATAACGTTATATCAAATTAATCCTGGTCCATTATATGTTTCAAGACATTTGTATATGTTAATTGGTGGATAATAGTTATACTTTATGCTTCCCCAATGTGTAGATGTCATGTTTAGCCCTGTTTGCAGAATCAAAATTGAAAATATCGGGTATACAAAATAGAGGTCAAAGGTCAAAGAGTGTAAAAATTTACCAAAATATAAAACAAATTCCCTGAAAATGTGCTGTGCATAAAAAAGATGTGCAAAATTGAGGTTTTGATGACTCTTAAACCTGACAATAACTTTGATTCAAAGACACAATTCAAGTAATCACAGTAGAGATTAATAAGACCAACATCAAATGATGAAAGTACTGAATAATGTTATCTAAACTTAAAATTAACTGCATGTGTGATCTTATTACAATGATCCAGGCAGACTAAAAAGAGAAAAATGAAAACTGAAATCAAGTCATTTAGCAGTGTCTTAATATTTTCATTACAATACCATACATTTAGTGATGACTTTTGCCCAACAATGTATCTTCATACATGTAGCTAGTAATTGAATTTTGGCTTCATTTTTCATCGATCTATATAAATATTGTAAAAAATAGCGGGGTCATTGTTGCAATGACCGACATGTTCATTTTTATGTATATACTGTACTATTTCTTATCTTAATTTCAGTATTGATGGAGTACATGTCAAATTATGCATTTGTCATATAAATTGTTTGTTATCCAACCCATTCTGAGGTATTGAGACAATGTCTATAATCAAGTACCTACCACAACTTAATTTTGGTACAGATGCATCATGCAAGTGTTCAACTTTGTCCAGGGCATGATCTGTATATTGGCAAATGGATGTCATATTAGTTTGGCAAAACCACTCTCTTCAATAAATGAGTATGTTATCTATACAATTTTGATTAAAGCCAAAAATCAAATCCTCATTTGTAAGTACATCCCTAGGTTCATACCAGAATCTAATTCATAAAGCAAGAACTGTTCCAAAGCCTTGTTCAGCTCAAGAATTGAAAAAAGGGATATGTATCTTGCTTTCACATGACATGTCAGTAAATAGATCTACTCATGTTTATTCTTTGATTTCAGAAGGGGCATTGTAAAAGACTCCCTTCTGTGTCTAACGAAATGTATAATAAGAAGACTTCGGTGTGGGTACAGGCATGCATGCATGTATCTGTTCCTCCTGACTACAATTCCTACAGTTTGGATGAATTTCGAAATAGGTTTACACAAGCTCTTTCAATGTGTGTACGTTGTCTAACATGAGTCTCATGGACATGTATTATAAGCATTCTATTCTGCTCGTGAAGATTTAACATTATCTACAATAAGAATGAGTATATACATGTATGTCTTTATGAATAACCCAGCATAACAATATGTGGATTCAAAAGTCATAGATGTGTATATGATTGATGCGTAAATGTAACGAAGAATCTACTTGTATTCAAAAATATTTTCAAGAAAAATACAAAAATATTTTAAAATGTATCCTTGGTTGTCAATTTGTAAATTGGGATGGTATGATTCAATTCAATCATAGCTTTGTAAGCAATATTTAACAAACAGAATCAACAGAGTTACGAATAGACACCTTGTCTTCTTTGGGACAGCTTTTAACAAGGAGATCACATACCAGTAGAGTTTGGTTTGTAACTTGCTTATTCTGTGTTGTCATTTAAAACAAAAAATATCAGAACTGCAGTCTTTGACATGTGTTTTGTACCAATAAACCGAATAAATCTATTGAAAAGAGGACTGCGCAATTATCGAAAATGGTTATCGCCCCTGTTGTAATTTCAATGAAAAATGAAATTAACAGCTTGGTATTCTAGATGGTTTGATAGCTATCTATATATCGTGTAAGGCTTTTCGGAGATTTTGGTTATAAGTCCACATCTTAATCACAAAAACAAATAATAGCTTGACCATAAGTTATCCTCAAATGCATATTAAACATATAAGTGGGCATTTTTATATAAGAGAACCCACGAGAAATAATATACAAAATGCTATATTTCACATGAAACAATATATCTACTTAGATTTAAACAATTTACTTCTCAGAATGGACAAATTGCCATTGATTATTTCAATCATATCTAGATCTATCAGTATCATGGATAATTATTTTCGAATCAAAATTATTAACAGAGTAAGTATCGTTAAAATGTCAATGTTTCATAACTGTTTTTGAGTTAATATGGGTATGTTCAAAAATAATGAAGCAAGAAATTATTTTTTTGATGAATTTTAGATGCTAAAATAGGACATTATCTTTGTTTGCATCATGAAAGAAAATGGTTCAAATTTGATTAATTACTAGGGCCGTGATGATAAGTGCAAACATAAATTCACAAATAAGGCTTTGCTTTAAACTTTTGGTTAAATTTTGTGAAAAATGACAGTATTTGGTACCTCATTGGAACCAAATAAATCATTCAATCAGTGTTTTTTCACCATTCCAAATAAAAATATGTAATATTCAAAGCTTGCAATGCCAAAAAACATTGCGTAGCTATAAACAAAATTGAAAAATTAAGATTTTTAACTTTTTTTACCTACTTTTTTAAATGTGTACCTCTAAAAGTTTTGTTTATGTTTGTCTGGAGTGGAGAAGGATTAAAAAACTCAATGTTTACTAGAATTTATGATATTCCTAAAAGAAAGACCAAGTTTCGTCATTGTATATCAAAAGTTGCTTCAGATATTGCTTGTTAAAAATGGTGCATAAAGTGGATATATTTCGTACACTTGGGACAATTGATCAAGATAAGAACAATGACACATACACAAGCAACTGTAACACACAGAATTAATATTATTTATACTTGGCATTATACTTGGCATTAAAAAGCCATGTTCCCATTTTCAAATTATGGCACTAGCACTTGTTCTAGGAAATCTTATAATTTATAACAAGAGCATCATGTTTTTTTAAATTTCAAAAATGTATTCATCTTTCACGAAAGCTGCAAACAGCAAATAAGTGTAAATTTTAAAGTATTTACTCATCTTTATCCTTACAATGCTAAAACAATTAAACATGAGGAAATCTTAAAGTATTTTTCAGAATAATAAACCATGTTTGTACACTTGGGACATTTATGTATGGAAAGGCATTAAACACCCAATTTACAAATAAACATATTATCCTTTTGTGGTTAAAAATATCTCTAAAAATAATACTGATAGACTCACATATACATGGAAATGATGGGATAGTGCTTTTTAATTCACTTTTGAAACATCAGGATGTTTGAATCATATCATACGAATATCGACAAAAACAAATGTACAGATCATTCATGAAATAATTGCCTGACTGACTAATGAGCACCTTTGCTTAAAATCTGCTCCTTACTAAATAGCACTAACTGTACTATCCCTCTTTTCTTTTTTTCTGACCATTCTAAGCCTCTTCCCTTGCTGTGCAGCCTAGATTGTGTTCAGTGTGGTGGGAAACCCATACTACAGGTTTTCTCTCAAATATCACATGACCAAGACTAAATTTCACATTTTTTTTTCACAACCCCCTGTTTCTTTGACGTCACCTAAAACTCTTTTGTCCCTTAATAAGATATTCAATCAGCAAACAATCAATAGATTTTAGTTTAAGCTATTTAACAGGAACTTGCATACAGTTCTTAAAGTAAATACAAAGCCACAATTCTCTGTACGCTTAAGCAAAAGGTGTATTGACCAAATACATGTCAATGTTCACAACAAAGGAGGTACATCTCTGAATTGATTCCTCTGAGCTTGATTCTTTGCCCTGGAAAAGTTCTGATTGTTTCACAATCACAACCTATGACTGTCATGGACTTGCAGTTACATGTACTATAATGTTTGTCAAAATGATCGTGGAATGCTATGTTAACTTGCTGCTTTAAGACCCCTTTGGAGTGTAGAGCGGTACACATATCTTTCATATTATGCTTTTAAACATAGATTGTTTTAATAACTAGTTAGAACTGCTCATGTCAGACTATTCTTACAAGTATCCACAATCTGCTAAAACAAAAATATTGTTATTATTTTATGGCTGAAAATTTCATTTTTCCAACTAAATAAATTCCACTTATACTTACATAGGTATGTTTTTTTTTTAATGTGAATAGGGTTTGAAAACATCTACATATTTCATTCTAAACAAAGATTGTGGTTCTATAAAACCAAACTGTAATAGCAGCTCTTAAATGTAAAATTTTTCTTAAATAATGATAATATCAATTCTTTTCACAGAAATTTGCAATTTTTGGAGCTAAAAAAGAAAATGCAATGACAAGTTTTTGTAACGATGCCGAATACTGATGTTTTTGTCCCAAGTGTACAACAGTTAATAACCTTTATCAGTATCATATAAATGCAAAATTGTTATATATTCTGTTGTAAAATTGATATAACTTGAGGGAGAGAATGTTGTTTTCTTTTATGGACACATTTTTTAGTCAAATATCGTTAGTTTAAGATACTTCTGATTTATTTTACCTCTTACCTGAAATATCAGTACAAGATGTTTCAACAATACAAATTATCAAGCAACCAGATATGACAAATTCACTGTTTGATGTGTTATTGTGATCATTTCTGTAAATTAGTTGAAAAATGTGTGCCTGAAGCTAATGTATTAAGAAATTAGAAGCTATCAATCAAATGTGACAAAATTTTGTACACTTGGGACAACACAAGATAACATCTTGGACAAAAAGTACAGGCCACTATGGCAAAAGGGTTTATTACAACTTGTTCTGAGTGACCATATTGTGAATTTAAAATTGTAAAACTTTAAATATATCATTCATTGAAAAAAATATCTGAAATTTAAAGCAAAATGTACACTTGGGACAAATTCCGGGTGCATTAGGTATATACCTTATATTTATTGACTGTTTCAGATTATTACACTAAAACTTGGAAAAACTTGAAGAATAAACATGTCTCTGCTGAAATGTGCCAGTTGTTCTTGTACATATTCAATCACATTGTATTACTGCACCTTTATTTGTAAACAATGACAAAAATTATGGCATGAAAATGGCAAGCACCTCAATGCTTTGAACCTGTATAACAAGAACACAAAATGTCGAAAAACTTTGAAATTCCATTTTTCTGAACCTTAATATATCTGCCTACTTGATAAACAATGATAATTTAGTGAAATCCTTCACCTTAAAATATAGTGAAGGGTTTGAATTAAGGCTTAAGTTAAAATGTCACGCAAAAACCGTACACTTGGGACATTTTTGGGGTGTTTTTTTCGGAATATCTTTTTACCTAAGTGAGATATCACAACGAAACTTTGCACTCAGGTTTGCCCCATGGAAACACATCTTTTAGACCTAAAAGCAAATCTATAAAACCTCATGCTGAAGAAATATATGGATGTTTTACTTTTGCTTCATTATTTTTGAACATACCCATATCCATATTTTCAAGTATTTATCGCTTTTTAAATGTTTGCACTCTTTGACCTTTGATCTCTATTTTGCTATCTCTAAATCTTAAATTTGAATCTGAAGACAGAGACAAATATGTCATCTACCTATTTAACATATTTAACAAACATTTAACCCTTTCCCAAACAAGACCTGGCTTTGACGTCCTTAATAGATACGGTTTGGGAAAACATTGAGGCAAAAGAAGAAAGTGCTGATAATCCGCACTTTCTCCTTTTGCCTCAATAATTTCTGAGCTATATTATACACAAATCCAATCTAGATTAAGACATGTTTTGTCGTCTGCAATAGCTTTTTAGGTGAACCACCCAAAAATTTTGTCGTTTGGGAAAGGGTTAATACAGCTCTTGTCCAATCAAAAGCCAACTTTAAAGTTTAAAATCATTATTTTGAATTTGGAATAATGTCAAATAGAGCATTCAGCACTCATTGACCTTTGGCACATTTTCTGACCTTAAAAGCGAGCTAGGCATCTGCAGACAGTGGAACCCAAAGCTCCCCAGCATATTTGGTTACTGGAAAACATAGATATTGCCTATTCGTAACTCGTCCTTCCATGTCTTGAAGTCTCGGAATGGACATATATGACATTTAATGATGTTTGCACTCAATGACCTTTGACCCCTTAATTGTCTTTATGTTCTCACTTTTATTTTTGAATCTGCAGACAGGGACAAACATGTCATCTACATATCTGACAAACATTAAATACAAGTTCTGTCTCTTTAAAAGCCAATACCATTGCGTTAAAACATTTTAACAAGGAATAATTTCAAATAGCCCTTTTGCACCCATTAAACTTTGACCCCATTTTCTGATCTTAAAGACTGGCTGGGAATCTGCAGACAGGAACCAAAAATTTCCCCAATATATTTGGTAATTAGAAAACATAAATATTGTTTATTCATAACTCAAAGTTCCATGCCTGGAAGTCTTTGAATCGACATAAATGAAATTTAAGAATTTGTGCACTCAGTGACCTTTGACCCCTGTTCTGACCTCATAGAACCGACAATGAATCTGCAGACATGGCAACAAATGTAGCCAACAATCTGGCCAACAAGAAAACACAGCTTTCATTCATTAACAAGATAGCTTCTTTGTTCGAGGATTCGAAATATAACAAAATAGCGAATTTCTACATTTTTGCACTCAGTGACCTTTGACCCCTGTAACTCACCCAAAGGTCAATTGCTGACTTGCAGACAGGGCATTTCTAGTACAGCAGAAGTTCCTGAACAACTTCCAGTATTAAACTTTGCATACACATTCCGGCCTCCCACTTTCGATTTCTAGGCCTCTGCCAGAAAATAACTACTAGACTAGTCTGGTACCCTGCAAAATAGGGAACCAGTCAGAAAAATAACCATTATACATAACACAACTAGTCATATTCGAATGGAGAGCTATAATTGTTTTCAAAAGCTTAAAATTGACCCCTAATTCATTCAATTTATGAAATAGACCATCGTGCCAAACTCTATCAAAGGCCTGACGGGCATCTAAAAAGCACGTAAAAAGCTTACTATTTTCTTCTTTACAGTAGCGCATCTGACCCTCATTCGAGAGGTCCCGGGTTCGATACCCGGCCGCGGCTAATACCCTTTCTGTCAAAATTGTCACCCACCAATGGGTTTGAAATCGTTAACCTAAGTGGGCGAGCAGCTGGAGGCTCGGTAAGGGTATTGTGGTAGTACTGGTTTAAGAAACAACAGGAATCCATGGGTAGGTGCTCCAGCCGCCGCGATATGACCCTGGTAGTTGAAAACGGCGTAAAACCCCAATAAACTCAAACTCTTCTTTACAAAATTGAATACTCTCATCTAAAACATAAGAAGTCATTAGACTACTTCTATTAGACTGGAAACCTCCCTGTAAAGGACTTATTACTGAGTTATGTGATAACTGGAGACGTTCAAGAAGAATTTTTTCATAAAATTTCAAGATTGATGATGACAATGTAATAGCTCTGTAGCTGTTACAGCTATTTTTGCTTTACCACCTCCCTTGTATAAGGTTATAATAGTACCGCGCTTTAAAGCCGCAGGCACATATGAATTACAATACATAGAGTCATATAAAATGGTTAAACATTGCAAAAGAAAATTCCCGCCAAAAATGATATGTTCATTTTGAATTTTATCAATTCCGCCTATTTTGCCCTTTTTTCAATCTGAATGAATCCAGATAACATAATTTCATAATGTTACATCTGAAGATCGCGCATTAGGGGTCATCTTCTGTGACCTGGGAATTTCCATTTTTTTCTATTTTTACACCAACAAATCAAAACGCTCGTTGCAAAAGCAGGTCTGTTGTCCCTGACAACAACACCAAAATGGCTACGGTCGATAGACACGCGCTTGACACCGAGCAAACAGCAAAGTCCGTTAGTTTTGGGAGCAAAGATATGGCATTTATTAATGAAGTGGATAGGTTTCGGTATATTTTTGGCACTGTACTAAGACTTAGTGGCAGTTTTGTGCGATCATTGTGCTAACCCGAAGTAGAGCGGTGTGTAATTTTGAACATAAATAAACTATATATTGACATATATTGGTATACAATATCAGTAGTAGTCAGATTAGCTCAGTTGGTAGGGCTGCCGACTTGAGAACCGTAGATTATAGGATCGAATCTCGCGCCGACTCCATCTCTTTGTCCCCCTATTTTTTATCATCTTTATTACATTTTTCCATACCAAATTATTCCAGAAATTACAAAAACGAAATAAAAATACAATTACCAATTATGTTTTTATATCCGTGATTTCTAGAAACTTTTAGTTTAAAAAATATAAAATACATAGTAGGAAAAAAATATGAAGCCAAGGTGGGAGCCGATCCCTGGTCATCAGGGTCGAGGGTCGGATGTTCTACCGACTGAGCTAATTGGGAATCTATTTAACGTTGATTCAAATTGCCAATATATAGTTTATTGTGGATGGGTAGTCAAAACCTCGTAACTACAGCTTGAAGAAGCATGAGTAACGAGGTTTTGACTCCCCACCGACGTTATACGTTAATAAAGTTAACATCGCTTTGTTTCGGGTTGGCGTGATTATCGTGTTGAACTGTTGCTGCCATGCAGAAGACTATCTGCTTCATAAATGACATGTCTTTGCTCTCAAAATAAACGGACTTTGGTCTTTGTCTTTGTAGTGAAATCTCCACACTGGTGGCGTCCATGGCTACTAGTTATCGTTATAAACGGAAGTGTAGTGTTCACGGTAGTGCGCATACCCGTGCGCATGCGAAAAATCTTTCAACTTTTCCAAAGTAAAATCTGATTGGTCAAAAGAAAGGTCACAGAAGATGACCCTCAACGGGTCGTCGTTAGATCCT
Organism: Fragum sueziense; assembly: GCA_963680895.1. Classification (NCBI taxonomy): domain Eukaryota; kingdom Metazoa; phylum Mollusca; class Bivalvia; order Cardiida; family Cardiidae; genus Fragum; species Fragum sueziense. The sequence goes on along the minus strand of OY804592.1, from coordinate 82,326,327 downwards.
ACTGAAAGATAGGATCTATATTTCAATTAGATTGGCCCTTTTTAAGAGTGGAAACGGCATGTAAAACTTCATCCTTCGTGATGTGATCAGAGTCATGTGAAATTGTTTGTTGTTTTAACGTTTGGACGTTTTGAGTAACTTGTGGATAGTGTAACGGGTCATAGTTGTCACACTCTGTGTCAGAATATAGGCTAGCGAAAAAATTACCCCATTGATTACATATTTGACGTGAATCTCTATAAGATGTATCATTAAATATAATCTCATTAGAAACATTGCTTTGTCTATTAGCTTTCCTTGAATTGAAAAGTTTCCAGAACAAGGGAGAGTCTAAACCAGCAGCAGAATCAATATCACTATTAATTTGCTGCAAATACAATACAGACGACTTTCTGTGTAATTTTCTAAATTGACGTTTAGCGTCTTTATATTCTGAGTAAGACAGATGCTCTTCTCCCCTTGGTCTACCGGCCCTCGTCCAATCACGACGTTTGCGTCTCATAACGGCGTGATATTGGCGGAGATCGGCTGACCAGTACGGTTTTAGATAAGATCGAAACTTGGACGAAGGGAGGTAATTCATGGAAGCATATTCAACTACATCGACTATACATTGATATGCGTTGTCAATGAAATGGCTTCCATCGTTTGTCATGGTTGACAACCGATCAAAGCCATTTCTAAGACAATCACTTACACAAGCGGAATACATTCCAATCTGTTCCTCACTAATTTTATGCCATTTAACATTATGACTATATTGAAAAACATTATCAAAGTCTAAATCTGACTGCATACTAATTTCAAAACTAAATATAATTGGACGATGCGATGAAACATTCAGACAATCATCATCTAAAATAGAGCAGTACTTTATACAATTAATCAGATCATTTGAAATAATAACATGATCTATCAAAGTTGACGAATTTTTATCATACGACACATAACTTGTGTCTGCACCCTTACATAATGGCAATGTTGTGACAATAGTAAAACTGAAATGATCAACCAAGTCGCATAAAGCACTGCCCCGCGAGTCAATCTTTTTAACAAATTTATTGCCGTTAACATGGGCATTAAAGTCGCCTATTAATATTACAGAACCCATTTCTGAATACATTGCTATAACATTGTACAAAGTTTCAATCAAATCTCTATAGACAGAAATGCAGTGATTAGAACTTGGCAAATATACTTGGACAATATACAAATAGTCATTTGCACCTTTTTGAACCTGCAACCGAAGGATGCGATCGCATTCAATATTTAAAGGCGTGATACGGTCTTTTAGACTGGTTTTGTATAAAAATCCTACACCACCTTTACCTACTCTACGACCAGTCCGTATATAGAGATCTGAGTCGCATACGCCAATGGGCTGAGCTATATGCCAAAACGTTATAATGGTCGTCTATGGGAATTGTAATACTTCCATCTAACCTTAAGACAGTGTTTAAAGGGAGGTAAATATGTTGAACAATAAGCTGAATTGTGTACCAGTTATCGATAACGACAACAACAACAACACGGAATAAATTATCAATAATTATTGACGATTTTGGTAAATATTTCTTGTAAGTAGAAACGTAAGTAGAAACGAACATTATCTTAGCTTCGAAATTCATTACATTCTATAATTTTGAACCCTCTCCCAGACGGCAAATATGCAATTTAGACTGGTCCAAAATCAAAGGTGATGCAGACGACAAAATCGGCTTTAGACCTTATGAATGTAGGGGATTCGTCAGAGTATGGAAAGGATTGAAGAAAAGGGATGTTGTGGCCGTTATTAGCATTTTCTTTTCTCAGATTGATTTCTTAAGTCTTGTTTGAACAATAAGATCGCGACATTGTCAGGAAAATAGTTAACGAATTGTTCGGCTATGGCGGACCGTGGTAAAAGCCTTAGTGATGTAATCACAGAAAAAATGAACATAGAAGTCATTGTATTATCGGTTGCAATGAATATGGCACAAACCTCTGTGTTAGACATGTTCATAACTGGCTAATGGCTAAACATACATAAAAGAGGTTTAAATCTTATAACATGAACATATGAAACATACAAGAAGATATTTACTGAATTATTTTCAAGAAACAGCTCAATCATATAGCAAGATTCATGAAAATGAAAATTAAAGCTGTACCAGGTCAATATAACCACATAATATCATGATATATAACCAAGCATCATGTAAGGCGGGGTTTAATTCGACAATCGATCTGCTCTTGGAACGTAGCACTAGATCACATGAAGCGGATACTCATATAGGACATTCTTAAGACAAAGGTTACCCAATAAGTAGAAAAAGGATATGACAAAATATAAATTAGGCTTACCCTTTTTTAAAAAGCATTATCAGATTTACAGATTTAATTCTAAACTGGACCAAATTCAAAGATATTGCAGTCGATGATTTCAAGTGAATGGCACTTTTTTCTTTGGTGATTTTATGTAGAAAACATTGTGGGAAGTAAAGAAATTGCTTGTCACAAGAAAGTGCCCAATTTTCAGCAATGTTATCCTTTATCTTATATGGCGTCTGGTGGCGTTCCTGTACGGTAATAGGAGAGTTTGGTATAGATCTACATCATTGTAATCGATATTGGAGACACACCCTTTATCATGTCTGTCTGGATGAGAGGGGATAAATGCTTTTCAAAATGCAATTACAATCGACACTCGTTATCTCGACATCGGATAAGTCAAAAGTCCGCTTAAGTCGAAGTGAAAGACATGTACCGTCCTCTACATATAGATATCAACATGAATTCCGAAACAAAAACAGCCATTGAAATTCAGTAGGAAAAGCGAGCAATTTCTTACCTTTTCCTACTATATTTCAATCATGGACACATATGATGCCCATCAAAAATGGTTAGATATCGTTTTCATCGAAAATAATCAAAATCGGATAAGTCGAACTCCGGCCATATGTCGAGGTATTTTGACGGCCCCTCTGACTTCGACACAACGAGTGTCGACTGTTTTATGCCCACTTTCGAAGTAAATCGGTGTATCGTTATGCATGTGTCGGTCGGTTGTTCGGTCTGTAGACCAAATTCTGTCTGGAAAATAACTAAAAAAAGTATTGAAGGTACTAAATAATGAAACTTAGAAATAGATCTTATTACGGAAAGGTGCAGTGCACAAGATACGCTACTCTGTCGATCATATTTTTGGAGTTATTGGCCTTTGATGATTTTCAAACATAATTCTTGTCCGGAGCCTAACTCAAAAGTTTTGTAGGGTAGAATCATGAAATTTCATATTTGGATAGATCTCATTATTGAGAGGTGCAGTCAAAAAGAGCCGTCACTCTGTCGATTATATTTTCCGACTTTCCTTTGTTAAGTCATACTTAATTCTTGTCAGAGCATAGCTCATAAAGTTTGTAAGGTAGAACTATGCATGGGCTGATCTAGAGGGGGGGTCGGGGGGGGGGGGTGTCCGGACCCCCCCCCCCCCTGGCATTGGCCAAAAATTAAATTTTTACTATATAAATTTAGTGTAACGTTACATATTTATTGCATTTTAAGCCATAATTTGAGCTTTGACCCCCCCCCCCCCCCCCCCTGGAAAAAAATCTTGGTCTTGGACACCCCCCCCCCCCTGGAAAAAATTTCTGGATCCGCCCTTGCTATGTAACTGTATATGTGAATAGATCATATCATGAAGAGGTGCAGTGCACAAGGACAGTTACTCAGTCGATCATATTTTTGGAGTTATTGCCCTTTGTTGATTTTAATACTTAAATTTTGTTCGGAGAATAACTCAAAAAGTATGTAAGGTAGAATCATGAAACTTCATAGATGGAAAGATCTCATTGTGGAGTGGTACAATGCACAAGAAGAGTTACTCTGCTGATTATATGTTTGGAGTTATTGCCTTTTGTTGATTTTAGCTCATCTGAGCACGTGGTGCTCGTGATGAGGTATTTTGATCGGTCCTTTGTCCGGCGTCTGTCTGTCCATCTGTCCGTCCGTCAACGTTTTACAAAAAGAAATCTTCTCCTAAAGTGCTATACAGAATTCAACCAAATTACATACAATATGATCTATGGGTCATTCTTTTTCTAAATACTCCAAAGAATAGGAATCGGGGCCAGAATGGGGTAAAAAAAGGTCGCTAGGTCAAATCTTCTTTTTGCTCCATGGGCTACATTTTTTGCTCAATTAATGCGAAAATTATCCATAATCCTTGTCATAGTAATTTAGAAGTCATGGTAAAAAAATAGGTCATACTATGTCAAAAACTAGGTCACTAGGTCAAATATCGTAAAGTGCACCTTTTTGCCCTAGAAGTGTCATTTTTTCCAAATTTTGTAGAAATTGTCCTGGATGTTAATCTTGATGAAATGTAGGTCATATCAAGAAGCGGGTCATGCCATGTTATCAACTAGATCACACGGTCAAACTTGTAAAACCCTTCCTTGCTGTAGAAATGACAATTTGGTCCAAACTTTGTCAAAATTATCTTAAATGTTTATCTTGGTGATATCTTGATCATGATCAAAGGAGAATCAGGCAAGGTCAAAAGCAATATCAAATATTACAAAATTCTTTATTTTTCTCTGGAGATGCCAATTTCGGTCCAACTTTGTCGAAACTTACCTAGATACGTATCTTGATATCTAGGTCAATTACAAAAAATGGGTCATGTAAAGCAAAAAACTAGGTCACCGGGTCAAATCTTGTTTTTGCTCTAAGAAACCAAAATATATATTTAATCATTGTGAAAACTATTCAGAATGTTTATCTTTACAATATCCGAGTCATGTTAAAAGTGGGTCATGCAAGGTCAAAAACTAGGTCACTAGGTCAAATCTTGCTTTTCTCGAAGAACCAGAATACTTACTTCATCATTGTGAAAATTATTCAGAATGTCTACCTTGATGGTATCTGGGTCATGTAAAAAGTGGGTCATGCAAGGTCAAAAACCAGGGCCAAATTTTGTTATTACAATAAGAACTCAAAATACTTACCCATCATTGTGAACATTGTTCAGAATATTAATCTTGATGATATCTGGGTCATGTTTTAAATGAGTCATGCAAGGTCAAAAACTAGGTCACTAGGTCAAATCTTGTTTTTGCTCTAAGAATCTAAATATCTTTTCATCATTTTGAAAATTGTTCGGAGTGTTTATCGTGATGATATCTATGTCATGATTGTAAAAAGTTGAAAGTTACCATGTTGTTTGTCTCAAAGGCGTCTCTGGTAAGCGATGCAGGGCCATCTTGACCCTCTTGTCATACTTATTTTTGTCCACAGGATAACTAAAAAGGTATGCAAGGTAATTTCATGAAACTTCAAAGGTGGATAGATCGTATTATAGTGAAGTGCATAAGAAATGTAACTCTGTCCATCATTTTTGCGGAGTTATTGTTCTTTAGATAGTTCTATACTTGATAACATACTACCGTTTGACTGCTTCAGTTGTTAAAGGTATGTCTTTGAGGGGGAATATATGTTTTATAATCATCTCTTATTTCATTTATTGTTCGTCAAATCTAGACGATTCAAATGAGCACCAAAACATAGGATTTGGAAATGAAATAACAAAGTATGAATGTCTTACACCACTCACCTGTAGCTCTGTTAATTGTAACTGACTTCTTTTGTTTCCAGATATATCAAAGATGGCCTCTTTAGAGACACAAATTATCGAGTTCTCGTTGAATCTATTCAAAACACTGGCAACCGATGGTCAAACAGAGAATGTATTTATGTCACCCGTAAGCATAGCCTTGGTTCTCTACATGGTTTATATGGGCGCTGATGGAAACACGGCAGAACAAATGAGAAAATCATTAAAACTTGAAGTAAAACGAAGAAAGGACATACTGCACACCACAAAACAATTGATTGATTCCATGAGTTGTGATGGCAATGTCAGTGGATATCTACTTACTGTTGCAAACAAATTGTACCCGAGTGTCGGTAAAGTTGTACTGGAGGACTTTATAAAGGAGGTTACTGAATATTTCAACACTGAGATTGAACAGTTAGATTTTACTACGAAATCAGAAGAGAGTCGTCAGTTGATCAACACGTGGACACAGACAACAACACATGATAAGATTAAGGACCTAATAGGACCTGACGTCATAACGCCACAAACCGCCATGGTTCTGGTGAATGCTATTTACTTCAAGGGTGACTGGAAGGACAAATTCCTCCCTGATCGTACGACGAAGAAGGATTTTACACTGACAAACGGTCAGACCAGTCCGGTACTAATGATGCACAAGAATTTCGAGAAGGCTATGTATGGACGAGATGAGAGCTTGGCGTGTAAGGTGTTACAGCTGCCGTACTTGGGCGATCAAATCAGCATGGCTATTATTCTACCCGATTCACATGATGGGTTACTGGATCTGGAACAGAAGTTAACAGCTCCAATAATGAGAGAACTGATGACAAATATGCGACAAGAAGAAGTAAATGTTGATCTACCTAAGTTCAAAGTGGAATCGTCCTTCCAGCTAGCTGACCAGCTGTCTAAGTTAGGGATGTCAGATTTATTTGACGAAAGGATGGCTAATTTGTCCAAGATGAGTAAGGAACAGCTGCACGTATCGCACGTGATCCATAAAGCGTTTATCGAGGTCAATGAAGAGGGATCCGAGGCTGCAGCTGCAACTGGAGTAATTATCCCTTTTTGCTGTGACATGTCCGTTGACTTCAAGGCAGACCACCCGTTTATCTACATGATTTGGGACAATAGGTCAAACCTACCATTGTTTATTGGACGCATGGTGAAACCTCCAAGCGATGACCAAAGTTAAATGCACTAGTAATAAACAAATCCACTGAGAAACAGGAAGTCATAAAATGGTGTTTCAAATTGTAAATACAAGTACTACGTGTATGTAATTATTGTTGGTACTCATTTGAATCGTCTGACTGAGGCGATTCCAATGAGTATCCGCAATTTGATATAATCATTTCGTTTCAACTAAGATAAACAATTTACAATTTCGCTTCTTTTGTATTTTTTGTTCAAAAAAAAAAAAAAAAAAAAAAAAAAAAAAAAAAAAAAAAAACTAAGATACACAATTTACAATTTCGCTTCTTTTGTAATTTTTTGTTCAGATGGCCACCTTTATAAGCAATCATGTCGATGCACTAAGCCACATCAATGTATATAGAATTAAGGACAAATTATCTATTCATCTACATAATTTTGGAAAACAGATGAAGCCCCATTCTTTTTGTGACGAAGGAGGAAACGAACCCCGAAGAGTGGACCAATGTTAAATATGAAACTTACGAACTTAAAAAAGTAATATGTAAAGCAAGAAATCAATAATTGTCTTCCTTATTTCATAGCCAAATCTTGTGCTGTTGATACAATATCCTTTATTTCAGAAGGAGTTTAAACATAATACGAGGGATGATCCAAAAGTAATGTCATAGTGCCTATACTTTGGTTATTTGACGCATTCATGTACAAATAAAGACTTATCATTCAAGCTGATCCTATTGGAAACATGCTTTTCTGTATTATTTGAATATTGTTTATATATCCTAGAAGATAAAATGCTAAAAAGGGTCCATATCGTGCATGTGCGCCGTACGCCTTAGACTATTCTTTAAACGATTACTATTATCATTACACCAAAAGAAAAACTACGGCAATTAATCTGATATTCAAATGACGCGATGTCAGGATATTGCTTAGCCATTCTAGAACTTTTCAATAAAATCGGTGCGTTTAAATACCAAATAAGTCTCATTGAATTCATCAGTCGCATTCGGGAAAAAGGCAGAATCGGATAACAGCCCACAACTTGCAATTCTTCACATTTGCTAACGGCTTGGAAAATAACCGATTGAAGAAACAGAAACAATAAATTAAAGCTAAAAGAACGAACACTTAATCGGAGTCTCGTCTACCGCTGGTGCGAGCGTTTAGGGAGTTTTGACGAGTCGTTTGAGATGAAAAAAGTGTTTGAAGACATGTAGAGCAGCGGACTTACGCCAACGGCCATGTGACTTTAAGCTATTTCCTCATCTTAAGCTAGATTTCAGAGGAATTCATCACGTCGACCTTAACCAACTGAGAACAAATTGATTCAAGGAATGCGTTCAAGGAATTGCTGAACGAGTTGTCAGTAAATGCATTAATTAAGTGGGCCGAACGCCACGAACGTTGCATTAAACACGGAGGGCGATATTTGAGAAGGAATAGACTTTGACGTCAATGACGTTGTGTGTTGTGCGGCGCTGTACACCGATGCGCTATGTTCAAATGTGGTTTATTTTTGTAATATTGCACGAAAAAATTTGAAAAATTGTGTATGTATTAAACGAATGTTAAACTTTCGGCATGTAAAACTACATGACGGTACGTTCATGAAATCACCGAGAACAACGTTTGTGACATTACTTTTGGATCATCCCTCGTATATCTTCGGTTACGTCGTCTACTTATGAGGTGATTTAACCCTGTCCCAAACAAGACCTGGTTTTGACGTCCCATTTAGAAAAAGCTTGGGAAAACATTGAAACAAAAGAAGAAACTGCTGATAATCAGCAGTTTCTCCTTTTGTCTCAATATTTTCTATGTCATATTTTACACAAATCCTATCTTTAACAACATCCATTTTTCATTTGTGGCCGTTTTTGAAGTGGATCACCCTAAAATTTTGCCGTTTGGGATAGGGTTAACGGTTAACCATACCCCCCCCCCCCCCCCCCCCCCAAAAAAAAAAAATATGTCAGGGTGGTCAAATATGAAAGCAGCTGTAGAGAACTGCTCTTGAATGTTTATAAAGATGGGATGTATGTAAAATATCATAATAAATTATTTATTATATGGACAATTTTGTGGGAAAAATGAAAATACTGATTATCAGCTCTTTCTTCTTAGCCCCAAATTCAATGTTTCCTAAACATTTCATATAGGGGCACCAAAACCATGTCTTGTTTTGGAAGGGGATAAATGAAAAGTTATACAGTGTATGTTAAGTATACACAAGAGCCGTCAGAGACGGACAATGCTCCCCGAATAAGGCATTGTCACAATAAATGTATGCCATACAGAGCTAAGATTAAGCTAACAAACAATAAGCCCCCTTTTTCCATGACATGCTTTTTATACGCAAATTTCAAGAAGTTTATTGTCAAGGGCATCTGATTTGCTACTCAAATATGAAATTTCATCAAATTCTGACCATTAGACTATGAGAAATTAGAGAAAAGGTGTATTTGACCTTAAGTCCCCTTTTCCCATGACGAGGCCTCAAATCCAAAAACTGGGAAAAGTACATCGGCATTATGTCATAGGGAGTTCACATGGTAAGTTTCATTTGATTTGGCCCAAGGGTTATAGAGAAATCGCTTCGGACGGACGGACGGACGGACGGACGGACGGAATGACGGACGGACGGACGGACGGACGGACGGACAGACGAAGCGGCGACTATATGCTCTCCCTTCGGGGAGCATAAAAATCCATCAGTATCAACATTCATGTTGTCGCGTGCAACATCATTCAAACGGGAACAGTTCATTTTTACCCTCTGGGGAAGGTTGAATTGGATGCGGGTTTTCGCCACTTTCAACTGCTTTTGTCTTATCGCGGCGACTGGATTACCTAACGTTGTATTCCATGTATTGCTTTGACCTGTACTACTGCAACATCCTACCAGAACTTCAAGCTGTTCTCTCACTCAGATATCCATTTGGGAAAGACTTGAAGGCTTCGTCTAGATAAACGATCGTTATATATCGTCTTTGGTGGCATTCACCAACGTCGTATTCCAAATATGCCTATTAAATTACACAATAACCTATCCGATTGACCGAGATATGCATCCCACACAATCAGATTGCTTGTAATGCAATTCAGAATTGAAAGTCAATTTAGAATTGTAGGTAAATGCGACCCCTGACATCTTGAATAATAGTTAGATAGGTAATGTGCGTTCGCTCTTCATGGATAACAACAACATGTGGAAAATCAGCGTTTGCATTCTTGTGTGATGCATTACATGACTTTGGAACAATAATATTAGAAAGGAATTTAAGCGCTTAAGTATTTTTTTTCACTTCCTATCCTCGTCCAGTTGCATCATTATTTTCCCAATGTTAGGCTTCTACAAATAGGAAGAGCGGGTAGGTAAAGTTACATACAGCCTTGGTTAAGAAGGACTGTATGAACTTTATTCAAATTTTCCTTGGACAGAAATGATCTACATACACAGGTTGTTTATTGTGCGTCACATTAATTCATTGAATATTCGTTAGATTCAGGAACTATAACAGAAGAAAGTGTTTAAAGGGAGTTAAATGTGTTGAACAATAAGCTGAATTGTGTACCAGTTATCGATAACGACTACAACAACAACACAGAATAAATTAATAATTGCCGATCTTGGTAAATATTTGTGAGTAGAAACGAAAATTATCTTAGCTTCGAAATTAAATGTTTCGTGCTACAACTTTACACCCTTTCCCAGACGGCAAGTATTTAGACTGGTACAAACTGGTACAAAATCAAATGTGTTGCAGACGACAAAATTGGTGTAAAGTACTGAAAGTAGGTGATTTGTTTGACAAGGATTGAAGGAAAGGGATATTGTGGCGGTTATCTGCCTTCTCTCTTCTGTGACTGCTTTCCTAAGATTTGTTTCAGATCCCGACATTGTCAGGAAAATGGTTAAGCAACTGTTCGGCTATTGTGGAACGTGGTAAAAGCAATAGTAAATCTAGTTAGTCAATCTAAGCACAGAAAAAAAAAAACATAGGCACTGAAGTTAAAGCATTACTTGGTTCAATTGCCATGGTGCAAACCTTGTTCTTCTCTGGCAAATGACATAACATACATCAATGAGACTTAAATCTTAGTAGGCTACATGTATAGAATACACAAGAAAATATGACTGAACTAGATTTCTCACTTTCAGGAAACAGCCCAATCCTATAATTTATGATAATAAAAATTAAAGCTGCGCCAGGTCAATACACCTTCATGATATACATAACTATGGATTGTTACTGGCGGCGTTAAAGTCGACAATTTTAACCCTTTCCCAAACGATAAAATTTTAGGGTGGTCCAATTCGAAAGCTGTCGCAGACGACAAAATGGATGTTAATAAAGATTGAAATTGAGAGTGATATAGCCAAGAAAATATTGATATTGGTTATCAGCAGTTTCTTCTTTTGTCTCAATCAGGGTGCCCAGCGACTTTAAGTGTTAAAAATATAGGTATGTCCCAACATTATAGGTATTTATTAGCCAGAAATATAGGATAATATAGGTTGCCTTTACTATGAAGAAAACGCTACTTTAAATGTTTCTCTACCACCACTACTACCTTCCAACTCTCTCTTGTTAATAAGATGAAAGGAGAAACAGACAAGGTGACAAGGTGACCATTAGCTATTACTTTCTGTTCTCAATATTCAGTAACATTATTAAGGTGTTCCATGAACACCATATCAAGAAAATAGAGCCAAGAAGGCCATTTATCGCTCACCTTAAAGAACATTGTGGCTTTAAGGAAATGATTGTATAATCGGTTTCATCCCAGACCCATAACTTCCTGCCAATTTTCACTACAGGAAAGCAATGTTAAAAGTTTTGGCAGGGATTCATACTGCCATGATACATACAAAATATTAACATAGGGTATATGACAAAATGATTTGTCACAAAATAATTTGTCAGGGGAAATTTGACCCAGATTTCCTGATACGGTAAGTTCTCAATTTGAAATCGGGTATCCCACAACATTGGGTCAAATTCTATACTACTACGAAATTTGTAAGTCTTTTGTCATGGAGGGCCATGAGGCATTTCTGCACATCAATCTTCAGTCATTGATTCAATAATTCAGATGTAGAAGATATATGGCAAATTTTATGGAACCAAAAACTTTGAAGTGCTTTGGTAGAGGGGCCATTAAACAATTCTACACAGAGGCCAAACAGTTAAGGATCGAGTAGGAGATTGTGCAAAATTGCTTTCTTTGTCTCTTCAGAAATCTAAAATCCCACAACATAGGGCCAAATTCCATTGCACAATGATAATTTGAAGGATATTGGTAAAGGGCCATGGCATGATTTAGGAGTAGAAGACGGTATAAGATTTTCTTCTTTGTCTCTAAATGAAGTCTGATATCACACACATAGGGCCAATTTTCATTGTACCTCCATAATTAATTCTACACACCAAGTTTCAAAGCTCTAGGTAAAACAGTCTAGGAGAAGATTGCACAAAATTTTCTTCTCTGACCTTAAATGTAATCCAATACCCAACAACATAGGGCCAGTTTCCATTGTAAGAAAAAATAATTTGTAAGAATATGTATTTTGGTAGAGGGTCTTAAGACAATATAACACACCAGTTTCAAAGCCATAGGCCTAATAATTCAGAAGAGTGTCCTCCTTTGTCCATATATATGAAATACAATACCACAAAACTGAAGGCCAATTTTTATGAAACCACAATAATTTGAAGACAGTATTTCTGTAATGGGCCTTTGGATGATGCTACATACAACAATTCAAGACTCTAGGCTGTATGGCCGTGTCAGCAAGATGAATACAAAATGTGTTTGTGGAACATGAATGCCCCCAAAACGGCCAATGTTAAACTTTTGGACAAAGGGATGGAGAGACGGACACAGGTTAAACAATATTCCACCCTGGGAGCATATTTAAAATATATCTACCTAAATTTGGCCTCTAAAGTCCAAATTTCTGAGCGTACAGACTATGTGATAACTTAAAGACAGAGACCTGCACTTAGTTTTGTATGACACAAGCAAAACTGTCATGCTTTCAAGTTATAAACTTTTTTCCCTGCATTTATATAAAGAAATCAAAATTCACTTGCCCAAAAGTAATACTTACATAGAATTATTTGAACACAACTTTACTGTTCATAATGGGAACTTATCTACTAAGTAAAAGATGACAAAAATACGTGCAAGCTTCTTCAACAATGATAATTATGTTTGACAGGTCTTTCCCTGCCATTTCATTTTGAAAAGGACTTTATATATTGATAGATAATTGTTCACTTCTTAACCATGACAGTTTTGTTTGTGACATACCAAAAACTAAGTATCTAGCCTTTTAAATTCCCCTTGCACATGTACATAATTCACCTGTGTGCGAAAATGCACCAGAGGGAGTCACGCAAACTACTTGGAAGAATAAGAAAGCTGTTTTTTCTAAAAGTATTGTTTTAATTTTGCTTACCCAAGACACAAAAATATAGGTATTTATAGGTATTTGGGGCAAAATGGGTGATATTATAGGTTTTTATAGGTAAGGTCCAAAAATATAGGATAATATAGGTATTTATAGGTATTTATAGGTTACTGGGCGCCCTGCTCAATGTTTTCACAAGCCTATTGTATTAAGGTCGTCAAAACCAGGTCTTGTTTGAGAAAGGGTTAAACGCATTGATCTGCTCTTGTCACAGAACACTAGATTACATGAAGTGGGTACTCATATAGGATCCCATCGGTGTTATGGACATTTTCACAAGACAAAAAGTTACCCGATAAGTAGTATAAGGAGATGAAAGAATACGCTATAATTTGGGCATACACGTAAAGCCATTAATAATTAAAGCTATTAACAAACGGCAAAATTATATTAAACTGAACCAAATTCAAAAATATTGCAAGCGGCTATTTCAAGTGAATGAATTTTATTCATTTAGTGATTCTATTGTAGAAAACTTTGTGGGAAGTAAAGAAATCGACACAAAAAAAATCCTCTCATTTTCCGAAATTTTATCCAAAACCTTTGTCTTTAGGTGGTCTGAATGCGTTACTATATGATAAAATGGGTTTGATATATAGATCTACATTATGTTTATCGATGTTTGGGACACCCTCTGTATCATATTTGTCTGGATGAGAGGGGATGAATGCTTTTCATAATTTATTGCTCATCAAATCGAGACGATTTAATTAAATGAGCATCCATGACACAGCACTTGGAAAATTGAAATAAGACGGTAAGAATTCTTAACCCACGTACTCATCTGTTGCTCTGTAATTGTTGCTGACTTCTTTTTATTGCAGATATATCAAAGATGGCCACTTTGGAGACACGAATTATCGAGTTCTCGTTGAATCTATTTCAAACACTGGCATCTGATGATCAAACAGAGAATGTATTTATGTCACCTGTAAGCATAGCCTTGATTCTCTACATGGTTTATATGGGCGCTGATGGAAATATGGCAAAACAAATGAGAAAATCATTAAAACTTGAAGACAAACGAAGAGAGGACATACTGCACACCACAAAACAATTGATTGATTCCATGAGTTGTGATGGCAATGTCAGTGGATATCTACTTACTGTTGCAAACAAATTGTACCCGAGTGTCGGTAAAGTTGTACTGGAGGACTTTATAAAGGAGGTTACTGAATATTTCAACACTGAGATTGAACAGTTAGATTTTACTACGAAACCAGAAGAGAGTCGTCAGTTGATCAACACTTGGACACAGACAGCAACACAAGATAAGATTAAGGACATGATAGGACCTGAAGTCATAACGCCACAAACCGCCATGATTCTGGTCAATGCTATTTACTTCAAGGGTGACTGGAAGGACAAATTCCTCCCTGATCTTACGACGAAGGAGGATTTTACACTGATAAACGGCAAGACCAGTCCCATAATGATGATGCACAAGAATTTCGAGAAGGCCTTGTATGGACAAGGTAAGAGCTTGGCGTGTAAGGTGTTACAGCTGCCGTACTTGGGCGATCAAATCAGCATGGTTATTATATTACCCGATTCACATAGTGGATTGGTCGATCTGGAACAGAAGTTAACAGCTCCAATAATGAGAGAACTGATGACAAATATGCGACAAAAAGAAGTAAATGTTGATCTTCCTAAGTTCAAAGTGGAATCGTCCTTTCAGCTTGCTGACCAGCTGTCTAGGTTAGGGATGCCAGATTTATTTGACGAAAGGATGGCTAATTTGTCCAAGATGAGTAAGGAACAGCTGCACGTATCGCACGTGATCCATAAAGCGTTTATCGAGGTCAATGAAGAGGGATCCGAGGCTGCAGCTGCAACTGGTGTAGGTAAAAGGCTACGCTGTTATTTTTCGCCCATGGAATTCAAGGCAAAACATCCATTTATCTACATTATTTGGGACAATATGTCAAACCTGCCATTGTTTATGGGACGAATGATGAAACCTTCAAGCGATGAGCAAAGTTGAATTATACAAACTTGAAATGTACAAAGCCTATGAGAAGGGGAGAATCATATACTGATGTTTTGGTATGTTTGTACATGTAGCCTATATAAAACAATTTCATAACAAACGCGACATTGTTGATTCTCATTTGAATCGTCTCATTAAAGCGATTCCAATGAGTATCCGCAATTTTGAAAATGTATATCGTATCAACTAAGATAAACAATTTACAATTTCGCTTCTTGTGTTAAGTGTTGCTGGGCCACTTAGGTTAGCAATTGTACCGATGCGCTTAGCCAATGTAGACCCATAAAGAATTCAGAACACACTATCTATTTATCTGTAATATGAAAGTAGGCAAAGCCTAGAAACGGACGAAAGGATGTCGACGTCAACCTTAACGTTTCCCAGAAAGCTAGATCTATCTCGTCAAAATCCAAAGGGTTTTAGACTAAAAGACGTGCATGTGAAGCACAAATGCCTGTTGGAACTTGGAGTAGAGTCTATAGGTCTATGAGGTTCTGTAATTATGACCTTGATGTGTCTTTGACCAAGAACAATGACCTGACAGACTTGTCACACAGACATCATAACGAATTGTATGAATTTTGAAATCCACACCATAACCCATTCCCAAACGTCAAAATTTGAGTTTGGTCCAAATACAAAGATGTTGCACACAATAATTTTAAATGAATCATTGGAATATATATACATATTGTTGTCTTTTTTGGGTGAAAAGATTACGAGTAATTTGTCTGTAATTAAGGTAGAATACCCGTAATGTGGCCATTTTGAGATTCATAAAACATCTGTTTTTTTTCCGAGTGTCGTCGTTACGTATCTGAACATATCCGGACGCGATATCGTAATCATTCAGCGTTGGAAGGTTCCTCCGCCGACTGATTTCGACCTTACCCGAATAATTCCGACGTCGTGCAAATCTCATTAGGGAATGGACTACCTTAAACCTTTCCCGAACAATACTTGATAATTAACATTATGGCCAAGTTTTGTCTTGTTTGTATAATATTTGTAGTAGTTAGATTCGAAAACGGCAATTTTGTCAGATTCAAGGGCACATAACTCTCAACTTTCTGGTCCCATGGGAATGATTCGAACCCATGCAAGTTCTTATGGTGTAAACACCAAATTGTTGACAGACGGACGGACATTGAGTGACCACAATAGCTCACCTTAAGCACTTTCTGCTCAGGTGAGCTAAAAACCGCAAACAGGCATAGTAGTTTTTCAATATTTTCTCTCATCAAGTCCATAGTTCTCAAAAGTTCCCATATATTGAAGACGCTCGGAAAGTTCATTATCACTAGCATGTTTCGCTTCATCTCAACAGTTTTCAGCATTGCCTTCAAACGACAGTAAGTCGTTTTCCAATACGTTTCCTAATATCTGTTGTGTCGAAGTCTTAGGGAACATCATTCTAGCTGAAGATATCGTGAATATGACTTATCCCAATTCTTTTCGGCTTTGATTAATGATATTTATTCATTGTCGTTGGGCAAGTGTGTGTATTATTGAAATATAGCAGAAAATGGAAAATTGCTCAAAAGGAGCAAATAATCTCCTTTTCCTACTATATTTCAATTGATTTATTCACTTTAAAATAATCAAATTTGTCTAACCTGATTGATACCCTATGGCTATAGATGATGCAAGGACCACATTTTCATTTCGACTTAAGCGGAGTTTGACATATCAGATGTTGACTTAACGAGTGTAAACTGTATTTCGTCGTTGTAAATGCAAAACCTCGAATCTCGGTTTTTGGAAAATTTTAAAGGGGAGGGAAAAAAGTGTAATAACTTTTCTCAAACTGAAATGTTTTACTTGAAATTTGGATACATTGTTCACAAATAATGTATCATTAATATTGATCAGTAAAAATATCTCAAAACCCTGGAGAATTGTCTTAACTGGGCACACAAGTTTGTACTTTGAAAATTGAAGGAATCGACATACAAGGTTTTGCATTTACACCGACGATTTACTTTGGTTGAAGGTTTTCTCATGGACCGGTGCACAACTTGAAATAAAGAGGACAGAAAATATGCTGTTGGCAGGCATAACATCCTTGTGTCTATCAAATCTCCATACTAGTTATTACTCTGATTTAACCCTTTCCCAAACTCTAAAATTAAGAGGTGATCCAATAAGAAACATCCTGCAAACGTCAAATGAATGTTGATAGAGATAGAATTTAGGTACAATTTAGCATAGAAAATATTTAGGTAAAAGGAGAAAATACTGGTTATCAGCATTTTCTTCTTTTGTCTCAATGTTTTCTTAAGCTTTTTCTTTCAGGGATGACAAAATCAGGACTTATTTGGGTTAATATGTATGTTTTCTAATAGCCAGAACAAAAATCAAATAAAACGTTAAAAATTTATTCTAATTTTCATAAACATGAATGACACTTTGGCTGGTTTGTACAAGTCACAACATGATATTCTATTGTACTTGGTTATCTGCACTATATCATTTGTAACCAATTACCAGAAAGATATTTTAAGACTGTCCCAATTAGAAAGATGTTGCAGATTACAATCTTAAGAGAATAAATATTTTTTGATCTAACTGGCTAAAAACATCGTGGGAAATGATAAAATTGCTTTTCACGAAACCATTCCTTCATTTTCCAGAATGTTTTCAAAACCTTTCATCATGTAGGTTGTCAAAAGACGTCATTAAGTTGGAATTGGTTGAAACCGGATGGAGTTTTGTCAGATTTAAAATTTGAATGTTTATACATGGATATTGTACACAAATCACTGTATGGACCAAACAATGTCCACAAATTGTCAATTGGTCTGTTATAACACCGGTAATCATTATTGTCAGCATCATCTTTATTCATCTATGCACATGATTCATGAACCTGCAATTACACAAAAGTAACAAATGTAACATTTCAGCCTTATACTGACCCCTAAAAATCACATCTCCTGGTATCCTGGCATTTTCTACTTTTCTAACAATATTTGAAGCCTTGTCAAAATGCAACAATACATGCAATGAAAAATATTATCAAAAATTTCAAAGGTGATGCTGATGAGATGACAAGATCAGTCATTTAATCATCAAAAAATGTTCAATGTATTTTTACAAAATTTTCTGCAATATGTATTGCAAAAGGAAAAAGGATATGCATATTTTCAAAATCAAAACATTGGATGAAAAGTAGAAAATATTGATTATTGATATATCCTACATTGTTTTTACTGTAGAATGTAAAATTCTTCTTGTTCTTTTGGAAAAGTCTGTAATTACTTTAAAAAGCCGTAATTACCCATTTAAATCATCCCTTTTAATGCAGTCTGGGTTTCATTAAGCGGCAGGGGATGTGCCCTTATATACAGAACAGAACATTTTATTTACAAAATATATATACTGCACACCTGCTGCTTAATTACCTACCAGGGTAATTCAACATGTAAACTGTGAATTCATAATTAAAATTGTCACATTCCAATCAAGCATAGACCTAGACATGTAAATATATACCTGTGCAACCTTTTCTAAACAACAATATTTCAAACTGATCCATGCTGAAACAGGTTGCAGACAATTTGTACTTTATGGTAAGGTATAGTTTATTCAGAAAGTAATGTTTTTCATCATACTTTGTGATTCAGGAAAAGTCTACCTTTGTACATGATACAATGAAATCAAGATTGTTTCAGGGATAAAGAATAAATGCATACCATTGAAGGCCTTTCTGAAACACATTCCATTCTACCAGACTTTATACAGCTGTTCAACATACCACTGTTTTCTGATTTCACCATGTCTGCAAAATGATTATTGATATACATGTACACAATTATATGCGTATCAAATTCATAACATGAAAATGGACAAAACTGTCAAATACATATATAATATCTCAACACTTATGATGGTCATAAGGCAAATTGAGGGCTTAGTGCAAAACTGTTGTAAATAAATTTTGTAAAATTTTACAGGAGAGGGAAAAACTTAGAACTTTCTAAAATTTTAAGAGATAAAACATCTTTGAGTTCTAAATATCTTTTTGAATAAATACAGAAATGAAACTCATTATTAGAACTCATGACATATTATTTTCTAAAGATTCAGAAATACAAACAAAATATGTAGTTTTAAATGTGCTAAACCCTCGAAATTAAATTTCTATATAAATAGATTCAGCTAAATAATGTCTTATCCAAAAAATGATTATTATATGAGTAAGTATCCATAACTGAAGTGTTCCCTGATCAGCATTTGCAGTGGGTAGCAACAGACCTGTCCATTTAACATAATTATGTAACATGATATCTCATTTCAAACACTACTTCCTCCTAGGCGTGCAGCGTTACACTCAGCAATTTATTAACAGACAGTCCAGTTACAGTGATTGAATAGACATAGTGCTATTTTATCAGAATTATCAGAATCTATACATATACAAACTCACTAAAATCATTTAGACAAGGGAGTCTTTTTCCCATATAACTAAATATTATATGTGCAATATTGCTGTAATGAGTTTTTACTTTGCCATGTTTTGTACTCTTTTACTAAAATAAACTTAAAATGGTAAACAACAAATCAACTCACTTGAAATGTGTCTGGTGCTTGGCCTCACAATTAGGCCTACTCGCAATGAGTAGTAAATTACTTGAACCCATGTAGATTCTTGTTTTATAGCTGAAATGAATATAGAAATCATTTTAAGTCATGGTAATTCAATACATTTACAAATACAAATGCAATTTCTCATCTGTCCTCAATATATTCTGTGCTATTGGCTATAGATTAACATAAACATCTTGGCATTATGATCATTTGAGCAGAGTTCTAGATGCTGGATACAAAATTAATTTTTACCAAAGATTTTCAGTTTGGGAATGACAAAACCATGTCGTATAATTTGGGAAAGAATCAATGACCATTTAATCCGAGTCTTCTCTGATGTAAATACACTCTTTGATATTTCGCTATTTACATTAGAGCGCATTACGCTTCAAAAACAACGGGAAAGTCCGACACAAGTTGTGGCGCTTTGTTTTTGTGTATTATATCCAATCACTCAGCAAAACACTGTAGGGTATAGATCAATTAATCATTTTTTGTCATACCTGACCAAAAATTCTGATTCAAATTGGCCTGCTGGAAGAGAATAACCTTCCGAAACACAACAACCCCAAATTACGTCTACATTGTTATTGTAGATCACATGACCAGATCTCGTTTGAAAATAGAATGGAAGTTAGATAATCAGTTACTGTCACATGACCGTCTTTGTTTTGAATTTCTTTCCAGTCATGTGACCGCCTTTGTTTAGAAATTATAGAGTATTCTTGTTGCGGAGATCAATTTATGTCGATCTATTAAGCTCGTCACTTGAAAATGTATTGCTTTTCCTGTGAAATTCTGTTTATTTTGTTCTCCATGCTCGTTATAGAATTTACCCAACTTAGTAGCAAACATTATTGGTGCGAATTCTATCTTGGAACTTTTACCGAATGTTTCTGATATATTTCATTTATTTGCTTATTAATATTATCAGAGTTTTTAAACTCGTTATTGTTATACTATGTCCAAAACGCTCCTCACTTTGAAAATTAGAATATTGTTATCCCTTTTTCTTTTAAATTCCAAACCGTTACGTCATAAGGATAGCGTTCAAGATCGGATGGTGAACAAAGCGCCAAGACATGTGTTGAACTTCCTGTTGTTTTTAAAGTGTAACAGACATGGCGAAGAACAACAAATCTTTGTCAGACATTCGGTCTGACCGTAATGAGTTACCTGTCAGACCGAATAAAATTTTGTCAGTCCAAACTATCATTCTCTAGCTTACAGGTCAAAATTAATGTCAGACAGTGGGACTGACATTAGCAAAAAAATTATCAGACCGAGGGAAATTTAATCAGACATGTCTGCCGGTCCGACGGTCTTCCCCATGACTGGTGTAATGCGCTCTGATGCAAATGAGTGACATCAACATATCATAGTTATGATTATGTAGAATTTGATCTGATTCATGTATACAATTAAAATTGCTAAGGCCATAGTAATCCGAGTCTTCTCTGTCAGATGTAAATACGCTCTTTGATATTTTGATTTTTCGCTATTTACATCAGAGAGCGTTGCTCTTTGAAAAAATCAAGAAGTTCGCAACAAATTGTTGCGCATCCATCGTTCACCGTCCGATCTTAAACGCTATCGTTAAAACCCCTGATGATATCGATAAATGAACCATTTATTGTTATGGCTGCTGAAAAAATTACGACCAAAACGTATTTCTAAAAGGTTAATAGGCAATGTTTTGCAACAACCCTCACCTGAGCAACCTTTGTTTACCTTGACCTTCCATTCAAAACCAAAGGTTATACTCATCCAGCAGGCTGATTTGAAATGAAATTTTTGGTCAGGTATGACAAAAAATGATTTATTGATCTATACCCTACAGTGTTTTACCGAGTGATTCGATATGATACACAAAAACAAAGCTTCAAGTTACTTGTAACGTTACCGAACTTTCCGCTGTTTTCAAAGGGCAACGCTCTCTGATGTAAATAGCGAAAAATCAAAATATCAAAGAGCGTATTTACATCAGAGAAGACTCGGATTAAGGCCATAGAGGTGAAAGCCTATTAACGGCTTCGAGGAACAGGTATTCCGTTATCATTGTTAATGTAAGGGTGGTTCTCTTGGGTACCGCAGTAGTTCTTCTTCTTCTTTTATGTACAAGCACTCCTTCATTGTTGAAGATTCTGTGCCGGCGCCTTGTTAGTAAGATGGTTATTCATAGCTGTGAAAAGATGCATATATACACGTGATAGTGTTAATGGTCAAAGTAATATGGTGCTCATACTTTACAATGCAGGGATAAAACTATGTACATTCAATCATGTCTACATAAGGAATATTGGTGATAGGGCCGACACTGGTATGAGTGCTTTAAAAGCTTCAACAGTGTCTGCTGACTGTACGGTGAGAGGTAGAAGGTTCCATTGGGAGACTGTTCTGGGATAGAAAGAATATTTATACGAGTCTTTGGCTGCATAGATATGTTTATATGTGTAAGGATTACTGTGTCTGGTTCTAATATCAGTGCGAATTAAGAGATTGTCCGGGGGTCTTATAGCTACGATACAGTGGGTAATTTTGTAAAACATTATTAATCTAGATCTTATGCGTCGAATTTCGAGAGTTGGCCAGTTTAGATTGTTTAACATATTGGACACGGAGCTGGTGTTATGGTAGCGATTAGACACATACCTAGCCGCACGGCGCTGTACTTTTTCAACTTGGTTAATTTGTGATTTAGTGTAGGGGTCCCATATGGAAGAAGAATATTCTAATTTAGGTCTTACGAGGGCTTTGTAGGCGTGGTCTTTGGCAGTAGAGTTACAATTTTTAAGGTTACGTCTTAGAAATCCTAGCGATTGGTTGGCTTTATTTGTGATAGAGTTAATGTGTTTGTCCCATTTTAAGTTATTTTGTAGAGTGACACCAAGATATTTTGCACTTTCAACATTTTCGAGGGAGTGGCCATGGAGTTTATACGTGAATTTTACTGGGTTTCTTTTTTGTGTTACACTTAAAATATTACATTTATCTGGGTGGAAATGCATAAGCCAATCGCATTCCCACCTACCTGCAGCTTCTAGATCTGATTGGAGGTTTTTGGCATCAGTGATGTTATGGATTTCTTTGTAGATGATACTGTCGTCTGCAAAGAGTCTAAGTGTGCTGTGTTGGAGATAGTCTGGAAAGTCGTTGATGTAGATGAGAAATAGGATAGGGCCCAGAACAGTGCCCTGGGGTACTCCCGAGGTGACGGGTACTCTGTCAGACATTTCACCTTCCAGGACAACTGTCTGGGTCCTATTAGTAAGAAAATCAGAGATCCAGTGGAGAGCATTGCAGTTGATTCCGTAGTATTGTAGTTTATAGAGAAGATGGCGATGGGATACCTTATCAAAGGCTTTAGCAAAGTCCATAATGATTACATCTGTTTGAGTGTTGTTGTTGTTTGACTGTGTTAGGTTTTGAAGGAAGGAAATGAGTTGAGTTTCACAAGAGCGGGCAGGTCTAGAACCGTGTTGAAGATCGTAGAGTATGTTATTTTTATCAAGATGAGACATTAGATTACTGGATATTACATGTTCTAGAAGTTTGCAGCAAATGCACGTCAGTGATATGGGCCTGTAGTTGATGGCATCATGTTTGTCTCCTTTTTTGAAGACTGGACATACATTTGCATGCTTCCAGTCTAAGGGGATTTTACCAAGTGACAGGGATTTTTGAAAGATGATGGTAAGTATCGGAGATATGAAGGTGCTGCACTCTTTTAGAATTTTACCCTGCAGTTTATCGGGACCAGCAGCCTTGTGGGGTTGAAGATTTTGGAGCAGTTTAGTTATGCCGTTTTCTGAGATGGTTATGTCATGCATTGGAGGGTGAGGACTAGGTCCTTTATCAGGTATAGTATTGTTAGTTAGTGGGGTGAAGGCTTTCTGAAACTGTTTGTTGAGGATGTTTGATTTGCTGTTTGCATCTGCTTTTAGAATTCCATCTTCTCTGAGGGGAGGAATAATTTGGCTTTCAGTTTTTTGGGTCTTTATGTATGAGAATAGGTTTTTTGGAGGTTTTGTAAATTTTGTGTTGTCTTGCTCGGGGATAGGGATATTGAAGATAGTTTTTTCAATGTATTTCCAATATGCACGTCTTTGGTCTTTTTGAATTTCACTTTTCATTTTCTTTAACTTATCTGATTTAGGGTTGTGGCAATTTTTACTCTTTAATAGCTTTCGCCTGTAGTTATTCATTTTCTTACGTAGTTCGTTAGTGATCCATGGCAATTTATTGTTAGGTTTTATTAGTTTTGTTGGAATGTTTTTGTTAATTGAGCTTTGTAGGTCATTTTTGAAAGTATTCCAAAGGTAATCTATATCTTGTATATGTTCAGATTCTGTTATGATTTTTCGTGTTTCAGTTAAGTCTTTTTTGATGTTTTCCCAATTTGCTTTTGCATATTGTAGCACTTTTCTGGGTTTAGGTTTTGATCGTCTTAATGAAATTGAGCTTTCCAAAAGGATGATGTCATGATCTGCTTCTCCAATAGGTGGTATAGTTTCAATGTTGTCGATAGTGGCCGGATAGTTTGTAAAAATAAGGTCTAATGTTTTGTTATTTCGTGTTGGTTTGTCAACAACCTGGTTGAGCGAGTGATCTGCTACTATGTCTAGCAGTTCTTGGTGATGGTTTACATTTGGTTTCCCAGGGATAACATTTGATGTTTTCCAGTCAATGTTTCCTAGGTTAAAATCACCGCCCAACAAGATTATTGATTTTGAGTTTGTGTTAATGCGGCTGAGTGACTGGTTTAGTTTTCCAAGAGATATTTCATCATTTGGCTGTGGTCTGTAGAAGGAGCAAAGTAGTAATTTTCTGGAATTTTGTGCTGTTAGTTCTACCCATATAATTTCGCAGTCAGTTTGCAACTCTTTGGCCTCTGTACTTTGAAAATCATTGTTTACTGCGATAAGAACACCGCCATGACTTTGGCCCTTTTTATTTGGTGGCCTATCTTTCCTGTAAACAGTGAAAAGGCTGGGCGAGAAGTACTCGTAAGAGGAAATAG
Source organism: Fragum sueziense (assembly GCA_963680895.1). Lineage (NCBI taxonomy): Eukaryota > Metazoa > Mollusca > Bivalvia > Cardiida > Cardiidae > Fragum > Fragum sueziense. The sequence goes on along the minus strand of OY804592.1, from coordinate 82,301,489 downwards.
ACGGGTCTAACCACGTTTCTGTACCAATAATGATATCTGGATTTGTAGAGTCTATCAGGAAGTCTAATTCTGGTTTCTTATTTTTTATTGACTGGAAGTTGATGGTTAGTAGCTTTAAAGGGCGGTTTATAGTTTTGTTGTTTTTGCGATTCTTATTGTTTGTTGTTGGATGTTCAGGTTTCTTATAATGTAAGACATTGTCTGATGCTGATTTGGGTGATGATGCAGCAAATGGTTTGCCAGGGAAGTCTGGGCTGAGTGGTGAGAAGGAGTTACTGCTAAGAAATGTGGCTGGGTTTGTGGAGTTGAAATATGAGCTTGATAGGTTTGGTAGTCCACATTTGAGGCAATGCCAAGAGATGTTGCTACTGTCCATTACTGAGTACATGGTATCTGGCATCTCTCCCTGGCAATCTAGGTGGAACCAGGTTTTGCATGAGTCACACTCTAGGGCTTTAGACTTCCATGTGACTGCTTTTCCACAGGAACCACAAGGCCATCTTGGGGTTCTGGGTCCCGGGTTCAATTCTACATTGACTAGGAGGAGTCTGATAAGAAGATGGTAATTTCTGTTGGACACTGGCAAGATGTGTTTTCTATGAAAGAATGGTTTGTTGCTGTTGGAAAACCAATAATAGATGCCCGTGTGTGCATTTTCATGGGGCAGTTCGGAAAATGGCTTGCTGAATTGAAAATGGGAATCAGTTGGTGAGATGCTATGATTGTTTTCTCTTTTGGATTCAAGTACAGATGTTTTGACAATGATAATAATGTAAACAAGTGTAATGAATTTGGTCACATATGCCATTTTTACCGGTGGTACAGGGTGGTGCTCGAGTATCGAAGGTGAGGACACAGACACACACAAATTGTTAGAGACAGATGCTGTTGGGCATGTTAGTGCGTGAAAAGAACAGGTTTTAAGTTGATAGAGTGCAATTTTTACCTGTACCATTCATTTGTTTACATTTTGTCTCAAACCGGAAGTTGGATATGTGACACAATAAAGTGAGAAACAGCCTATGTTTGGGCTATGGTGGGACCTGGTGACGCTCTTACCGACCAAGTATCCAGTGAATTACATGTAAATGTACAGGTTTATATCTAAGTAGTGCAAAATAGCAAGAAAACTAGATAAAATTTAGAATTTAGACAGCGGAAATCGAAAAGTGAACTGGCGCCAGGCGCATGCGCAAACCAAAAAAGAAAAAAAAAAAAAAAAAAAAAAAAAAAAAACCAATATGACAGGTTTGAAATATAACTGAGAAATTAAAATCCATAGATTTTGACACTTATACATAGTTCACACAGTTCTCGAAGCCGTTTGCACCAATTCGATCCTTTTTGCTGTGTTGTAAACCGTTTGGCAATACCTTCCCGTTTGGCAATTTCAAGGTATTGCGAATCCGCTCGATCCATTTGGAAATGGGAAGGGGCGTGGCAAAGTAGTTCCTTCTACAATACCATGACATCGTATCCTATTACATTCTTCAAATGTAATGTTTTTAAAAGTGGAAACTATCAAATAAGCTTAAAATCGAGTTGTATGTGAAATAAGAGGTGGTATGATATGATACGAAGTCTTATGTTGCCACGGCCGCTTTTGTGACTAAATATGCATACCTTTTCCCCTGAAATAACTTATTTTAATATCTATGCCAAAGAAAATCTTTTCAAAACAAAGAGAACAAATGAGAAACCAGTGGCGGATCCAGAGGTTGTTCGGGAGGGGGGGGGGGTTCAAACGAACCCCCATATGAAGCCTGATTATTTTATTTTCATGCAGAAATTTAGTCAAGAGTGTGTGATACTAGTAAAACGAACCCCCTTTTGTGTACAAACCAACCCCTTCACAGAAATCCTTGATCCGTCGCTGGAAACTGGTGATAAATAGCATTTTCTCCTTTTTCCACTAATATTTTCTATGCTAAAGGACTATTTCAATTTGAAATCTCGACAGTAGGTTGAAGTATGGTTTCGTGTTGTTCCTTTTTACTTTCATATGTACATGTTTCACTTTTTAGCAATTTTAAATTACTATGGGTCAATTCCATTCAATTAAAAATGCCTAGAGATTTAAATACATATTTCTAAAGATTCTTCTTCTTTAACATTTTCTTGCGACATCTAATTTTGGGGATACCTAATCTTCTGCTAAATTAAAGCCAGCAGCTAGAGCTCAGATCTAAAATAACTTTAGACAAAAATAAATGGGTCAGACATGTTTGCGATGTGTACAAAGTTGCGTTTGGCTATTAGACTTGTAGCAATATTCTGCCTGATCGCCGATGAGTAGTCACTCACCAACTCTTTATTGACTTTATTGTATCCAAGAAATACCACTGTTTGATCTGTTGCTTTTCGTTGATCGATTACTAGTTTATAATAATGAATAATAACAAGTTTAGAGGTCTTTAATCGCCAAATAAAAACCGATATCTGACAGACTACATGTGTAGGTAAAAAGCAAGGTGCTCAGCGCCGAGGTATTTGCCTTAACATGTAGTTCAGAGCAGAGAGGTTTTTATTTGGCAAATAAAGACCTCTAAACTTAATACCGTATAGCACTTTATTTCTGCGGGGACTTTATTTCTACTTTTTCTGAGGTCCTGGACGGCACCGCAGAAATAAAATCTGCAGAATATTAACCCTGGATGTAGAGGTTGATATTGTTCTACAATTTTAGTTAGTATGTGAACAAGTTAAACACTTATCCCTTGATGCAAAGCTCAATGTCATAACAATGGAGTTCTTTCCCATTCAAGAATAGTGTAACTACAGCTTTAATTAAGGTGCACATAGGACATTTTTGATCATTCATAAACAATGATTAAACAAGTTTGACGGATTGGTAACAGTTTGACACGTCTTTACTTTCACACCTATATGAATACGACATTGTTTCCCATAACAATTTTATCAGTGACCGGGAAAGGCCTGCGCCATGGGCCATAGTCACATTGAAATCCCAAATGTCACATTGTTTTAGTCAATGAATGACAATGAGTCAATGATTCGACAGATGTGTAACATAAAACCCAAAGACATAGCCTCTGTCAGGCCAAACGAGCTACTGGTGCGTCTCAGCCTTGAGGACCTGTCGATAGTTTTACGAGAGAGACGACTACGTTGGTATGGACATGTCAACAGATCCAATGGCGCAATCCAAACGGCATACCAACTCTAAGTCACTGGAAAACGAGCTGCTGGAAGACCGAAGGCATCCTGGAAAGAACTAGCAGAAAGAGATGCGAGAGATTGGGGCCTGTCAGTTACCAACATCCATGACAGGAAGAGATGGAGAGTGGACGTGAAATCTGCCATGCGTGCAGCTAGCCAGGCATCTGGACGGGATCCTACTGACGTAGGAACAATCCCACCCCCTGCACGATAATCAAAAGACCGATAGTGAGTGAGTGGGTCCTTGTCCGATTGAATTTTGTTGTAGTCAAGAAAGGAGAAATTTTACTCTATATTTGTCACATCAGTTTTCAAAATGTCACATTGATTTTCTAAGAGGATGGGCCATTGTCACATTAAAAAAATGTTTAACAAAATCACTGCTTTATAGATAAATGAATGGGATTATACCGGTAATCCCTTAACCATCATAGAGTAATTGGAATGTTTTGTAAGCACCGTCTTTCAAAATATGTTTGATACAGACTAAAACTGATTTCACGGCACAGAAATAAAATTTTGAATTTGGCAAAGTGAGAGACCGCAGAAATATGTTCCGCAGAAATTGAACTTGGCCGCTAAATTCAGGAAAAACCGCAGAATTTTGACCCCGCACAAATAAAGTGCTATACAGTATTATCTCCATTATAACACAATTAATTAGAAAACACACATTCGAAATGTGTTATTTTGTGGAAATTCTGCCATGATCTAGTTTTCGGCGTAGGAAACACATTGGCGGTTTAGTGACATCATTGATGATGTCATTTGACATTACCTTGACGCCACATGACGCTGTGGTACATTACACAGATGCCTTGTCAAGTGAGTCGGGACTCCATGTCCGGGAGTTAATGTCACAGCCCTTGTGTCTGCGCAGGCGTCGCTTCGAGTCTTCAGGGGGTTACAGATAAACGTTCTGACGCCCCGGCGATGTGGTACTGGCATATTTTTTGTAGAATCAGAGATATTATCTTAGATTAGTTGGCGGTAGGCCTATGTCGTTGATTGATAGAGGCATTGGTCAACAAAACAGAATATTTTCATGATCGAAAGCGTGTCGGCCAATATAATTTCTGCTAGTTAAAACCATGTGGCAGTGGAACGTTCCACCACCAAATGTTTACGATGTTGCAGGCATAAGTTCGGATAAGGTAACAAATTTTCATGATGTCGCTCCAAAAATTCCAATGTCGCATGATTCCCAATAGGGGTGGACTACCTTAATTCAATTATCAGCAATCTATTAACAAGTTGGCAAAGCTGACATGAATCATTCTACCATTATGTCAGCAAAGCCATAAGCCATCAAAGCAGAATACCAGAATAGAGCCATTAATCTGACAAAGTACAGCCTATATTTGCAACATGTTCTTAAGGTAGTCCATCCCTAATGAGATTCATGCGACATCGGAATTAATCCAGCAATGTGGTTAAGATACAGCATTGCAGCATTCCACCACCATATGTTAACGACGTCACACAAATAAGTTCGGATTAGGTAACATATGTTTACGATGTTGCATGAATCTCATTAGGGATGGACTACCTTAATTCAGAATGATATCAGCAATCTATTAATAAGTTGGCAAAGCCGACATGAATCATTCTACCATACATGAGCAAAGCCATAAGCCATTAAAGCAGAACACCAGAATACAGCCATTCATCTGACAAAGTACAGCAGACATTTCAACATCTTCCTAAGGTAGTCCATCCCAATTGAGATTCATGTGACATCAAAATTATTCCTCCAATGTCGTTTAACATGCAGTTGTGGAACGTTTCACAGCGGAATAATATCAATGTCACACATATCAATTACGATAACGTTACAAAGTTTAACAACATTGCTCGAAAATTCTGAAGGTGCATGAATCTTATAAGGGGTGGACTACCTTAATTCTATTATCAGCAATCTATTTATAAGTTGGCAAAAACGACATACAATTTTGTCATTCTACCATATGTCCGCAAAGCCATAATCCATTAAAGCAGAATACCAGAATACAGCCATTCATCTGACAAAGTACAGCCAACATTTCCAACATCTTCTTAAGGAAGTCCATCCCTTATAAGATTCATGCGACATCAGATTAGTATTCCGGTAATGTTGTTAACATTCAGCCGTGGAATTCTCCACCTCTGCATGTTAATGATGTCGCACGTATAAGTTTGGATTACCTGGTAACAATGTTAACAATGTCGCATGAATCTCTTTAGGGGTGGAGTACCTTAATTCAATCATCAGCAATCTATTGTTCAGTTGAAAAAGCCGACATGTATCATTCGACTGTACATCGGCAGAGCCATAAGCCATCAAAGAAGAATACCAGAATGTAGCCATTCATCTGACAAAGTACAGCCGACATTTCCAACATCTTCCTAAGGTAGTCCATCCCAAATGAGATTCATGTGACATCGAAATTATTCCTGCAATGTCGTTAACATGCAGTTGTTGAACGTTTTACAGCCGAATAATATCAATGTTGCACATATCAATTTGGATAAGGTTACAAAGTTTAGCAATGTCGCTTGAAAATTCTCAAGGTGCATGAATCTCATAAGGGGTGGACTACCTTAATTCTATTATCAGCAATCTATTTATAAGTTCAGTTGGCAAAAACGACTTACACTTTTATCATTCTACCATATGTCGGCAAAGCCATAATCCATTAAAGCAGAATACCAGAATATAGCCATTCATCTGACAAAGTACAGCCGACATTTCCAACATGTTCTTAAGGTAGTCCATCCCTTATAAGATTCACGCGATATCAAATTAGTATTCCGGTAATGTTGTTAACATTCAGCCGTGGAATTCTCCACCACTGCATGTTAATGATGTCGCACATATGAGTTTGGATTAGGTAACAATGTTAACAATGTCGCATGAATTATCTTTAGGGGTGGAGTACCTTAATTCAATCATCAGCAATCTATTGTTCAGTTGTAAAAGCCGACATGTAGCATTCTACTGTACATCGGCAGAGCCATAAGCCATCAAAGAAGAATACCAGAATGCAGCCATTCATCTGACAAAGTACAGCCGACATTTTCAACATGTTCTTAAGGTAGTCCATCCCAAATGAGATTCATGTGACATCGAAATTATTCCTGCAATATCGTTAACATGCAGTTGTGGAATGTTTCACAGCGGAAAAATATCAACGTCGCACATATCAATTTGGATAACGTTACAAAGTTTAGCAATGTCGCTCGAAAATTCTGAAGGTGCATGAATCTCAGAAGGGGTGGACTACCTTAATTCTATTTTCAGCGATGTATTTATAAGTTGGCGAAAACGACAAACACTTTTATCATTCTACCATATGTCGGCAAAGCCATGATCCATTAAAGTAGAATACCAGAATACAGCCATTCGTCTGACAAAGTACAGCCCACATTTCCAACATGTTCTTAAGGTAGTCCATCCCTTATAAGATTCACGCGACATCAGATTAATATTCCGGTAATGTTGTTAACATTCAGCCGTGGAATTCTCCACCACTGCATGTTAATGATGTGGCATGTATAAGTTTGGATTAGATAACAATGTTAACAATGTCGCATGAGGGGAGTACCTTAATTCAATCATCAGCAATCTATTGTTCAGTTGTAAAAGCCGACATGTATCATTCTACCATACATCGGCAAAGCCATAGGCCATCAAAGCAGAATACCAGAATACAGCCATTCATCTGACAAAGTACAGCGGACATTACCAACTTCTTCCTAAGGTAGTCCATCTCAAATGAGATTAACGGGACGTTGGAATTTTTTTGGTAATGTTGTTAACATGTGGCTGAGGAACTTTTCGCCGAGTAATGTTTACAACGTTGCACATATAAATTCTGATTACATGACAAATGTTAACAATGTTGCTCAAAAAATTTTGAAGTTGCAAGAATCTCATTAGGGTTGGACAACCTTAATTCAATTATCAGCAATTTCTTGATAAGTTGGCAAAGCCTACATGTATCATTCTACCATATGTCGGCAGATATTGTTTGGTCTTACAGAGCCGATATACCCCCAATTTTGACAGAGTATATCAGGCCGATCATAGGAGACAATATCGGTCTAATCATGAAAGCGGATATCGAGTAACCAGCTTTTAGTGGTACAGGTCCAATATTGGACTGATCATGGAAGTCAATATTGGGAAGATCAAAGGAGCCGATATTGGTCTGATCATGAAAGCCGATATCAGGCAGATATCGTTTGGTGTTACAGAGCCGATATACGCCCAATTTTGACAGACGATATTGATCCGATCATGAAAGCCAATATTTGGTAGGCAGCTGTTTGTGTTACAGGGCTGATATCGGACTGATCACAGGCGTAGATATTGGGAAGATCATAGGAGCCGATATCAGGCTGATTATCAAAACCGATATCGGACGGATAGCGTTTGCTGTTACAGAGACGATATCGGACTGATCACAGGCGTAGATATTGGGAAGATCATAGGAGTCAATATCTGAGGCCGATTATCAAAACCGATATCGGACGGATAGCGTTTGCTGTTACAGAGACGACATTGGGCCGACATTTCTGTGAATATCAGGCCAATCTGAAATTTTTGCTTGGAATAAAGACTTAATTTTAAGAGGTAACGAAGTTGGGATTAAACCTCTTCTAATCTCTTCCTAATCCCTTTGAGCCTCTGGCATCTTCCATGTGAATCTCATTAGGGGTGTACTAAAACATCAAAATTTATATGAAGGGACAAAGTTGGGACTTGACAAACGCTTCAATTTTTTCAGGAATATTGACTCATCTTAAGTCGACACGTCAGTTTGGATTGAAATGTTCTCTCACCAATAGTATCCCAAAAACCAATTCAAGACTCTAGCTGCTCTCTCACTTAGATGATTCACATCCATTGGTGGGATACAAATGACTTAAATCAAATATAAAAAATCTGGCCAAGCCGGTGTATAGTAACCCACAATTTCTGAGTATACGGTTTGATAGCCCATTACTGGTCAAGAAGACTTTGCAAACTTTTTGACTGGTTGGTTTGTCTTAAACTTGAAGTCAAAACATGCTGATGCACCACCAATCCTGAAAATATATATAAGCCCTATTGTATAATATATTTCTTTGCTGGAGCCATCCATCAATTGATGGCATGTTGCCAACTCCCAAAGTTATCTTCGATTCCACAAAAAATTGTTGTTGCCCCATTGCTGGTTTCACATTCCATATGTTTATGTGACGCGAAAGCATAAGGTTGTGCATGATGCAGACTTTTCACTATAGTCTACAGCTATATATCGTCGATGGGGAGTCAAAACCTCATAACTCCAGCTTATTCAAGCTGTAGTTACGAGGTTTTGACTCCCCACCAACGATATGATGTGAAGACTGCCCCGAATTATTTTTATTGTAAATGTTGTTTAATGATACACAGACTGTTTACAAGTGCATGATGCACTGACTGTCCACCCCAAGCTTAAATCATACAGGCTATGCGTGATGCACACCTTATGCTTGTTACAAGCAAATTCTTAATTTCTCATAATGTTTTCTAACTAGAAAGTGGGCAGAAAGTTGCAAAATTTCATTGCAATTGTCATCTGCAACTTCCTTCAATAGGCCCCCTACGTATTGAACAAAATTTTGCAGTTTGAGAGAGAGTTATAACTTAAATTATTTGTTTCCTTGTTATCAAGCATGGAAAACTAAGTTTAAAATTCCTGAGTCCTTTTTCTATCAGAGGCTTTCGTTTGTAAGGTGCTTAAAACCAATTAGTAAATTCTGGGAACACATTGATAGGTGCATAGGCCTATAAAATACATTTGAAATTTGTTAGTTTTCATAAAATAAATGTCTTATGCCGTTCGTAGCTGTACTAGGTAACTTGAAACACCTAGTGAGTTCTGTCGAAATTTCCCAATAGATCGACAGGCTTAATGAGATAATTATGCTCTAATATTAGTTTTTCCTATTGTATTCATTGAATAAAAATCTTTTCTGACCTTCTTTTATTCTTCGTAAAAGAATTAAAGGGTTTAAGTAACAAAGTATAGCTAGTTCAGTGTCGTACTTTCCGACCTTCCCATTTTAAAATGGGGCGATCGGATTAACAATTTTAAAATGGGGATATGCCCATTTTAAAATGGTAAGTATTGCCAAACGGTTTACAACAGCTGTCTGGTAGGTTGATTCTGTCACTTCCGGTAATTTATCTCTGTTGGTGTCACACCACTTCATATTATCGCGCAGTATGTTACTCAATGGTGAATGTAGCCAAAATTGTTGGAGACCTGTAGGCCTATATTTGTCGACTAGTGCAGACGAAACAAGATGGCCGCTGATCATAAATTATCCATATTGAACAGAGAACGATAACACGTGAGCTCAGCTAGCATAGGTCGACTTCGCTTAGGTCTTTAGTTAAACTTTAGCTTTGTTGTTGTATTTCTTAAATTCACACACAATTCAAAAGCATTATCTATATCGATATTAATTGATCCACTGCGTCTGACAGGTCGTTTTGATGGCGTTTAGGAAGGGGATTATCAAGTTATTGCTGTAAAAATGACGTTAAAAGCCAGGGGCACGCGAGTCCAAAAATGCGAAATTACCCTTCCCCCCCGCCCGAAATTTCACGGAAGGAAGTGGCTAGAGATACGGGCCCGTATCTCTAGCCTATGGGGGCTAGAGATACGGACCCGTATCTCTAGCAAAACCCCCCATGTTTCACTAGAGATACGGGCCCGTATCTCTAGTGAAAACAAGGGGTTTTCGCTAGGGATACGGGTCAAACGACTTCCGGTCTTACATACGGGCTAACTTATCACGTCAATTATGAAAAATCGATAATATTGATCCTTTCCCAAACTGCGAAATTTAGACTATATATACATTTTGAAATTACAGGCGATAGGCCTATTACAGGGGAAATGTCGGAGGAATGAAGAAAGGAATGTATAAAAATTGAAACTTTATATTAAATCAATAGTCTTTTAGATTTATCTCATGTTATTTTTATTATCTTTTGACAAGAAGGTGCTAACTATTAGCAACTTTATCAATGGCAATGGTTTCACACATGTGACATGTGTAGGGCCTATTAACCCTTTTGTTTGTTTTAATATTAGCCTAATTTAAGGGCTATTCTTGTTTGGCAAGAAACTGTAAAATGTCTTTCCTGAAGCGAGGCTAATCTGTTCTGTTCTGTTGAATTTCCTCCGTTTTCTTTTCGGAGAACCCAAGTTGTCCTTGGTGATTGTCGTTGGTGAGTTGCTGTAGATCCTTGTCGGAGCACAAACACCGCAAATATGAATATGATATGTATTTTTATGTATGTACGCCACTATACGCGTTGCATGCCTTATTATTTACGTCGCGAGGTGGATTATAAAATAGTAAAGTGTAAAGTGTATATTATTTACGCCAGCGTTTATAGTTTAACACAGTATTTCTCGTGACACAAGTTATGTAAAGACTGAATACAGTTTTATAAAAATCTATGATGTTCATAACGAGGTAGTGAAGTGTGATTGTACACAGAATGAAATTCTAATGTCTTATGTCCGCCAGAGCTTGAAAATGACAATAATAAACTGAGGTGTATTAATTTTGAATAGTCCTAGAGCATTACTGGCATTTTGCAAGTTTCTGGGATCTACTGAGGTGAATCTTCCACAGGTATTCCCTGGATAGGTGTTCAAGCCGGTTTATGTTGGATATGGATAGTTGTTTTGTATCTATAGTGTCTTGGTTGGTATAGTCCAAAATCAGCTGAGTGAAGATACTATCGACAGAGGATAACTGCAGATCTGGGATTCTGTCTTCTAGAGCAGATTGGATAAGTTTGCTGTATTTTGATCTGATATATTGAAAGGCTGTACATTTGGTAATAAAGTGGTCTCTCGTCTCTGCTTCATGTTGACACAGTCTGCAAGTGGGATCAACAGTATACTGGTTGAAAACTGCTTTATTTGACTGTAGTGGGTATGACCCTAATAAAATTCTTGCTTTCAGCTCTGATCTCTTGACATCCTCCTTGTTTGGTCTGACAGTACTGTATACATGATGGACTTGTCCTACTTTCAAGGAATCAGGGTTAAGGTACTTCAGAGAGGATTTTGATGCTATATCTTCTTTCCATAGCATTTCTACTCTACTATTCACATTCTCTGTTAACATCTTTTTCCAGATTGGTTTTCCAGGAGTATTTTCCAGGAGTGAGTAGGCTGATGGTAATTTGTATAGAAGTAGGAGTCTTCTGACACGGGAGAAGAAACTGTTATCATCCAGGGTTTTCGTCGCTAATTGTCTCGCAGCAATTTCATACTCCACTGATTTAGTAGATTGTAGGATTCCGTAGAATAAGTTGAGGATATTCTTGTGTATTTGTACTTCTAAGGGGATGAGTCCCATAAGTGCAGATGAGGCAGTATTTGATGTCCTGTCAGGTAAGTGTTGCAGTTGTTTGATACATTTTGTCTGGAATGCGTCAAGTTTTTTTTACTTCTTTTTGGGTAAAGGTAATTACTTCCAATCCGTATAGAACTCTTGGAACAACATAGGTATTCCATATGTGGGATTTAGTTTTTTGAGTGAGGCCATTTACTCCGTGGAATCCTGCTCCTAGGAGAGAGTACGCAGTTCTTCTACCAAGCTGTATTCTGCTCTCTACAATTGTACTTTTCCCTGTTTCTCTGGTTATGCCGAGGTGGGTTGTACTGTCTGTTAATGGGATTGGTTCATTGTTGAGGAGAAATTTTGGTTTATCATCACATTTTTTGTTTTTAAACATGAGACAGGCACTCTTTGTTGAGTTGATATCATATCTGTGTGTTGTTGTAAAATTTCCTACTGTGGTTAGCATCAATTCCATCTCTGACGTTGAGTGGGATAAAAGTGCAACATCATCTGCACAGGTTGTATGGGGTATTTTAATGTTGCCAATTTTTGCACCTTCAAAGTTATTTTCAAGCTTTGTCAGTAGTGGGTTATTATACCTCTTGTAATGTTCCGTAGATAGAACTCCGCCTTGTCGGACTCCTTGATTAATACTTATTGATCTTGAATTATGGGATTTCCATTTGACACATGCTGACATTTTGGTGTAAGTATCTTTAAGAAGTCTCCATTCAGGAATGGGAACATCATCAAATAGGAGGTTACGAAGAAGAATATCGTGGTTGACCACATCAAAGGCCTTCTTGGTGTCCAAAGTTATAAAAAATAGGTTTTCTTTTTCTGCCTTTGCTTCGAGTCTGCATTCTGAGACTATAAGTGCCGATCTAGTAGAGGAGGTTCCTTTTGTAAAACCTGTTTGTAGTCTAGATTGGGTTGGGTACATAATGTTTTTATGTCTCTGGTTCAAGATGTGTTCAATGATTTTTAAAAGTATAGGTGTGACAGTGATGCCTCTATAATTATCAGGTAGTTTGTTGTCTCCCTTTTTATAAATGGGTGTAATCGTCCCTAATTTTAGAGGATCTGGTATCTTCTTTGTGTAAAAGATGGTGTTAATCAGCACTAAAAGGATTTCACAGATAGTTTCTCCTCCATACTTGAAATGCTCGGCTTGTAGACCAAAACAGTCTGCTGCTTTGTTGGTATTAAGTAGTTTGATAGCATGCTTGATCTCATCTCTGGAGGTCGGTTTGATGTACTCAGTGAGAGGTTCATAATCTTCAATCTTTTTTATGTCTTCATGTACTTTTGATAGGAATTCATTGTCATAGTTTGGGTTGTCTGCGGGTGTAGCAAGACGTTCAAAATGATCTGCCCATCCTTCCGTCATTTCTTCGTCTGTTGTGAGTAACTCGCCATTTACATTTAAGCAGTTGGTATTGGGCTTCACTGTTGTGCGCTGGGCCCTGATAAGTTTGTAGAAAGTCTTACTATTGTCTTTTGAGAGCATGATTTCATCTATAGCTTTCTGGGTTTTGGCTGCAGCATGTCTTCTGAGAACTTGTCTGAGCTTGCGTTTTTGGTCCTTCATATTGCACCAGAGTGGATTCAGAGGATTCACAGATGAGCCATTCTCTTTCCATTTCCACCAGGCTTTTTTACTCTCTCTGGATGCCGCGGTCACCTCTGGGGTTCTTACAGTCACAGAGCTTGATTTCTTTGGCTTCTTGTTTGGGTTGTAGCCAGGAATACTATTCAGTGTAGCTAAAATTAGGGTCTCTTTCAGCTGTAAAATACCGTTGTTTATACTGTCAGCAAGTGTAGCCTGGATACGTGAGCTGTTAAGGTTTAAATTTGTAATGTAGGTTTCTTTGTCACATCTCTCCCAGTTTGGTTTTGGTTGTGAGATAATTGTGGTACTCTTTAGAGTTGACTCGACTTGAATTTTAGTGGAAAGAGGTACATGATCAGAGACATTGTCATGGTGTATACCTTCATTCTCGACTTTGGACGATAGTTCTTTAGCAGTGGAATTAGTCATAATGTAGTCTATTTCTGCATGTACATGCCCGTTGGGATGGAAGAAGGTTGATTGTTCTAGTCCATTTGAGAAAAGTCCATGATCTTTGACGAATTTTCTGAGGATACTGTCCCTCTGGTTTGGTGGGTCTCTTGTAACTGACGAGTTAAAGTCTCCACAGATGAAAATAGCATGAGTATATGAAAATTTCTGAATTACTTCATCCAATTCTTGTAATGTTTCCATAAAATACTCATTTGTAGTGTTGCCTCTACATGGTAAGTAAACACTGGCTATGCATAACTTAGGGGTTGAGTCTACTTCAATTAGTGTAACTCTGTCACTGCCATCTGGAAGAGGATTTACTTTTACGTCCCAATCATTCCTGTATATAATGCCGGAACCACCATATCCTCGAGGTATTTGGTAAGGGGGAATAGGGTTGTTGTCGTCAACAGACTTGGCGTGTGATTGAAAATTGGTGTGTATCTTGTTTAGCTGGGGTAGCTGAAAATTAAAAAGCCAATGCTCTTGTATACAGCATATATCACAGTTGTCTAGAATGTTCTGAATATACTTGAGGTTAGCTTTTATATTTTTGACATTTAGTGTCTTTAATCTGATGTGGCTGTTTTGTTTGTTGGTAACTGGGGTATGTCCCTTCGTTCTGAAGCTCGGCCTTTCTGAAAAAAAGACTGGTTGACTTCCGGTCTTGGTTTGTTGGACATATCTTTGCTGTTTTTGACTGTAACATCTGCATTTAGTTGATTAGTGTTAGTACATAAAATTTTGGTAGGGTCCTTTTGGCTCTGGGCCTTGCTGTATGTTCTTTCTGGTTGTAGTGAGCCTTCCAAGCTGCCCTTATTAGGTGAAGTAGAACAATGAGGTGTGTTTTTTCCAGCTGCATTGTCATCATCGGGAGTGAGGTCAGTACTTGGTAAGGTGTCAGTAGTTGGGACTACAACTGAGAGGTCTGACACATTAATTGTGTGTACGCCCGGTTGGGATTCAAAACGGACCTTTTTCGGTGTTGAGTGTAGTTCTAAGATATCTTTCCTGGTAGATTCTTTGTCTGTTCTGACTATGGGTTGTTTGTATTGAGTACGCTGCATCCTTGGTGGGATATATTTTGTCGGTCTAGACTTCTTGGCAGGGCTGGCCGTTTGGAATCTTTGGTTTTGGTTTGTGCCAGGCCTGTGCTGGTATGAATACCGGTCCTGTGAGTCTGTGTTTGAGCGCCAGTTGTTTTCATATGGAGTATTGAGGTTTTGTCCTACACTAGATTGGTGTGCATCTGAATTGCGTCTGGGCTGTTCGTGTAAATTAGGGATATGTCTATCCAAATGTTGAAGATTGTGGGTATCTAGTGCTCTGGCTTCAGCATTTGTTGCTTGTACCTGAGTGTTCTGCTGTCGATTCATATAATGGTTGGTTACAAATTTGTCTGGTCTCCCACTCTGGACAGTTCTCTGGTGCTCGACATTATGGGTAGGTATTGATGAAAATTGATGAGTGGTAGGATGTTGCATTCTGACACCTTGTGGAATGACATAAGTCCCTCTTCCTGCGTAGTGTTGGTTAGTAGGACCCCAGGTTCTCTGTATTTCTGGGTGCATACGAGGCATATACATTGGGTTGGGTATGTAGTTAAAAGTATGGTGAGGTGGAAAATGGTTAATGGAGGGTGGAAAACGGTTAATGGACGATGAGAAATGGTTGTACATCTCCAGGTTTGCAAGTCTGGTTCGAATGACATCATTTTCTAATGAGAGTATTCGAAAGTTTATGTTGTCACAGTTGTTAAATTGGTTGAATCCATGTGGACTACCTTGTGGTGTTGGAATTGACTGCTGTTCTGAGGAATTGGAGATATTTTTCTGGATATAAAGGAGTTTGTTTTGTCTTTCTAGCTCTTCTATTTTCTTCTCAAGGTTGTAAATTACCGTTATAGAATGATCAAGTTGCTGCTTCATCTCTGTTAGTTGAGGTTGGTCATTCTTCTTTTTCCTCTGTCGTTTCTCCGGGTTTTCTGCATTCTTGTTTGCCTTTGGTAAAGTCTGTTGGATACTATCAAGTGGAACCTTTAAATTGGTGTTCTGGTCATTGTTGATGTTTGGAGATGAAGGCGGTAAAACAGATGGTGGAGAGACACATGATGGGTAGGAATCTAACAGCACCGGCGAAGTTGCAGTTTTAGGTAATTCTGTAACAGAAATTGCAGTCTTTGTTTGGTACTCACTGTGAATTACAGCTGGTGTAGAATCTTGTTTTTGGGACTCATCAGCTTCATCATTTCTTGTGAGAATGGAGTTGATGGGGTCATCAGTTGAGGCTGAAATACTAGGTATCATATTTACCAGGTCGTCATTCAGGATTGTTAAGTGTCTACAGGAAAGGCAGCTGTATGGAGAATCTCCTTCGTTGTAGAAGTCTTTAAAATTTTTGTCCAAAGATTCACATTCGAAGTGGAACCACATTTGGCAGTTGTCACAAGCAATACCATCTTCAACTTTGAGGCTACAATGTAAGCATTTGTCTATATCATTTTCACAATGGTCAGAATCTGCAGGTAAATCAATGCATGGTACAATAATACTGGTTTCTTTTTCTGGATTATCAATACTTTGTTTTAGTCCTCGATCTATTATTGATGCAAACATTTTGTCTAAAGTTGACAGATTTGGGTTCTGTTCTATATTTGTAATAAGTCGAGGGAGGATTTCATCATGAAAAGTTGGGGTGTAGTTCCCATTGATAAGCAGGGAGCACTGCGTATGGTACATATTAATAGTGAATTTCTTCCTTTTACCAGGTTCTCCAGAAGACAGTCTGTTGAATGCTTGAATTATGAATTCGGGGTTGTTTCCTTGTTGATCCAGAACTTTCTCTGTTAGGAATGCTATACTAAATTCATTAGATAAGTCTATATTCGAGGTCATCTTCGTGAGCTCGGATTTAAGGATTTCGTAGCAACCTGTACTGCACTCTATCTTGAGCTGTCTGCCAGAATCTTTAGGAATTATATTAATAAAGGGACGATCACAATGGTCTCGTTTCTTTTGTAAAGATTTTACCTGGTTCAGGCTGTAGTTTTTGTTTCTACCTACTGCTCGGCGTGGGGAGTTGTTTTCTGCTGAAGACATTGTATTGTTACTGTGTCCAGCTGCTGTGTTGAGTGAGTTGTTTACTGCTGGTGTCACCATCATGGGGGCGGCCATCTTGGATCTGGACAGTGAAAATGCAAAATGCGCTCAATGCGAGGTAGGACTAAAAGTGTCAAAATAGCCACAATACAGTTGGCTGTAAAGCTTATGCAATTACAAAATACCCTCAGTGTAATAAAATAATGCAAGAAAAGGAGTATAAAAAGTTCATAAGTCTTGGCTTCTCTGCGAATTGGCGATAAAAGTTCAAAATATGGATAAAACGTGTAAAAAGTCACTCCTTTTCATATAGATTAAAATAGTCTGAATATCACAGGCATTAATGCAGGTTACCTTTCCCCTTGACAGGCGTTGGGAATCACTACGGTACTGTACAACACAAGTTCACACTCGTTAGAGTTTATTTAAAATGTTTAAAAATTTACGTCAGTGACTGACAATATAGTTCATCTTTAGACTAAAACAGTTAAGACGATAAAGACTGTTACGGTAAAAGCTAAAAGTTCGATAGTGGCGGAAAATGACACATTTTCAAAAATTTTTCAAGATGGCGGACTCGGCACGAGGCATGCTAAAGAACAAAAAGTTACCACACGGCACTAAATACGACACGAAATGAAGCCTTTGTCCACTTCCTTTTGCTTCTGTAGTGTTGGTCATTCAAGTGTTCATGTGTGTCCAATGTGAAATGTTCTTCAGAGGAATTTATGTAATTTTTTCTTCAGAGCTCTCGAAGCACGTCCGTCCACCTCAAAGGCCACGTATCATGATTTGTCCGTAGATTTACCCATCCCATCATGCACAATATCAACCATGAATCAACTCCTAATGAGATTCTCGCGACATCGGAATTATTAGGGCGACGTTGTAAACATTCCGTCGGCGTTGGGACGTCGCCCGAATAAATCTGGATAGGCCTTCATATCGAATGTTAACGACAACTCATAAAAAAGTTCAACCTCGTGCGAATGTCTTCAGCGGTGAAATACCCCCAGAAGCAATTAAGTTGGAACGAACAATACACTGTTTGGGAAACAGTTAGCTGTTTTTAATCCTTTCCCAAACAAAACCTGGTTTAAAGTCCCTAATAGAAATGGCTTAGGAAAATATTGAGACAAAAGAAGAAACTGCTGATAACCAGCAGTTTCTCCTTTTGCCTCAATATTTTCTGAGCTAGATTATACTCAAATTCTGCTTGTAATAACATCCATTTTGTTATTTTCAGAAGCTTTTGAGTAGAACCACCCTAAAATTTTGCTGTTTGGGAAAGGGTTATTTACCGTTAACATGGAAATGATGGTCAAATGTACATCATATAACAAGCGATTGCCCGTGTAAAAAGGTCACCGTGAACGTGAACATAGTTAATGAACTGTACAATCATCCGGACTGCTTCAAAAGCGCAGTTTTTGAATTATTCGCAATATAAATTTTCACTTACAGAATCTTGCATGTAAACATAAATGTATAAATTTCACCATACATGCACATTTGACCATTTATAGAAGTTTAAGAAAGACGCAAAGCATAAATGTATTCAATCAAACAACTTTATTACATTAGAAAAACATGCAATCTGATTAAAACTTGATATTTACTTTTCAGTAGTATCTGAGACCCAATCATAAGGGGTCATTTTCAATGACCTTTCCCTCTGACCAATAAAAACGCTTTCAATTTGATTCTGGAAACGTTAATTTAGTGCAGAACTACGCATTTGCACGCGCTAGGTTTCAACCATACACAACAAGAATTTTGACTGGACAGATGAAAATAGATATTTTCGGAAATCCCGGGGTCAGTGAAGATGACCTCCAACTGGTCAGTCTTGGATGTTACTGTATGAAATAAGATGTGCATAAATTATGATCAACTGAATCATATTTCTGACTACCGCGGATCCAGAGTTTCTGTGAGACTCAGGGGATTCGAATGTACACATAGCCCGAGTTTATTTTCCTAGTATCACACAATTTTGGCTGAATTTCTGCATAATAAGTGAAAGATTCGGCCGTTTGAGCCCCCCGAAGCCCCCTGGATCCGCCTTATTCACATTTACAGTATCTTGTCAAACAAGAATGATATTAACCCATTACCACACAATGACTCTTTTTAAATCCCTTCAAGATAATGACTTTGAAAAACATTGTGGAAAATGAAGAAACTGCTTGTAACAAGCAATTTCTTAATTTCCCACATTTTTTTTCTACACAGAAAGATAAAAGAATGTGAGATTCCATTCAATTCATAATATTATTGCCGTCCGCAGCATCTTTGAATTTGGACAACTCCAAAATTTTGTTGTTTGGTAATGGGTTATGTTCAAACAAAAGGGTTAATACACACGGCATAAAGTGCATGAATAACGAGATAAGATATCTATGAAATAAATAATTTCTATTTTAAACCTTTATCAAACAAGAAGAAATAACTTCAGCAATTTCCCCTGCAATATTTTGTAAGTGAGACATATGCCTAAAGACTATTTAATGTGTCGTCTGAAACTAATTTCAAAACATAGTCTAAATTTCGCAGTTTGGGAAAGGATCAATATTATCGATTTTTCATAATTGACGCGAGTAGTTATAGCCCGTAAGTTAGACCGGAAGTCGTTTGACCCGTATCCCTAGCAAAAACCCCTCGTTTTCACTAGGGATACGGGCCCGTATCTCTAGTGAAACATGGGGGTTTTTGCTAGAGATACGGGTCCGTATCTCTAGCCCCCATAGGCTAGAGGTACGGGCCCGTATCTCTAGCCACTTCCTTCACGGAAACCCTCTGATTTTTCCATTCAATTAACATTGAAAAAAACAGAGGGTTTCCAACATTTTTGTTTCCGTTTAAATTTCAATCTATAGACGGACTTTTCGTCCGTATGATTTTGGAAAACAGTTAAATATGAAACTTACATGTATAAAGCAAAAAAAAAAAAAAAAAACCGTTTCAAAATCAAGAGTTGTCTTCCCTATTTCATAACCAAATCATATATATTGGATAATACAATATGAGCTGGTTTTTTTAACCCTTTCCCAAATAGCAAAATATGCAGAGAACAAATGGATGTTTATAAAGATGAGATGTATGTAAAATATCACATGGAAAATATTGCGACAAAAGGAGAAAATACTGATTATCAGCATTTTCTTCTTTTGCCTTAATGTTTCTTAAACAGTTTCTTTAAAAGCATCAAAACCAGGTCTGGTTTGGGACATGGTTAAATTTTAAATGAAAACTTTCATGAGGAAGTATACAGTGTATGTGAAGTATACAAAAGCCATCAATATCAACATCTATGTCGTCTTAAGGCAACAACGGGAACAGTCCAATGTTTGGGGAAGATTAAACTGAATGTGGTTTCGCGCCACTTTCAACTGCCTTGGTCGTATCGTGCCGACTAGAGTACCTAACGATGGATTCCATGCATATCTCTGACCTGTACCTCTACACTGTCCTATCAGAACGTCAAGCTGTTCTCGCGTTTAAATATGATTTTGGAAAAGAATTGAAGGTTTCTTCTAGATAGACGAATGCTATATAGCGTCTTTGGTGGCAGTTTCTACTACGTGAATGATAGTTAGGTAGGTTATGTGCGTCCGATCTTTCAGAGATCAGAACAACATGGGGACATTCAGGGTTGGCATCGTTGTGTGGTACATTGCAGTATTAAGGACCAGAAAGAAGATTTAGATAGCGCTGGTACCACCTTTTTACTATCTAGCCATGTTCAGTTGTATCATCAATTTCCCAAATACACGGTGGGGATTGTGCATGATGGGATGGATAACGAATACGGAGTATACGGACAAATTTGCCTCGCTTCAGGTAAGAAATTGTGCAATAATTTTCTTATTTCTGCTCCAATTTTCAAGCGGTTTGTTGCATGTACCCCGCATTTGTGAGCTCTTTCCTCAGATATATGACTTGTTTGTAGAATCTTTGTACTTTGTCCAAAAATTGATCCCAACCGACCAGAAAAACGACAAAAAATTCAGGCCCTTTTTCTAGTCGGTTGGGATCGGTTTTTGAGAAAAGTACAGGGAAGTTCCAGATAAATAATACATCTGAGAAAAGGGCTTAGTAAGACGGAGTACATGCAACAAACCGCATGAAAATTGACGCAGAAATAAGAAAGTTATTGCACAAATTCTTACCTGAAGCGTGGTTAATTTGGCCGTAGTCGTTACCATTTCGCTTTCTGGTCGGTTGGGACAATATTTCGGAAAAGTATCATGAGTTATCTAATATGTCATACATCCGATGAAAGAGCTCGATAAGGCGGGGTACATGCAGCAAACCGCTTGAAAATTGATACAGAAATAACAGAGTTATTGCAAAATGTCTTACCTGAGTTAATAACCGTTATGTTTTGATAAACCGTCGGTGTTGTTATAACATCTCGTAACTACGGTTTGATTCAAGCCGTAGTTATGAGATTTTATAACAACACCAACGAAATATCATTTGACTGAAATTGGATACCGGCAATAGCTCTTTTCAACTGTGGAAACATGTGAAAGTCTGATGGCGCAAGATCAGGTAATGCGGGTGTTCTACTAGTTCAAACCCACAGTCATTGATGGCAGCCATGGTAATGGTAGATTTGAGAACAGCCCCGGGCGTTGTCCTGGTGGAACAGTACACCTTTGAAGAGTTTTCAAGGGCGTTTGAGCTTGAAGTGATGGATAATACTGTACATTAATTGTTTGGCCCTTTTGTAGATAATCTACCATGAAAATACCATCAGTGTCCCAGAAAACCGAAGCCACGACCCTTCCTGCTGATGGGACAGCCCTTGCCTTTTTGGGTGGGGGTGAGCCAGGGTATTTCTATTGTTTGAACTGTTGTTTTGACTCTGGGGTGAAGTGATGGACCCAAGGTTCACCCATAGTCACAAACCTTTGAAAGTTATCTGGGTCTGCCTCTAAACGACTCAGATTAGCACGTGACAAAGTGCGCTTAGTGTGCTTCTGGTCAACTGTCAGAAGCCTTGGTACCCAGCGGACAGAGAGCTTTTTCATCTCAAGATTTTCGGTGAGAACGGAATGAACTCTTTCCTGTGAAATACCACTTTAACTGGCTATATATCTCTCTGTAACCCGTCTGTCAGTCATAACAATATCATGTACTTTATTCACCATTTCTGGTGTTGCAACGGTGACAGGCCTTCCAGGGCGGACGTCGTCCTCAAGACTCTGCCTACCACGCTTGAACTCCCCTACTTATCTCTTTACTGTAGCATACGAAGGGGCATCATCCACTAGTGTTGAAACCTTATCTACATGAATAGCCTTCGAAGTTAGACCCTTATTATACAGATATTGAATCACTGGTCTTTCAGCAACCTTGTCCATTTTGTAAAAAAAAAACACTTGCCCGGTTTACTTTAGAGTGCTACCTGACCAAATGACACCAGTTTTCTGCTGCACACCTTTATATCGTCAGAGAATACAGGGACTGAAAATGTACATGCTTGCTTGACCCCTTCTATGAGAGGCTCATTACTTACCAATCAACCCTCGTAGTGTTTTATTCCTGGTTAGTATTGATTATTCCGCGTCACAAAAAAACAGAGAATATTCGTGAGGTTAGGGTGTTTCTTTTAAAGAAAGTGTTAAAGGGAGGTAAATGTGTTGAAAAATAAGCTGAATTGTGTATCAGTTATCGATAACGACAACAACAACAACACGGAATAAATTATCAATAATTATTGACGATTTTGGTAAATATTTCTTGTAAGTAGAAACGTAAGTAGAAACGAACATTATCTTGGCTTCGAAATTCATTACATTCTGTAATTTTGAACCCTCTCCCAGACGGCAAATATGCAATTTAGACTGGTCCAAAATCAAAGGTGATGCAGACGACAAAATCGGCTTTAGACCTTATAATTGTAGGGGATTTGTCAGAGTATGGAAAGGATTGAAGAAAATGGATGTTGTGGCAGTTATTAGCATTTTCTTTTCTCAGATTGATTTCTTAAGTCTTGTTTGAACAATCAGATCGCGACATTGTCGGGAAAATAGTTAACGAATTTTTCGGCTATGGCGGACCGTGGTAATAGCCTTAGTGATGTAATCACAGAAAAAATGAACATAGAAGTCATTGTATTATCGGTTGCAATGAATATGGCACAAACCTCTGTGTTAGACATGTTCATAACTGGCTAATGGCTAAACATACATAAAAGAGGTTTAAATCTTATAACATGAACATATGAAACATACAAGAAGATATTTACTGAATTATTTTCAAGAAACGGCTCAATCGTATAATTTATGAAAATGGAAATTAAAGCTGCACCAGATCAATATAACCACATAATATCATGATATATTACCAAGGATTATTAAAAGCGGGATTTAATTCGACTATCGATCTGCTCTTGGAACCTACCACTAAATCACATGAAGCGGATACTCATATAGGACATTCTAAAAGGGACATTTCATTCCAATTTCAATTTTTTAAAGTATGTCTTGATGCCAAGATTGGTTATTCTAATGAGTATAAATACTATTAGTTTTTTTTAAGTTGTTGCCAATAAGCGAGAAACACGCATTTAAAGTTGAGACATAATCGATAAATTGCATATAAATCCGAACTGTTGTCCACAACAATTTGTTCAATTTTACCACAAAAATATAAAATTCTCGTTTACGGCGCAATATTTTGGCTTAAAATTTTCAGAATTTTCATAAGGAAATTTGCTCTTTCAGATAAAAATAAAAGTAAAATTTATGACAAAAAATTCTGAAATGTCACTTTAAGACAAAAGTTACCTAATAAGTAGAAAAAGGATATGACAAAATATAAACTGGACCTTTAAAGATATTGCAGACGATGATTTCGAGTGAATGGCACTTTTTTCTTTGGCGATTTTATGTAGAAAACATTGTGGGAAGTATAGAAATTGCTTGTCACAAGAAAGTGCCCAATTTTCAGCAAATTATCCAAAGCCTTTATCTGGTATGGAGTCTGGAGGCGTTCCTGTACGGTAATGGGAGAGTTTGGTATATATATCGCCATTGTAATCGATATTGGAGGTACACCCTTTATCGTGTCTGCCTGGATGAGGGAGGATAATAGTGTACGGACTATAACTCGTACGGGCTCTATAAAATGGTTTTGATGGCATTCTTTGTTAATGCTCGGCATCCATGTCAGTATTATTCTTCGGGGTATGACAAAACCTCCCAGGGTGGATGCCCTGTCTGAAACTTCAAATTAAGGTCACAGCAAGGTCAAAGGTCAAATGGGTGCAATTTCATATCGAAATAGTCATTGTGATATTTTAATTGCTATACATGGTGTATTATTAATTATAATTGTGCTAAATTTGCTGAAAACTGAACCAGAGGCATTATTTTATTGAAAAGATGACTTTTTTAAATAAGGGTTATCTCTGAAAATCTGACGTTTTCAGTCTTTTTTTTTCAACGGTATTTGCCAGGATGCCTCAGTCATAAGCATTTCTTAATTGGTGATTGTGTGTGTCTTGTATACTCCGTAAATATTGACCTGAACCCGGTGAATATGAAATGAGTAATTGTGACACGGAATAATCGATACTCGCCAGCAATCCTCACTGTCGAGCAGAGTCGATAGTTTCCATATATGCATTATGACTTTGTATTCTGCACATGCTTCTCGTGTCAACGTATGTTGGAGAGTGATAATTTCGCATTGCAATTACTCATTGCATATTCAACAGGCTCAGGTCAATATTTACGGAGTATACATTGTGTAAGGGTCTGTGTGCGCTTGTATTGTATATATAAAAATAATCCGAGATCTACCGTGGTCTATCTTTATTTAACCACGGTTCTGTGTCATGCAGCAAAATTTATTACATGGTCCGTTGTCGGTGTAACAAAATTCCATTCAATTTAGAAGATCGGTAAGTGTCCCAAATGCTATCTAGTGAGTCCAATACTCATAACATGCTATCCTTGCCTTATCCTACTTCATAACGTCTGTTGTAAGTATCAGCAAGATAACTGCACTTGAAAGTGCAGTGTGTTCCTGTGCGGGAATGACCGCAAAAGTTGTATCTCGTCCAAAACTGTTGTTATATCGTTGAATTGTTGCCCTAATTAACCTATCTTTGCTAAAAAATAATAATTCAATGGCAGTGGTCAGAACAGAACGGTGAATGTAATTTCGTTGTTATCTTTTGTAGTCTTCCTATTGAAATGGTCTTCTGAAGTCTGTTGGCACTCAATTACATTCTAGTGGTTGAAGCAGTGCTATTGTAGAGGCTGATTAGCGTACACAGCTCTTAAGTGGAACTGCAGAATTATATGTTTTCTAATGATTCCAGAACAAGAACAGTCTAGATATCAAGTTATCTGTACATTAACCCTTTCCCAAACGAGATCTGGGTTTGACATCCCTAGTAGAAAAAGCTTGGGAAAACATTGAGGCAACAGAAGAAAATGCTGGCCATATCACACACAAACACATACCAGTATTCATAAAAATTTGTTATGATCCCCGAAAAAAATTCGGGGGAGCATATAGTCGCCACGCTGTCCGTCCGTGTGTCCGTCTGTCCGTCCACAGCCAGATCCAAGCAACCCTTGGACCAAAGTCAATGAAACTTCACATGTGAACTCCCTTGGATAATCACTATGGACCTTTTTCTCCGTTTCTTGATTTGAGGCTGCGTCATGGAAAAAGGGGCCTTAATGTAAAAATTAGTTTTTCTCTAATTTCTCTTCATCTAATGGGCATAATTTGATGAAATGTTGTACTTATGTGATAAATGAGATGTTCTAGACCATATTCTATAAATAATGTGTGTACAAAAACCTGTCATGGGAAAAAGGGGCTTAATGTATGATAGTTTTTATTTTTTGACAAACACTTATTCGGAGAGCATAATCCGTCTGTGACGGCTCATGTTTTTCGGCTGCAGCAGCTTCCATTTGGGAGCCCCATAAGATTCTGTTGTTTGGGAAAGAGTTAAAAGTACTTATAAATATTACGACAATGCAATCAATGAAAAATGATGACACTATTTAGCCCTAGTGCCACAGGCGCCTCAAGACAATACTCAACAATTTCATCTATATACATCCGAATGGTCGAACAATGTCATGGTATTAGTCGTCCGTCCGTCTGTCTACTCCTCCATCTGTATGTTCTATTGTCCGTTAGCAATTTCTTGGGTGCGCAACTCCTCTTAAAGTGACATTTCACGGTCATTCTTACCTAAAATTCACTTTTATCTAATCGGAATGAGCATGGTTTCTTATGAAAATTCTGAAAATTTCAAGCCAAAATAATGAACCGTTTACGAAAAATATATAATATATACATTTTATATTATATTTGTGCTAAAAATTAAACAAATTGTTGTGGACAACAGTTCAGATTTATATAGAATTTGTCATTTCTGTCTAAACTTTGAAGGCGTATTTTTCGCTAATAAATAACAACTTCCAAAAACTGGCAGCATTTCTACGTATTAGAATAAACAATCTTTGCATCAAGACATACTTTTAAAAAATGAAATAAATGTGAAATGTCACTTTAACAGTTTCTATTGAAAGATAATCAAACTGGGATATCTGTTCATCTTAGAGACATTTTATCTTCAGAACACTCTGTTCGAGTCTTTCAATCTGAGCAAATCGACATCACTATGACCAGCCTTGAACGAAAATTTTAGATACCATGAACAAACTTATTATTATTATTTTTTTTGGGGGGGGGGGGGGGGGGTAAACAGCAACTCTTCAGTGTTTTTGGAAAGGTGCACGCTATTTATGAATGATATGGGGAATCTTTTTTCAAGAAAACCATTCTGATTTGCTTACTCTTTACCTGAAGATAATAGTCACTACTTGGCTTCTTTTGAATAATGTAAACCAGAATTAGCTCCCTGTGGTCACAAGTAGTTTAGGATTTTACAATAAAATTGTCAGTCTTTCTTGAACTTGTTTATAGCTTGCAAATCATGAGGAAGCTCTCTCATAGAATTCCTTCATTATGAAGATCAATCTTTTCTGGTTGTACTTGGTTGGAACTAAATACTTCACAGTAGTACTAAGTTCCAGCTTGACCCAGTTCTAGGAACCAAAATTGCAGCTGCAGATACAAAACCAAAAGCCTATGCTACATGTATCATAGATGATCAACTGGGAAAAACACATAACCGCTTCGTACATCCAAATGCTTTAGGAACATGCAGTCGAATGTGCTATTCCTTCAGTTAAACCTTCATGGGCATTTACAGGCTATCTGATTTGGTTTATCGATGTACACAGATACACCAGCCTGAATGCTGAAAAAGGGAACAAACATGGTCAAGACATCAAAACAGAGTGACTGACAAAAGCATTCCTTCCTGAGTATGACATATATTTTGTTGGGACAATGACAAAAAGACTGATTTCAACACCTTTCAGGCTGAAGATTGTTCAGATATGTCAGCAAAATATTGCCATTGTAAAAGGGGGAACAAAGGGTTATAGGTAACCTGTCATTGAGGGAATTGCGCCTTGTATTCAGTAATTATGAGTAAATCCATGTCTAATAATCAAAGCCAGCAGCACAGACGTCCTTATAGTAATAACCAATGTATTTCAAAGACTAAATGATATTGTCATATTGGTATCGAGAAGCTTTCGTTTAAGGTATAACCTTATGCTAAATGACCCTACATATAATGCACTGGGAGGGTTTTAGGGAAGAACGAGTCTTTCATGCTTTCACTGGATGTGATGTTTAAGCTTTACGGTTATAGGAAAGGGGCCTAGTCCTTTTCGTTTTATCATGTCTGCCAACAAAGCTATATAATGCATAATCCTCAACTAGCGCAGCTTTGGAAAGGTCTACTTTTTACCATGCAAAATACACCTGCGGTCAAATAACTATCCCCAAAATGTTTTTTTTTCTTTTTTGGATTTGGATTAATTTCCGTCAATTGTTTTGTGTACAAAAAGTCGTGCAAATATTGATGCTATAGGTTTAGCCTAAGCTGTCCTGGATTGTGCAGATGGAAGTGCTGACGCTCCAAGAAATCATATTGGTGAGCTATGCACGCTACGATTTGAAGAGACCAAGGTTATGTAATTTATGCATCCAGACTTACGAGCATACGTCTTACATCACATTATTTCTGACCAAAATGAAAGGAATCATAAAACTGGTATTAAGTAAATCACTTCCTATTGAGAAATATTTCACCATAACCATAGCTAGAAATTAAAAGGTTCTTGGTTTAAAAGATTGTGTTTTGAAGTAGAAAGTCTGCATGAATATTATTACAATTGTCTGGACAGAAACAAAGTGCCCCCAGATTTATAAATTCTCTCTTTTTTGCCGAAAAGTATTACTCAAATATAGAAAATAGTAATTTTATGCGCAGAACAGTTTTAAGTTGTTATCTTGTGTTTATAAACATGCATCTTGTTATAAAAAAGCGGCCAATCATATTAGGTTTTAAAGAAAAAAATGTAACTTCCACCCGTCAATGGCTGCCATCTTGGGAAATGGTCGACATCTTGTAATTGTTATGCACAAACATGCTAAAATGCTGTTTTCTCATATTTAGAAATATTCAGTGTTTTGTACAGAAATCGGCCAATTATGTTAGCTTTTATGGTAAAAGCTGTATCTTTCACACGTCCATGGCGACCATCTTGAAAAATGAAGGCCATCTAGACTTTTTGAGTGGCTAATGTTTTTTTTTTATTGAACTACACTTGATGATTTGTGCTTAATTGTGTTTTATTGCCATTTATACGGTAATGATTTCAAAGATCTTTTCCGTAATGCTTCCATACACTTAATGAAATGTTTATCTAAGTCTTAAAACATAAAATTCACAGTATTTAGACCAAAATATGTCCAAAAACGAGAATTATAAAACGTTTTATTGATTTTTTGCGATTTTGGCGGCCATTTTGAAAAAAAGATTCTAGCATACGCGATGGCTTATGAGCCACTTTTTAACATGGAAACACATCTCTGACCTTTTCCAGACTCAATTATCATTCAAATATGATTTTACAACGCAAAACAAATGTTAGGCTGCTGATGTTAGATACGAAGTCAAATTGTCTTTTTTCATGGCAGCCATCTTGAAAACATCCAAAATAGCGAGTGCATCCCATGATATCGACATTTAACATTTTGATTCTTATTCAGGGGGTTCCAATGAACATTTCTATACCACTCCGAGACTGCCCCTAGGGGGGGGGGTGGTGCGTGCAGAGCCCTCCTGGCCCACGGACTATTGCCTTTTGTTGATTTTAGCTCACCTGAGCACGTATGTAGTAGTGCTCGTGATGGGGTATTTTGATCGGTCCTTTGTCCAGCGTCTGTCTCTCCCCATCTGTCTGTCAGTCAACTTTTTACAAAAACATCTTCTCCTAAAGTGCAGAATTCAACCAAATAACATACATGTACATATGATCTATGGGTCATCCTTTTTCTAAATACTTCAAAGAATAGGAATCGGGGCCAGAATGGGGTAAAGAAGAAGGTCACTAAGTCAAATCTTCTTTTTACTCCATGGGCCACATTTTTTGCTCAATTATTGCGAAAATTGTCCAGAATCCTTGTCTAAGTAATTTATAAGTCATGGTAAAAAGTATGCCATACAAGGTAAAAAACTAGGTCATTAGGTCAAATGTCGTAAAGTGCATCTTTTTGCTCTGGAAGTGTCATTTTTCCAAACTTTGCAGAAATTGTTCTGGATGTTAATCTTGGTGAAATGTAGGTCATACCAAGAAGCGGGTCATACCATGTCATCAACTAGATCACACGGTCAAACTTGTAAAATCCTTCCTTTTGCTGTGGAAATGACAAATTTGGTCCAAACTTTGTCAAAATTGCCTTAAATGTTTATCTTGATGATATCTGGATCATGATCAAAGGAGAGTCAGGCAAGGTTTTGAAAAAGTAATGTCAAATATTACAAAATTCTTTATTTTTCTCTGGAGATGCCAATTTTGGTCCAAACTTCGTCGAAACTTACCTAGATACGTATCTAGGTTAAAGGGACATTTCATTCCAATTTCAATTTTTTAAAGTATGTCTTGATGCCAAGATTCATTATTCTAATGAGTATAAATACCATTAGTTTTTTGAAGTTGTTACCAATAAGCGAGAAACACACATTAAAGGTTGAGACATAATCGATAAATTGCATATAAATCCGAACTGTTGTCCACAACAATTTGTTCAATTTTAACACAAAAATATAAATTTCTCGTAAACGGCGCAATATTTTGGCTTGAAATTTTCAGAATTTTCATAAGGAAATGTGCTCTTTCAGATAAATATAAAAGTAAAATTTATGACAAAAAATTCTGAAATGTCACTTTAATTACAAAAAGGGATAATGTAAAGCCAAAATCTAAGTCACCCGGTCAAATCTTTTTTTTTTTGTCCTAAAAAACCAAAATATATACTTAATCATTGTGAAAACTATTCAGAATGTTTATCTTGACAATATCCGAGTCATGTTAAAAGTGGGTCATGCAAGGTCAAAAACTAGTTCACTATGTCAAATCTTGCTTTTCTCGAAGAACCAAAATATTTACTTCATCATTGTGAAAAATATTCAGAATGTCTACCTTGATGGTATCTAGGTCATGTAAAAAGTCATGCAAGGTCAAAAACCAGGGCCAAATTTTGTTGATTTTACAATAAGAACTCAAAATACTTACCCATCATGGTGAACATTGTTCAGAATATCAATCTTGATGATATCTGGGTCATGTTTAAAATGAGTCATGCAAGGTCAAAAACTAGATCACTAGGTCAAATCTTGTTTTGCTCTAAGAATCTAAATATTTTTTCATCGTTGTGAAAATTGTTCGGAGTGTTTATCTTGATGATATCTATGTCATGATTGTAAAAGGTTGAAAGTTTGCATGTTGTTTGTCTCAAAGGCCTCTCAGGTGAGCGATGCAGGGCCATCTTGGCCCTCTTGTCATACTTATTTTTGTCCGAAGGATAACTAAAAAGGTATGCAAGGTAATTTCATGAAACTTCACTGGTGGATAGATCGTATTACAGTGAAGTGCATAAGAAATGTAACCCTGTCCATCATTTTTGTGGAATTATCGTCCTTTAAATAGTTCTATACTTGATAAGATACTACCGTTTGACTGCTTCAATTGTTAAGGGTATGTCTTTGAGGGGGAATATATGTTTTATAATCAATTCAATTCGTTTATTTATACATTTCAGGCCTCCAGCCTATTGTACATACATATTACAAACATGATATATAAACAATTGTACAGTGATGGTCAAAGGAACAAAATAACATGTAGAAAAGGTTACAATAAGGAAATAATAGAATATGTCATAAACAGAAGACATTATTTTTGGCTTTTTATACTAGAGGTATATAGGCCAGCACTACCTGGGAGGAGACGTGTCGCAAATGTTTGTGTCACGTCACCTTCCATTCAGGTCATGCCTTTAGATCCAAATATGAAATTTTAAGGTGATTTTTTACAGTTCCAAAATAAGTTTTCTTCTCTGTAGTGAATGATAAATATATTGGGATATGTTTTTTATTATTAAATCATTTTTGCTACTTAGCAGCATATGTAATTTATGCTTATTGGGTCTTTTGTAATATTTTTCCGGGATATAAACTTGTCTAAGATCAGCATAGATTCTACAATAAAATATAAAGTGATACTCTTCTTCTACTGAATAAGAAGAACAAACTTTACACAGACGTTGCTCTCTTGGTGTGTTTTCATATCGACCTCTTTCTATTTCTAACGAGTGCACTCCAGTACGAAATTGCGCATATGCATGTCTAAATTTTCTTATATTTAATATATCAAGATAGTATTCCTTTTCAAAAGATGGTTTTATATATCTATAAACATTCAATTTTGATCTATTTTCTATTGACTCGTGCCAATGCTGCATATATTGATCTTTTAATCTTTGTGTAAAAGTATTCAAAAACTGTTTTTCGTCATTAACAACTTGACTATACCAAACATGTCCAAAGCCATTTTGACATAATAATCATCTCTTATTTCATTTATTGTTCTTCAAATATAGACAATTCAAAGGAGCACCAAAACATAGGGTTTGGAAATGAAATAACAAAGTATGAATGTCTTAACCGCCTCATCTGTAGCTCTCTTAATTGTTGCTGACTTCTTTTGATTCCAGATATATCAAAGATGGCCTCTTTGGAGACACAACTTATCGAGTTCTCGTTGAATCTATTCAAAACACTGGCAACTGATGATCAAACAGAGAATGTATTTATGTCACCCGTAAGCATAGCCTTGGTTCTCTACATGGTTTATATGGGCGCTGATGGAAAAACGGCAGAACAAATGAGAAAATCATTAAAACTTGAAGTAAAACGAAGAAAGGACATACTACACACCACAAAACAATTGATTGATTCCATGAGTTGTGATGGCAATGTCAGTGGATATATACTTTATGTTGCAAACAAATTGTACCCGAGTGTCGGTAAAGGTATACTGGAGGACTTTATAAAGGAGGTTACTGAATATTTCAATACTGAGGTTGAACAGTTAGATTTTACTACGAAACCAGAAGAGAGTCGTCAGTTGATCAACACGTGGACACAGACAGCAACACATGATAAGATTAAGGACCTGATAGGACCTGAAGTCATAACGCCACAAACCGCCATGATTCTGGTCAATGCTATTTACTTCAGGGGTGACTGGAAGGACAAATTCCTCACTGATCGTACGACGAAGAAGGATTTTACACTGATAAACGGTCAGACCAGTCCGGTACTAATGATGCACAAGAATTTCGAAGAGGCTATGTATGGACGAGATGAGAGCTTGGCGTGTAAGGTGTTACAGTTGCCGTATTCGGGGGATCAAATCAGCATGGTGATTATACTACCCGATTCACATGATGGATTACTGGATCTGGAACAGAAGTTAACTGCTCAAGTGGTGAGAGAACTGATTACAAATATGCGACAAAAAGAAGTAAATGTTGATCTACCAAAGTTTAAAGTGGAGTCGTCCTTCCAGCTTGCTGACCAGCTTTCTAGGCTAGGGATATCAGATTTATTTGACGAAAGGATGGCTAATTTGTCCAAGATGAGTAAGGAACAGCTGCACGTATCGCACGTGATCCATAAAGCGTTTGTCGAGGTCAATGAAGAGGGATCCGAGGCTGCAGCTGCAACTGGAGTAATTATCCCTTTTTGCTGTGACATGTCCGTTGACTTCAAGGCAGACCACCCGTTTATCTACATGATTTGGGACAATAGGTCAAACCTGCCATTGTTTTTTGGACGCATGGTGAAACCCCCCAAGCGATGACCAAAGTTAAATGCGCTAGTAATGAACAAATCGCATAAGAAACAGGAAGTCATAAAACGGTGTTTCGAATTGTAAATACAAGTACTACGTGTATGTAATTATTGTTGGTATTTGGCAAAAAGGGATAATTACTCCAGTTGCAGCTGCAGTCTCGGTTGATTGTTATTTTTAATAAAGTCAAGCATAATTATGAAAATTACCACTTTACATACAAGAATAATAGGGTTGAGGTAACCGATTCATACAAGTATCTGGGCATAACATTTTTTCTATAATGGTAATTTGAAACATGCTGCAGAAGATCTATATAATAAAGCCATGAAGGCCATGTTTTTGTTGAAGAAAAAACTTACAAACTTTTCCCAGTTTCCCACCAAGCTAAGTTCAAAACTATTTGATTCTCTAATTAGACCTATTCTCACTTATGGAAGCGAGGTATGGATTATGGACTATACAATTAATTTAGATAATGTTGACCTCCTTCCACCTGAAAAACTGCAACATAAATTTTGTAAGTCTGTTCTTGGAATACGTCGGAATTCCTCGAATCTCGCAACTCGTCTAGAGATGGGTCGTTCCCCAATTACGTTGTATATTATTAAACTTATGCTTAAATACTTCGAAAGATTAAGAACTTTACCCAACGACAGGCTTTTGTCAAAGGCATTTCAAACTGATAAAACCCTACATCTGAATGGAAGCAAGTCATGGTACTCTTGCTTGGATAAAACTTTGAAATCGACAGGCATTAAATTTGATCTAATGTCCGTAGACTGTAAAACAATAAATGAAAAGTTGAATGAATACTACTTTAAACAAACTGAATGTAAACTGGAAATATTAAAATCTAAAGATGATAGTAAGCTGAAATTATTCTCCTCTATTTTGTATTTTGATGGTAATTTGCCAAATTATTTGAATTTAAATCTAAAACAGAAATATAACTCTATAATAACTAAATTTAGATTGAGTGCTCACGACTTAAATATAGAAAGAGGCAGATATACAAGACCTAAAACTCCACGTGATGAAAGGACATGTAAATTTTGTAATGAAGTAGAGAATGAATCTCACTTTATACTGTTCTGCTCAAAATATGATAGAATAAGGGATGATTTGTTACAAGAGTTTGGCATTGATAAAACAAATATTTGCAAAGAAAAAGAAATAGACTTGCTCAAACTTATACTAAACCCTGAAAATAGGAATCAAGCAACTAAATTATGTACATACCTATTACAAGCATTAGAAATTAGAGATACATAATACATTGTAGTTATGCTATTAAGAATTGTTTAGAAATTGTGCATACAATGTTGGTAGCCTTGTATTTTCCTATCTACCAATGTGTCTTTATACTCTTGATCAGGAGATTATTCTATGTGTGTATAATCATGTACATTGTAATGTTTGTAGTAAGAATGTTTATACCTAAATTATTGCTTTATTTGTGACATATTGTGCAATGTATCATATCACTGTTTAATGCAGTATTTTCATTAAAAAGAATTGAATTGAATTGGTACTCATTTGAATCGTCTCACGGAGGCGATTCCAATGAGTATCCGCAATTTGATTTAATTATTGCTTTTCAACTAAGATAAACGATTTACAATTTCGCTTCTTTTGTAATTTTATGTTCAAAATAAATAAATAAATAAATAAAATAAAATATAATAAGATACACAATTTACAATTTCGCTTCTTTTGTAATATTTTGTTCAGATGGCCAACTTTATAAGCAATCATGTCGATGCGCTAAGCCACAAAAATGTATATAGAATTAAGGACAGATTATCTTTTCGTCTACATAATTTTGGAAAACTGATGAAGCCCCCATTCTTTTTGTGACGAAGGAGGAAACGAAACCCGAAGCGTGGACCAATGTTAAATATGAACCTTACGAACTTAAAAAAGTAATATGTAAAGCAAGAAATACGTTTCAAAATCAACAATTGTCTTCCTTATTTCATAACCAAATCTTGTGCTGTGGATACAATATCCTTTATTTTAGAAGGAGTTTAAACATAAATATTCGGTTACGTCGTCTACTTATGAGGTGGTTTAACCATACCCCCCCCCGAAAAAAACTGCACTTGGATGTTTATAAAGATGGGATGTATGTTAAATATCATATATGGAAAATATTGTGGGAAAAATGAAAATACTGATTATCAGCTCTTTCTTCTTAGCCTAAAATTCAATGTTTCCTTGTCTTGTTTTGGAAGGGGATAAATGAAAAGTTATACAGTGTATACACAATCCATCAGTATCAACATTCATGTTGTCGCGTGTAACATCATTCAAACGGGAACAGCTCATTTTTACCCTTTGGGGAAGGTTGAATTGGGTGCGGTTTTTCGCCACTTTCAACTGCTTTTGTCTTATCGCGGCGACTGGATTACCTAACGTTGTATTCTATGCATTTCTCTGACCTTTACTACTACAATATCCAATCAGAACCTGAAGTTGTTCTCTCACTCAGATATCTGTTTGGGAAAAAGGTTAAAGGGTTCTTCTAGACCAATGATATATAGCGTCTTTGGTGGCATTCACCTAAGTCGTATTCCAAATATGCCTATTAAATTACACAATAACCTATCCGACTGACCGAGATATGCATCCCACACAATCAGATTGCTTGTAATGCAATTCAGAATTGGAAATCGATTTAGAAATGTAGGTAAATACAACCCATGACACATTGAATGGTAATGTGCGTTTGCTTTTCGTGGATAACAAACAACATCTGGACAATCAAAGTTTGCATCTTTGTGTGATGTGTTTGCATGACTTAGTACCAATAATATAAGAAAAAGAATTTAAGTGCTGGTAACATTTTTTCACTATCTATCCATGTCCAGTTGCATCATTATTTTCCCATGTTAGACTACTACAAATAGGAAGAGCGGGTAGGTAAAGTTAAATACAGCCTTGGTTAAAGTGACATTTCAGAAATTTTTATCATAAATTTTACTTTTATTTTTATCTGAAAGAGCAAATTTCCTTATGCAAATTCTGAAAATTTCAAGCCAAAATATTGCGCCGTTTACGAGAAATTTATATTTTTGTGTTAAAATTGAGCAAATTGTTGTGGACAACAGTTCGGATTAATATGCAATTTATCGATTATGTCTCAACTTTAAATGCGTGTTTCTCGCTTATTGGCAACAACTTAAAAAAACTAATATTATTTATACTCGTTAGAATAACCAATCTTGGCATCAAAACATACTTTAAAAAATTGAAATTGGAATGAAATGTCCCTTTAAGAAGGACTATATGAATTTCATTCAAATTTACCTTGGACAGAAATGATTTACCCACACAGGTTGGCCAATCCATACATTTCTTTCGTGAATATGTATTTTAAATCCCCACCATGCGTGTTTTGTATGTTTCGTAAAATTTAGCGTTCTAAATATCTGAATCAGATCGACTCTGCTCGTCAGTGTACAAATCCTGGCAAGTAAATTGTTTAATGCGCGTCACACTCACAACCATTCATTAAATATTCGTTAGATTCAGAAATTTTAACAGTATTTTAAGGGAGGTAAATGTGTTGAACAATAAGCTGAAAATTTTATGTACGAAGAGAGGACATACTCTACAATAAAAAAAAATGATGGATACTATGGCATGTGATGGCAATGTCAGTGGATATTGTGGATACTAATGATGCACAAGAATTTCGAGAAGGCCTTGTATGGACAAGATGAGAGCTTGGCTTGTAAGGTGTTACAGCTGCCGTACTCGGGCGATCAAATCAGCATGGTGATTGTACTACCCGATTCACATGATGGATTGGTTGATCTGGAGCAGAAGTTAACTGCTCCAGTAGTGAGAGAACTGATTACAAATATGCGACAAAAAGAAGTAAATGTTGATCTACCGAAGTTTAAGGTGGAGTCGTCCTTCCAGCTTGCTGACCAGCTTTTTAGGCTAGGGATGCTAGATTTATTTGACGAAAGGATGGCTAATTTGTTCAAGACAAATAAGGAACAGCTGCACGTATCGTACGTGATTCATAAAGCGTTTATCGAGGTCAATGAAGAGGGATCCGAGGCTACAGCTGCAACTGGAGTGTCTATCACACTATGCTGTTATATTCCGCCCATGGAATTCAAGGCAAAACATCCATTTATCTACATTATTTGGGACAATATGTCAAACCTACCATTGTTTATGGGACGCATGATGAAACCTTCAAGCGTTGAGCAAAGTTGAATTATACTGACTTGAAATGTACAAAGCCTATGAGAAGGGGAGAATCATATACTGATGTTTTGGTATGTTTGTACATGTACAGTTGTCGCCACATCGTATGGCACAATGTTTATATTTTGTTCAAATGTAATTGAACGTCAAACAAAACATAAACACGTGCCATACGATGTGGCGACAACTGTAGCCTATGTAAGACAATTTCATAACAAATGCGACATTGTTGGTTCTCATTTGAATCGTCTCATTAAGGCGATTCTAATGAGTATCCGCAATTTTGAAAATGTATAGCGTCTCAACTAAACAATTTACGATTTTGCTTCTTGTGTAATGTATTGCTCCAGCGGCCACTCAGGTTAGCAATTATACCGATGCGCTTAGCCAATGTAGACCTATAAAGAATTCAGAACATACTATCTATTTATCTTTATGATTTTGGAAAACAGATGAAGCCCCACCTTTTTGTGACGAAGGATTAAACGAACTCCCGAAGCGTGGAACACAGTTAAATATGAAACCTACATGTATATGTAAATCAGGAAAAAAAAGAAATACGTTTCAAAATCAACAGTTGTCTTCCATATTTCATAACCAAATTATATACTCAGTTCCAAAAGAAAGTGTGCACTTTTGCCTTTCGCTTTTACCTTAATTTTCACAAAGTTTACGGCAATTCTGGGTGTAGAAGTGATATCATACTTCAGATTAGATCTTAAAGAAAACTGCCACCAAAACAGATTTCGACAGAATTGCTCATACTGCATACACGCAGCCAGATCATTTTGGTGTTGATGGTATTGAGATTTGCACTGCTTACAGCTTCTTCTTTGGAAAGAGTTACGCGCTTATATGCCTTTGTATGGTTTGACCATGCCTTCAAAGCCATTTCCATGCTAAAGGTTGAACTTTCATATGGACGTTACGTGAGCGTCAACGTCAGTAATCGCTACGTTAGCAGCCTAGTAAATTGTAGTCGAACGGTGCAACAACGTTCTACAACAAATTTGTATGCCATTAAGATGCTATACAAACGGACATTTGCTATTAGAACATAAATTCCGTCCAAATTCAAATTTTTGATGGCTTTTGTTTTCACCAGGTTTGGTCTTGCTCACCGACATTACTTGTAATTCGTTACCCGCTAATGCACTATGTACAAATGTAATGAAAATGTGAATTTATACTAAGCTATGCCAAAAAGATTGCAGTAAGTTTAATTTCAGATCGATAACTCATCCAGCACGTTAGGCATACGTGTAACACTAAAAAATGCAAAGTCGCAACTAAACCGGAAATGAGTTCGTGCTATGTGATTTCTTCATCAATATATGGTTTTTCAATAGTCTTGAGATGTAAAAAAAATATTCTTCGTTATTCATTTATATTTGAATAATTCATATTCTGATAATATAAATTTCATTTTGTTCATATCAATACTTGCACGTGTAAGTTAGTGTAAATTTGAATTGAAAATGGTATGGGTTTTAAAGAAAGTTTTTAACACAATAATACGCCTTTCGGATAATTTTGCGATTTAGTGAGAAAAGCAACTAATCACCTCTTTTTCGCTGGCTAGATCTAGCACAAGGACACCAATATCTACAAATTGATCCGCTAAACAGTGAACATTTGTAACAGTTCAAATGTTTTCGAAAAATAAACAAAACAGTTGCACAAATCAAAGGAACAGTTATGATGTGCTATAAATAGTTATAGATGTAGCGTCAAACGACGTTACTAAAAATGACGTTAACGTCACGACGTGCTCCGGGTACCCGATTCGTCCTATTTAGAAAGAGTCATAGCAACACCATTTTTTCAATCAATCTCATTGAAACTTACAACATATATTGGAAATAAATAATTCTGAAACATATCCAAAAATTAAATGTTTTGCTATATAAACTAAAATTTTATGAACAAATTATACGAACTTTTTGATCAGCCCTCGTATGTATTGTGGGTATATGGGCCGGTGGCCTTTGTACATATCCTATTAAACCATAAACTGTATCGTACAAAATTTCCTGACGGTAGACGGTATACTTTTCGAGTATTCAAAATTCAAAAGTGCACACTTTCTTTTGGAACTGAGTATATATTTCGGATAGTACAATATGAGCTGTTTTTTTTTTACCTTTTCCCAAATAGCAAAATATGCAGAGAACAAATGGGTGTTTGTAAAGATGAGATGTATGTAAAATATCACATAGAAAATATTGCGACAAAAGGCGAAAATACTGATTATCAGCATTTTCATCTTTTGCCTCAATGTTTCTTAAACAGTTTCTTCTAAGGGCATCAAAACCAGGTCTGGTTTAGACATAGTTAAATTTTAAATGAAAACTTTCATGAGGAAGTATACAGTGTATGTGAAGTATACAAAAGCCATCAATATCAACATCTATGTTGTCTTATGCACAACGGGAACAGTCCAATGTTTGGGGAAGGTTAAACTGAATGTGGTTTCGCGCCACTTTCAACTGCCTTGGTCGTATCGTGCCGACTAGAGTACCTAACGATGGATTCCATGCATATCTCTGACTTGTACCACTACACTGTCCTATCAGAACGCCAAGCTGCTCTCTCATTTAAATATCCTTTTGGGAAAGAGTTTACGGGTTCTTCTAGATAGACGAATGTTATATAGCATCTTTGGTGGCATTCACCAACGTCGTATTCTTACTGTGCGGTTCCTACTTCGTGAATGATACTTATGTAGGCTATGTGCGTCCGATCTTTCAGAGATCAGAGTAACATGGGGACTTTCAGAGTTTGCATTGATGTTTGGTACATTGCAGTATTAAGGACCAGAAAGAAGATTTAGATAGCGCTGGTACCACCTTTTTACTATCTAGCCATGTTGGACCGTATTTGGTACAAAAACGAATATGGTACATTTGTACCATATTCGACCGAATATGGTACAATTGTACCATATTCGGACCGAATACGGTACAATTTTCGACCGAATATGGTACAAACATTGTACTATATTCGGTTGGATTAAGTTTTACTATCTAGCCATGTCGGACCGTATTTGGTACAAAAACGAATATGGTACATTTGTACCATATTCGACCGAATATGGTACAATTGTACCATATTCGGACCGAATACGGTACAATTTTCGACCAAATATGGTACAAACATTGTACCATATTCGGTTGGAATAAGTTTTTCTATGCTCGCCAAAACGTATTTGGTACATACCAAAAAAAAACTCATAAAATGAAAATGGCCTACGTATATGGTACATAAATTATGTATTTCTTAATCATCATCATCATCATCATCATCATCATCATCATCATCATCATCATCATCATCATCATCATCATCATCATCATCATCATCATCATCATCATCATCATCATCATCATCATCATCATCATCATCATCATCACCACCACCACCACCACCATCATCATCATCATCATCATCATCATCATCATCATCATCATCATCATCATCATCATCATCATCATCATCATCATCATCATCATCATCATCATCATCATCATCATCATCAACATCATCATCATCATCATCATCATCATCATCATCATCATCATCATCATCATCATCATCATCATCATCATCATCATCATCATCGTCGTCGTCGTCGTCGTCGTCAGCAGTAACAGAAACAGCTAACCTAACCACACTTTACATGGATTTTGAATTGAAAAAGAATACGCTGTAGAATGTCTGCTATTTAGCACTGTCGGACCGTATTTGGTACAAAAACGAATATGGTACATTTGTACCATATTCGGACCGAATACGGTACAATTTTCGACCGAATATGGTACAAACATTGTACCATATTCGGTTGGGCATTTTACCCCAAAACTGCAGATACGTATATGGTACAATTAGACAGTTGTACCATATTCGGCCGAATGTGGTACAAATTTGTACCATATTCGTTTTTGTACCAAATACGGTCCGACATAGCCATGTTCAGTTGCATCATCATTTTCCCAATAGTAGGCTTCTATAGGTAGATATACCTTAGTTAGATATGGTCGGTGTAAATGCAAAACCTCGTATGTCGATTCTTGCGATTTCCAAAGTACAAACTTGAGTCCCCAGTTTAGACAATTCTTGCAGGTTTTGAGATATTTTTCTGATCAGTATGAATGACACATTATTTGTGAGCAATATGTCAAAATTTCAAGTGAAACATTTCAGTTTTGGAAAAGTTAATACACTTTTTTCCCTCCCCTTTGAATTTTTCCAAACACGCGATACGAGATTTTGCATTTACAACGACGATATACACTTACAGACACTTCTAACGCAACACTTACCTTTTTGGTAATAACTTGAAATTTGAAGAACCATTTTTCATCAAATTATCAACAAATTTTATTCATTCATAATTGCATGATATCTGTAATTTTCATAAAGAAACATTGAGTAGAAATGATTAATTGCAGTTCATATAATATGACTAGAAAACAAAAAGTCGCAAAAAAACTATGCGATCTGATAACGTAAATTCGCGTTATTTATGTAACAGCAGTAAAGTTTATGACATTCTGCTAATAATCTGTGTGTCCGTCATGGACCTAAATGACACGAAGACACCCCTTCTCATTGATAAAGCATAATTGATGACGAATCTTTGCGGGATCATTCTTAACTCGTCCCTTTTAAGTTCCTTTTCCAGTTGTTGAGAATTTCTTGAAGCAAAAGGGCGAAAAACTTATGTCTGGTAACAATTTCAATGATTTTTTTGTAATGCTGACACGTACAAAACATTATTTCTTAAACAAAATAGGTGCAACATAATTCTAGTATTTCTTCGCACGTGAAAGCATGTTACATTTTCTCATATTTTGCAATATATATGCTGTCAGGAGTGAAACGCTTTTTTGTTGTCAATATACAAGATTGTGCAAACAATTTTAGCTAAAAATTAGTGAACATTAATTGAAACTAGAATATCGCTGAAAGTGATCATACCCCCAACAGCACTGTTTTTGTGCATTTTGAGAAGTACGTTTCATTTGAACTGTGAGCTGATCAATTGGAAATTTCTCTAAGTCTGATAAGCCCCGCCCTGCCAAGTCCACATTTTTCACCCAATCAAAAATTCATAAACATGTGTTAAAACAGTCACTAAAGCATTTATCGAGGTCAATGAAGAGGGATCCGAGGCTGCAGCTGCAACTGGAGTAATTATCAATTTTCGCCGTGACATGTCCGTTGACTTCAAAGCAGACCACCCTTTTATCTACATGATTTGGGACAATATGTCAAACCTACCATTGTTTATGGGACGCATGGTGAAACCTCCAAGCGATGACCAAAGTTAGAATGTACAAACTAGTAATAAATAAACAAATCCCTAAGGAGTGGGAATTATAAAATGGCGTTTCAAAATGTAAATTACATTTAGGAAAGCTAAGTTATCTCCGATATCGTTGGTTCTCATTTGAACCGTCTTGATTGAGGTGATTCCAATGACTATCTGCAATATATAGCGATTCAACTGAGATAACGAGTTTCGACTGTATTTGTTGTTCAGGTGGCCACTTGGGTTAGCAAGCATGCCGATGATCTAAGTCACATGTATGTACATGTATATAGAATTCTGGACAGACTCATCTGTTTGTTTACACGACACGACAGATGGTGCCCCACCTTTGTTTATTGGGCGAATGATGAAACCGCGAAGCTTAGATCACAGTTATATGAAACTTATGAGCTTCTTTGTTTTTTTGTTTTTTTAATGTAATATGTCAGGCGGCAAATGCGTTTCAAAATCAACAGCTGTCTTCCTTATTACATGACCAAATCATATATTGTGGATATAATATAAGATGGTTTAACCCTTTCCCAAACAGCAAAATGCCAGATCGATTGAATATGAAAGCAGTGGCAGAGAACAAATGTGTCTTTATAAAAATGGGATGTATGTAAATATCACATGGAAAATATTGCGCTTATCTTGTTTATAGTCTATTTCACGCTGCTGTAACTGGTATCCTATATGACAACGTTGCAATGTCGAGTAACATGGAGTTTAATTTTTTCTTTGGATTGCGGATGTGCTTTTGAGAAGAACTAGCTTTGTTGCCAGAATGACAACGTTTTGCAAGAATCCCTAGATAGATATTTTTCGTATCATTTAGGACAATTTGACAAAAAGTTAATTTTTCCAGTTGCGTATTGCGGCCATCATGGATATATGTGGATTTTGGACGTTGCCCAAGGTTGTCATTTTGGTTACAAAGCTAGATCTGATCTAGATCCCCCGATAAAATGCAAACTTTACAGAAAATGCAAACTTTACAGAAAAAAAATAAAACTTTATTGTTCTCGACTTTGCAAAGTTCCGAAAATTTCAAATGGACTAGTTTGTGGAAGAGTTGAGGGGTTCTTCTAGATAGACGAATACATATCACAACAACCTATCCGATTGGCCGAGACATGTGTCCTGCCAAATCCGATTGCTTGTAATATAATCAAAAATTGAATACTCTATTTAGAACTGTAGGTCTAGTTAAATTTAAACGGCCCCTGACATCTTGAATGATGGTTCGATATGTAATGTGCGTCCGATTTATTAAGAGCGCCCATGCTAGATAGGCCTATATCAGGGATCAGAACAACATTCAGAGTTTGCGTCGTTGTATGGTTCATTGCATTATCTAGGACCAATAAGAAAATAATTAGTAGAATTAGACCTGGTTCCAAGTTTTCGCTATATATATGCAAGTCCTTTTGCATCTATGTTTTCCCATTGTTATTATAGGCTAAAAAGAGGGTGCGGGTGGGAAAAGTTAGATACATCATTGGTTAAGAAGGACTAAATGAACTTCATTTGAATTTTCCTTGGACAGAAATGATCTACCCACACACACGTTGGATTATCACGTGATACAATATTTTCAGAAAATCTTTTGAAAAATCAACTGATAAAAAAGTTATTGAAGATAAACCAAAAATTAAGTTTATCTTCAATAACTTTTTTATCAGTTGGTTTTTCAAAAAATCCAACACGCCCAGCTTATTCTCGGCATTTTCCCACCTTCTCTGCTTCAAACCGAGTATTTCTTGAATATGTTTTTACCTGCTTGTATGTTCGGGTTCGACAACCTAACATGTATCACGTTATCATTGAAAGAAAAAATCGACATGAACTTTATTTACATTTTCAGACGTTTTCTTGGTAGAAATACAATGTGAAAATTTAAGAAAATGAGTCTCACAATGTTTTCCAAATCCATTATCTACTGGGACGTAAAAGGCGTCTTTACCACGGTATGGAAACTACAGAGACAGAGCCAATGGCTCTGCCGCT
Source organism: Fragum sueziense (assembly GCA_963680895.1). NCBI lineage: Eukaryota > Metazoa > Mollusca > Bivalvia > Cardiida > Cardiidae > Fragum > Fragum sueziense. The sequence continues at coordinate 82,256,888 of OY804592.1, read as the reverse complement.
TAAATCCTCTGCGGCGCTTCCGGCCATGTGTGGCTCTGTCTCTGGGAGCACGATTTTTTGACAAAAACAGGTGAGTGTTCAACTTTGTGATCAATTATTATCTTTTGGTGCTTAAAATCGAAAAAACCGGGAATGTCATGCTCCCCTAAGACCATTTACCTGCCTGTTCTAATTCAATGGGCTTTATAGTCGGCAGGGTTTTCACAGGGTTATTGTCGTCGTGAGTCGACCCTATGTGATTTTTTCTTGTTTACCTCATGTATTAATGTACATTCCAACGGTAAAAAACCAACTGCCGCAGCCAAAACATGTTATATACTTATCGATGGATACGCTTAGATTGGACATCCCTTTTCCATGTCACAAAATCTTAGAAATGATTGGCAAAAATAAAATTTGAGCAATTTCTATCAGTGGCTCTGTCTCTGGCGGCTGGCTCTGTCTCTGACGACTGGCTCTGTCTCTGGCTCTGCGTACTAGGTTCAAAATTTTAATCCATCAAAATTCGTGTCGAAGTAATATATCTAATTAACTCACACACTGAAAAGATCATAATGCATATTGCGATTTGTTCAGTCACTGATTAAACGCTTTCCAAAACATCTAAATTTCAGCGTTGTTCAATATCAAAGCTACTACAGGCGACAAACTGGTTATTGACAAAGGAGCAATTAGCATACGATTTGTCACATAAAAAGCTGTAACGAAGGGGAAAAATGCTGGTAATTGGGTCTAATTATTTTGCATCAATGTAACCCGATATCTTTTCATTTTATCTTTCCCAAACATGACCTTGTTCTGATGCATTGCGAGGAAAGAAAACTGCTAGTAGCAATAACCAGCATTTTCATATTTTTCTCACAGATTTCAATGATTTTTGGATACTTTTTTTTTTTTAAATTATAACCATGACAGCCTTCAAAATGAATAACATACCGGATAAGCTTATTATTAAACATATATTTCAATAGGCATTCCTAAACTTGATCTTTTTCTGAAAATTTTAATCTTAACTTTTAACTTGAAATCTTTGTTATCTGCGAATATTGATTCTTTACTATTTACTGCTTTTTCCATAAACTGGCCACAATCAGCAGGCTGATTATTTTGCCAGGGGGTTGCGCAAAAGATATAGGTTAAAAAGGTAAAGTTGAAAGAGATACATACAGGGAAAGTTAATAGATATAAGACAGAGTTAGAAAAAAAAAATGGTTGGATAGTTGGACCTTGAAGGCGTCAACTGTGCCTGCTGACGGTAGACTTACGGAGATGGTTCCAGTCTCCGGTGGTTCGTAGGAAGAAGGAATCTTGTCTAGATGTTGTTTTATTGTATGTGATCGCATAACTTTCTCCTTGTATAATCATTGAATGTCTGGTTGGTTTGCTAAGGTATTTATTTGGGTCTATTGTTAGCCTGTGTGTTGTTATTTTGTAAAATGGTGTTAACCTGACCATTCTCCGTCTGTCTTTTAGGGACTGCCATTTGAGATTTTCAAACATGTTGTTTACGCTAGATCGGTTACCTGGGTATGTCGTCTGTTGTTTATAAATCTAGCCGCTCTTCCTTTTACATTTTCAAGATTTTGGATGTCATTTTTCTCATGTGGGTCCCATATGCTGTTGCCATATATATTCGAGTGTTACTAAGGCTTTGTATGCTGTTTCTTTGGTGCGTTTGGACGATATGTTCAAGTTTCTTCTTAGGAAGCCCAGGGTCCCATTTAGTCCGTGGGCCAGGAGGGGTCTGCACGCACCCCCCTAAGGGCAGTCTGGGAGTGGTATAGAAATGTTCATTGGAACCCCCTGAGTAAGAATCAAGATGTTAACAGTCGATATCCTGGGATGCACTCGCCATTTCCGGTGGTTTTCAAGATGGCTGCCATGAAAAAAGACAGTTTAAGTTGGTATCTAACATCAGCAGCCTAACATCTGTTTTGCGTTGTAAGATCATATTTTAAGGATAATTGAGTCTAGAAAAGGTCAGAGATGTGTTCTCATGTTAAAAAATGGCTCATTAGCCATCTCGTATGCTAGATTTTTTTCAAAATGGCCTTCAAATCGCAAAAATATAATAAAAACGTCAAATACTTCTCGTTTTTTAACATATTTTGGTCTAAATACTGTGAATTTTATGTTGTAAGATTTAGATAAACATTTTATGAAGTAAATGGGAGCATAACGGAAAAGATTTTTGAAATCATTACCGTATAAATGGCAATAAAACACAATTAAGCACAAATCATCAAGTATATCATAGCGATATAAATTATCATTATTATTAGTTCTTGGTGAAAAACAGCTCTTATTTATAGCATTATTTTGATAAGGCTATGCTTTCCGAGTAAATTGTTAAATTCACATTGATAATGATTCGATTTTTGATTACATTGACAATAAATATGCTTTCAAAATGGCCGCCAAAACCACAAAAAATATAAAAAAGAAAATATAAAAATCTTCGTTTTTGGACATGTTCTGGTCTAAACGTTGTAAATATTATGTTTAAAGACTTTGGTAAACAGTTCATAAAATAAATGGTTGCATTGCGAAAAACACATTTTAAACCATTACCGTATAAATGGCAATAAATTACAATTTGGCAGAAATCGTCATGTATTATTATTTTCATAAATATTGTTATTATATTTGGTCGTGGTGAAATGCAGTTCTTTTAGATTGCATCTTTTGACAAATGTTAGTCTTCAAAGTATTTTGTAAAATTGAAATTGATTATGATTCCGTTTTTGATTACAGATGCTATAAATCGGCTTTCAAAATGGCTAAAAATGTAAAAAAAAAAATCAATAAGAATGAAAGTAATTATCGTTTTTGGACATCTTCTGGTCTAAATTATGTAAACATTATCTTTCAAAACTTAGATTAGCAATTCATGAAGTAAATGGAATCATAACAGTTGACAAAAAAAAAAAAGAATAGAGATTTGAAAGGATTACCGTATCAATGGCAATAAAGTACAATTAAGCACAAATCTTATATAACAGTACATTGTACCCGGTATATAGTTTTGATATACATTGTCATTATATTTTGTTCTTGCTGAAAAAAACGGTTTTATATTGATAGCATTATTTTGACAAAACTAAGCTTTCAGAGAATTCTTTAAAATGAAATTGCTTATGAACCCACTTCTGAATAGAAATATCATAAATTTGTGATATTTTATTAGGCAATTCAAGACTACCTTTGCACCAATGTCACATCGTTTCAAAAGACAAGCTAAAACTATCGGTATCCCTTTCTGGAGAGAAAATTACTCCCTTTAAATTCACATCCATTTCTATCAAACAATATGTAATGTCCTCAATATTACGGAAAAGAGTTTTACCGTAATTATTCTTACGAACAAAAGTTGTATGTATGTATTTCCTTTTTTCACTCTTACACATACAATATCAAAATGCTTTTTATTTGTTTTATTTTATACTTAAAGAATTTTAACAATTTGAGAATAGAAATGAAGATTCATGAAATAAGACCAGCCTTAAATTTATCGTTTCATTGATATCAACATACACTTGGTAATATCTGTCAAACATGTGATACAAACTTCGTATTTCTCAGATTGTGTCTTTTTTAAGTAATAGTTATGATAATTACAATGCACAATTCATCTCAATAAGTCACATACTCTATCATGATTTCCCAGTTTCACATTACCATGTATTCAAATGCCATTTACATCTGTTTAAAACGAAACAAGATATGAGGAAACTATAAGATACTCCGTGTGGAGTGACGTAATAACATAAAAGCTATGTAACCCCGATTTCTTTATTTTTCAGGATACTCGTTTTAACTGGATTAGTAGTTATAAGGAGATGTATTATGCATGCAAATCACCTAAAGTGCTTTTCCAAATGAAATGCACTGAAACGCCAAAAAATGGTTTGATTATAACATACTAAAGGCAGATATGCTTTATATCTTAGAATATGTATAAAGAATACAAAGTTTAAAATGTGTGCTTTCTTCGCACGTTTTACTTTAATTATATTAGGCTGCATTAATTACTTAATCCAACAGGTGTATAGATATTGTTGAAAACACTTAGAACATTAAGAACACATTTATTCATGATAAAAATTTACAATAACACTTTATTGGAAGCCGATATCACTTTTGCGGAATTTGTTGCAAAAGATAAAAGCAGGAAATGGTCATTTAAGTTCTTTACATGTGGTTGTAAGCAGTATTTATGTTTGATGTCATTGTGATACTGCAATGATTCGCTTTATGTTAATTTGTAATGTTTTAAGTATATTTTGATTTGCTTTATGTGCAATATAATGGGTACAATGGCATGGATTTCCACAACTTGTCACATGTATTTGTATGAGATCTTTTGGTATTAATTGGTATGGGTATGTCCGGGGTGTAACTTCTTGCATTAATTCTACATTTGGAAATGGACGCACCAGAGTTAAAGACCATGAAAGACCAGTGATTACCTGAATTGACTGTGTGAGGTCTGATATCAGTGAGTGCCATCTGAATGCCATAGATCAACACAACAAACGAGCCTAGAATTTGGAACGAGACTATTTAGTCGCCTGATGCATACCCCTATTGTATAGGGACACCTGCTGCAATAATAAATAATCCCAGAAGCAACAAAAAAGAACTCGACAGACTTGGTAAAAGTTTGAGTTACATGGCCACCTAAAGTCTGATAATTTATGTAGACTGCACGTGTGAGAAGACGACTTCTATAAAGATATAAAAGTATATATAAGTATAAGGTTTCCATAAGTATTATGTACATACTGTTGGTTTTCGAAACAAATATCCAAGGATAAACATAAGCAAAATTAACAAACCACAGCCGCAACCACATACAACAACGAAGATAGAAACAGGGGGACCGATAGAAGTCTACGACATACCACTCAACAAGTAAGAAACATGTCAGAAAAGATAAAAAAAAATTCAGAGAGATTAAGAATAAATGCAGTTATATTTAAATGTGTAAAAGATCTTATTCAATAAACCGAGTATATAGTGATCATTGTACTTAACCTAAATATTTTTTCATGTGCGACCTAATAGAATTAGGATAAAACAGCTGAAGAAATTTAAAAATGCAAAAGTGAAGATGAGCTTCAGACAAAATATTCTTTATCTGTATACTAAGTCAAATTGCAAATTTGTCTTTTGAAAGTAACAATGAAAATATTGCATGATGTGTCAGAGCTTTATAGGAATCACTTCTGGTCTTTTGCACTCAAGATACAGTTCATTTCAACTACTAATTCAGTTAAACCGATTATCTGAAAAAAAAGAGAAAAAAAGAAGAAAAAAAAAAAAAAAAGAAAAGGACATTACAAACCCTTTATTTAATTACCCCACCCTACATGGAGTCTATAATGTTTCCCCACATTTCACTTAATTTGAGAATGGAATCATGATGGAATATGCGACGCATAAAGATGATTTTAGCATTGTCATTATCATGACTATGAGTCAATACAAGCCATTGTGAGAAACATAAAGAGTTTTATTATATTCCTTTGACAAAATATTACCAAAAGTAAGTCGCTATCAATTTAACCGTATCACAGGTGCATACGAAAAATCATTTATGTTGTTCGATTGGATAACATGGATATATTTAAATTCTTAATTTTTACCATTCTACAAATATCAAATATTATACATTAACAATGTTTTGATACATATTAAGCAATTTCAATTATTCTCTTGGGCAATTTTGGATTAATGGTACGTGTTAGAGTACAAAAAAGAATAAGCCACATTCAACTATTGTTTATTAGCATGGATACGTTGAGGTCTTTATTTAAATGTTTGGGACATTTTCTATTCTTTGGTGATAATTAATATGCATTTCAAGGGAGTATGTTCCTCCACAATTTATATTTCATTGGGACGGTTAAACCTGTCATTTTAAAAGATGTGAAATTAGATGCAAAGTTACCAGAGCCTGCTTGATATTCGAGTTTTGCCCCAAAAAGACACATATAAATTGGATCTATACTCAAAAGTGGGTTCATAAGCAATTTCATTTTAAAGAATTATCTGAAAGCTTAGCTTTGTCAAAATATTGCTATATAAGAGCCGTTTTTTTCAGCAAGAACAAAATATAATGACAATGTATATCAAAATTATAAACTATTTTATAAAACTTGTGCTTAGTCGTATTTCATTACCATTGATATGGGATTCCTTTCAAAGCTTTATTCTTTTTTTGATGTTGTTGTTATCTGTTATGATTCCATTTAATTGATGAACTGCTTAGCTAAGTCTTAGAAGATACTACTTTCATTATTTAGACAAGAAGATGTCCAAAAACGAGAATTACTTATATTTTTATTTTTTTTTTATATATATTTTTGTGGCCATTTTGAAAGCCGATTTATAGCATATGTAATCAAAAATATAATCATAATCAATTTCAATTTTACAAAATACTTTGAAGACTAACATTTGTCAAAAGATGCAATCTAAAAAACTGCTTTTCACCAAGACCAAATATAATAACACTTATTTATGAAAATAATAATACATGACGATTTCTGCCAAATTGTAATTTATTGCCATTTATACGGTAATGGTTTAAAATGTGTTTTTCGCAATGCAACCATTTATTTTATGAACTGTTTACCAAAGTCTTTAAACATAATATTTACAACGTTTAGACCAGAACATGTCCAAAAACGAAGATTTTTTTTATATTTTTTTTTATTTTTTTTGCGATTTTGGCGGCCATTTTGAAAGCATATTTATTGTCAGTGTAATCAAAAATCGAATCGTTATCAATGTGAATTTAACAATTCACTCGGAAAACATAGCTTTATCAATATAAAGCTATAAATAAGAGCTGTTTTTCACCAAGAACTAATAATAATGATAATTTATATCGCTATGATATACTTGATGATTTGTGCTTAATTGTGTTTTATTGCCATTTATACGGTAATGATTTCAAAAATCTTTTCCGTAATGCTTCCATTTACTTCATGAAATGTTTATCTTAGTCTTAAAACATAAAATTCACAGTATTTAGACCAAAATATGTCCAAAAACGAGAAGTATCTGACGTTTTTATTGATTTTTTTGCGATTTTGGCGGCCATTTTGAAAAAATTCTAGCATACGAGATGGCTAATAAGCCACTTTTTAACATGAGAACATATCTCTGACCTTTTCCAGACTCAATTATCCTTAAAATATGATCTTACAACGCAAAACAAATGTTAGGCTTCTGATATTAGATACCAAGTCAAATTGTCTTTTTTCATGGCGGCCATCTTGAAAACCACCGGAAATGGCGAGTGCATCCCAGGATATCGACATTTAACATCTTGATTCTTGTTCAGGGGGTTCCAATGAACATTTCTATACCACTCCCAGACTGCCCTTAGGGGGGTGCGTGCAGACCCCTCCTGGCCCACGGACTAATTGGCTTTATTGGTTATGTTTGATATGTGCTGGTCCCAGTCAAGTCTAAGTATTTGGTTATTATGCATCCTTGGCTGATTTTACACTTCCCGGGGTGTACCCATGGAGTGTACAGTTATATTTGACCAGTTTCTTCTTGTTACTTATTGTTAGCACATGGAATTTGTTTGGATGGAACTTCATTTTCCACTTTTGTTCCCATGAGGCAAGTCTGTTCAGGTTTTGCATTTAAGTCTTCATGAATGTCGTTAACGTAGTACAGAAATAGGCTAGGACCTAGCACTGACCCTTGAGGGACGCCAGACTGGATTTTCATTTGTGCCGAAGAATTACCTGCAACTTCAACTGTTTGGCTTCCGTTTGTCAGGAAAGCTTCTATCCATTTATTTGTTTTGCCTCTAATTCCATAGTGTTCTAGTTTCTGAAGTAGTTATATCTCTCGTCTGCTTGTTTTATACTGATTAAAAGGTTGCACCTTATTGTCCATATCATACATTCTAAGCACGATAGATCAAACTATATGTTCAATTTGATATGTGAAATGAAGCATATGCATGATTTATATCGACGGTAAAATGCATGATATTCTAATACATGTATATACAAATATAGCTGAAACCTCTTAAGTGGTATCTTAGTTTCTATCACAACTAAAATATTTCTGGTGCTATTACCAGTTCTTATTTTTCGACTGAATAGGATAATTGATTTTGAGGTTATCGAGATGAAAGTGTTAACCAATATTTCGACCAGAAATTCTTCTAAGTGACACAAGTTTCACGATACATCAAATGTGTAATTTAAAATTCATGCATGGGATATTTTGCAGAGAATCAGTGATTGTCCCGACATTATAAAAATAATTCAGAAAAGAAGTGGGGATTTTTATCAATAAACTTCACGTACGTATGTTGTAAGATAAACATAAAGAACATCATGATGTTTTTATGAAACTTGTATTTCCCTGAAAAACATATACATAAAGCGATATTAGGCTATCTTGTCCCTCTTGTTCAATAACGATTAAGGTATCTGCAAGATAATTTTGAAATGGACATTTATTCTTGGAAATTATAATATTTGCAGTTAAATTGTTATAAACTCCAAAAATGCAATAACCAAAATCACAATTTTTCATTAATTAAATCGGTATCACGAAACCGATTTGAATTCGATTTGGTTTTTCTTCTTCTTCTTCTTCTCCTCCTCCTCCTCCTCCTCCTCCTCCTTCTTCTTCTTCTTCTTCTTCTTCTTCTTCTTCTTCTTCTTCTTCTTCTTCTTCTTCTTCTTCTTCTTCTTCTTCTTCTTCTTCTTCTTCTTCTTCTTCTTCTTCATACGCTGGGAAATAAATGAAAAAAAAAATCATGTGCCTATTCAAAAAAAAAAAGTTTTCAAAACTCATTTAATCAATGACTTAACCCTTCACCATACGCATTAAGATCTATTCGGTGTGTGAGTTTATTAGGTACATTACTTCGACACAGATTTTGTGTTTGATTAAAATTTTAGACCTAGCACGCAGAGTCAGAGACAGAGCCAGCCGTCAGAGACAGAGCCAGCCGCCAGAGACAGAGCTACTGATAAAATTTGCTCAAATTTTGTTTTTGTCAATCATTTCTAAGGTTTTGTGACATGGAAAAGGGATGTCTAATCTAAGCATGTCCATCGATTAGTATATAACATGTTTTCGCTGCGGCAATTGGCTTTTTATCGTTGGAATGTACTTGAATACATGATGTAAACAAGAAAAAATCACATAGGGTCGACTCGCGACGACAATAACCATGTGAAAACCCTGCCGACTATAAAGCCCGCAGAATTAGAACAGGCAGATAAATGGTCTTAGGGGAGCATGACATTCCCGGTTTTTAGATTTTATGCACCAAAAGAAAATAATTGAACAACAAAGTTGAACAAGCACCTGTTTTTGTCAAAAAATCGTGCTCTCAGAGACAGAGCCACACATGGCCGGAAGCGCCCCAGAGGATTTAAGCGGCAGAGCCATTGGCTCTGTCTCTGTAGTTTCCGTATCGTGATTACGATGTACATGTATGTGGGGATACATATTTAAACAGGAATAACGAAAAGGCTCTTATTTTAGAATACTTTGCCAAACTAGCACGAATTTTAACAACAACAATAATAACAACAACAACAACAACAACACAAAAAAATGAATCCACGAAAGCACTAATCGAGAACCGGGGGTTTTCGGGGGGGGGGGGGGGGGGGGCAATGTCCCTTCTTGTTAGAGAATTAATGTGGCAGTTTAAAAAAGTGACATCTTTAAGGAAGAATGTCTCAATCTTGCCTACACCATTTCAAACGCAGATGGTAATGAATACAATATTGTTTACAGGCAATTTCTCTTTCACTTCCCATACGTGTTTTGTATCTCGAGAATGTCTCATGTCTCATTTAGAACCAATGAGGCATGCTGTTTTTCAATTTTTAACCCATTACCAGGCGACAAAATCTTGGACTGTTCAAATTTAAAAGACAATTTCAAGTTGGTGAAATCTTTTAAATCTTTGATCAGAAAATAATTTTAGAATAAGACTTTTTACCCATACGGTACGTCATATATCTCCGACAGACACAGTATAACGTTGGTGTAAATGCAAAACCTCTTATCTCGTTTTTTGCAAAAATTTAGATGGGAAGAAAAGAATTTAATAACTTTTCCGAAACTGAAGGGTTTTACTTGAAATTCGAACATATTGTTAACTTTGACTACTATTGCAGACGGCGAATCATATATCAATTAGTATAGTATGAAATGGGCATATGGACTAGTCCGAACGCCGAGGGTAAACCGGACCCCTCCCCCGCCTGACCACCTGGCACAAAAAGGACCCGGATTAACCCGGGGGGATAGCTGGGCAGGATTGGGGGAGGGGGACACACAGAAGGGAAATGGGCAAATTACAACACAGAAAATATTTAGACAAACGGAGAAAATGTTGGTAGACGTGTCTACACCCCCCGGTCCCACCGACCCCGATTTAATCTCGATTTTGAAAATTTCAAATCAGTGGGACCGGACCTATCGGTATCAATATTTTCTTCTTTTCCCACAATGTTTCTGAAACTCATTCAGAAATACACATAATTTATTTATTATGTAGGCCTACATGTAATACTAGGAAAACGAACCCCTTTTTGTATATTGGAACCCCCTCACAGAAATCCTGGATCCGCGGCAGAATCCCATTTTTGTAGGTTATTTTACTGATATTTTTTTCGACATTTCTATAGTCTATCGGTTATAACTGTAGACTTGTATACAAATACTAAAAAAACAAATACATAGTTCTATCATTTACCAAATCATTTATCGTGAGGTACAAGAGAGAATTAATTAATGTCCTAACTCGTTTATTCTCAAAAGAGAAAGTGTTTGTGTTGGGCCATTTATCAACAATAACAGGTAAAGTGTTTGTATACAACTCTACTTTTATAGCCGATGAGTTATAATACCCATTGATGGTTAATTTCACTTTATTAATTCAGATCATTTTGTGACTAGTATCGCCTGAACAGTATTCTTTCCGCTCTCCTAGTGTTGACAATTTATAGGCATATAGCCTAGAAAATGTCGAAACAAAAGAAGAAAATGCTGACCTCAATTTTCTTCTTCACCATGATCAAGGAATTCAAAACTCGCTCATATCTTTGATTAGCGATAAACTCTTGTTTAGATAGTATTCAACGTGTCAGATCGAAGCCTCACTACTGTAACGAACAGTAAGTGATGCGAATTTGCCACGTGGAAACCAGCAAATTTATATCAGGCTGGGAACAAGCTTAATGACAGCTGTCAATTAAGGAAGTTTGACAGGTAAATAAACAAAACTTGAAAAGATTATTTTTAAGCAAGTGTCAGTCATTGTCATTTCATTCTACTTATGGCAGATAATCTATCTAAAGAACTTACTGTTGACGATATCAATATACCTTCTTATTGTGAGAACATACAACAGAGCCCCAGTTAAGAAGTGATGGCTTTTCAAACTGCAATAATTTTGTTATTGTTCACCAAACCCTATGTTGTGGGTACTCATTTGTATCGTCTCGTCGAGACGATTCAAATGAGTACACACAACATAGGGTTTGGAATTGAAATAACAAAGAATATGTCTTCACCCCCACTTATCTGTAGCCCTGAATTACAACATACTTGTGAAATGCTCTGGACAGTCCAGTGTAATAAATACCTCCACCCACTATTCTGCATATATACAAGCATAGGGCGGCAGAAAAGATTGGTAATTGCAATCAGGATTTGTAATTGGAATTCCAAACTGTATGTAATCCGAGTCTTCTCTGATGTTAATACGCTCTTTGATATTTTGAGCGAAAAATCAAAATATCAAAGAGCGTATTTACATCAGAGAAGACTCGGATTAAACTCTATGGTGACGTCCCCCATAAAATTTAGAAAAGTTTTGTAAAACATCAAGAGAAAAGATAAAAGTGCTAATAATCAGTTAATTTACCCTTCCCCTTAATGTCTTTTATGCCATAAGATAATTATATTCCAGATTCTAGCTCAATCATTCTGGTTGCTCTTTTATTATCAGAGCTACAGATAAGAGGGGATGAAGGCCTTTTGATTGCAAATAATCTATTGTTAATCAAACATTATGTTGTGGGTACTCATTGGAACAACAAAGTATTTGGATATGAAATAAAAAAGATTAAATATCTTCACAACCTATTATCGGTTGTCTCAGGTTCGATCTTCGGTCACGGCAAATAACCTTAATAAATTTCAGACAAAATTGTCTCCCGTTAACCTAAAAAAAGTGGTGGGCGAGCAGCTGGAGGCTCGGTTAGGATGTTGTGGTAGTATTGGTAAAAGACGATGGCAGATCCAGGATTTTTTCCAAGGGGGGGGGGGGGGTCAAAGCCCAAATGATGGCTTTTGATAAGAAGTTATATAGTCAAAATTCAATTTTTAGCCAATTCCAGGGGTGGGGGTGGGGTCATGACTCCCTGACCCCACCCCTAGATCCGCCCTTGTAAGAAACACCAGGAATCCATGGTTAGGTGCTTCAGTGGCCACAGTATAACCATAGCAGTTGAAAATGGCATTAAACCCCAATAAATCAAACCTGTTATCTGTTGATCTGTCTATTATTATTATTGTCTTTTCACTTCCAGATATCATCAAGATGTCATCAGTGGAGAGTCAGATTGTGGAATTTTCCACAGACTTGTATCGCTTACTAGCAGAAGACGGACAGACAGACAATGTGTTCATATCCCCCTCCAGTATCATGCTGGTTATGAACATGGTGTTTCTGGGGGCAGGTGGAAACACCGCATCACAGATGAAAACGTCTATGCATCTAGACAAAGTAGGCCGTCAAGAGTTACTAGTGTCCATGAAGAAGCTGATGACCACCTTCAAATCTGGCAGCAATGATTACACTCTGTCAGTGGCTAACAAACTCTTCCCTCATATTGACAAGACCATTCTTGAAGGCTTTGTGAAGGAGGTATCATCACACTTTCAGACTGAAGTGAAGGGTCTGGATTATACCACTAGTCCAGATGTATGTAGACAGGAGATTAACAGCTGGGTGGAGACCGAGACCAACAGTAAAATAAAGAATCTGATCGGTGAAGGAGTGATCACGCCACTGACCGCCATGGTGCTCGTTAACGCCATCTACTTTAAGGGTGACTGGGAGGATAAGTTTGACGTGAAGGACACGAGAAAGGCCAAGTTCATGTTGTCTGATGGCAACGGAGTCATGGTCGACATGATGCACAAGAAGTTTAAGAAGGGATTGTACGGAGAGGATCGGGATCTAGCCTGTAAAGTGCTGCGTCTACCTTACCAAGGCTCCGATATCAGTTTGGTTGTTATTCTGCCATATGAAAATAATGGTTTACCTCAACTAGAAAAGAAACTGAACTCCAAAGTTATAGAAAGCTTACTGGCTAAAGTGCGCCAAGTTCAAGTTCATGTAAACATCCCAAAATTCAAAATTGAAGCTTCGTATGAGCTTGCTAATGTGTTGTCCAAACTAGGAATGCCAGATTTGTTTGATGAGAATAAAGCAGATTTATCCAAAATGAGCAAGGAGGCCTTGTATGTGTCAAAGGTTATTCACAAGGCGTTTATTGAAGTGAATGAGGAAGGTTCTGAAGCAGCCGCTGCAACTGCTGCAGTCATCAAGAAGCGGTCCATGCCGATTATTATGGACTTCACTGCAGATCATCCATTCATGTACATGATCTGGGATGACAGGGTGAACGTGCCTCTCTTTATGGGTAGAATTGTCGCTCCATCTGATGGTATGCCTGTACAAAAGGAGGAACTGTAAATTAATTGTCCCCCCCCCCCCCCCAAAAAAAAAAAAGAAAAAAAAAAAAAAACTGGTTTCAACCAACCTGAAGGAAAGTGTCAGAAAACATTGAAGGAAAAGAAGAAAATGCTGATAATCAGCATTTTCTCCTTTTCCTTCAATATTTTGTCAGAAAACATTGAAGGACAAGAAGAAAATGCTGATAATCTGCATTTTCTCTTTTTCCTTAAATATTTTATGTGCTATAATGTACACAAAAGCTATTTCTATTTGTACTTACATTGTTGTCTACAACAGCATTCATCTTTGGCCAGTCTAAGAGTTTGTTGTTTGGAGAATGGTTAAGGACAAATGCATAGAAAGCCTTGAGAGTAAGGGAGAAAAATACTAGTAATCAGTATTTTATTCTTTTCTGTCTTTGTCACAAAAGTCATAAAATTGTATTCCTCACCAATGGATGTAAATTATCTAAGTTAGAGAGTAGCCGAATGTTAGGATTAGATATTGCGGTAGTTTTGGTGATAGAAGTACATGTACCAGGAATCCATGATTAGGTGCTGCTGCCACAGGAAATTGACCAAAACAGTTGAAACTGGTGTTTAAGCTGATTCAATCAATTAGATTCTCTCTATGATTTTTATAGTGTTCTTGATAAAAGACATCAAAACATGGAAAAACTTGTTTTGAAAAAGGTTCATTAAAGAGGTCATGTGACAATGATACAATGTGGTTAACCATTTCCCAAACAAGACTTTGACATTCCCGATAGGAAAGGCTTGGGAAAACGTTGAGGCACTAGAAGAAAATGCTGATGATCAGCATTTTCTCCTTTTGTCCCAATGTTTTCTGTGCTATATTGTACAAAATACATCTTTATCAATACCTTTTGTTGTATAGATCACTGCAGCTTTCAAAATAGACCACCCTAAACAAGTTTGGCGTTTGGAAAATGGTTAACTTATGTCTTTCAGACTTGACTATGCAGAATATTCAAAATTTTTTAGAAAAACAGTCCTAATTCTAGCATCGTTTATTTTGTTTTTACATGTACAGATGCAGCAAAATATCCCTTTAACCCTTTCCCAAACGACAAAACTTTAGGGTGGTCCAACTTGAAAGCTGCATGATGGTTGATAAAGATAGGATTCATGTACAATATAGTAAAGAATATATTGAGGCAAGAAAAGAAAATGTTGATTATCAACATTTTCTTGTTTTGTCTAAATGTTTTACAAAGCTCTTTCTAAAATGGATATCAAAACAAGTTTAGGTATTGTTTAGGAAATGGTTAATACGTTTGGACACTTATCTGCATACTTGATTTTATTAGGCGGAATCTGGGGACACTTATAGATTTTGAGACTACCATGGTTTCAGATCAACTGGTGGCAGAGTACAGTCTGATCAGGATCTTTATTATTGCCTTACAGTTAGTGCAGTAAACCCATTACCAAACGACAAATTTTAGGCTGTTCCAAATCCACGCAGACGACAACTTCATCTGTACGAAAGTTTACATTTTTTGGTCTTTTTGGGTTGAAAAAATTGTGGGAAATGAAGAAATTGCTTGTCACAAGCAATTTCTTTATTTTCCACAATGTTTTCCAAAGCCATTATCTTAATAGGAGTCAAAAAGAGTCACTGTGTTGTAATGGGTAAATGAAGAAGCTATTACAGAATATAGACAGAATATACAGGCCCGTAGGAAGCATTTTCATATGGGAGGGGGCGGGGGGAGGGGGGGGGGTTTAAGCCACTG